>CM049867.1:5685784-5730784 GCA_027474115.1 Schizopygopsis malacanthus
CATATGATACCTAAATTATCTTAACATATCTGAATTTACATCAGTGTTATTTTTAGCATTATTTATAATTTTGTTTTAGTATTTGTCATTATTTATTACTGGTTTTCATTTTTATATTTTCAGATTTCAGATTATTTTCAGATTGTATTAGTAATGTTTAGTTATATGTTTTTGTCATTTTTATTTTTATTTAAATATTACGTATTTTATTAATATATTAAATATTTTGTAACTTTAATTTGTCACGAACTTATTTTTACTTTACTTTTGTTTTGCTTACTTTTTATTTCAGTTTTAGTTTTAGTAATTTTAGGGCATTTAGTCATTTTAGTACTTCAACTTATTTTTATTTATTTCAGTCAATAATTTTGGGTGAACATTTTTAAAATTATATTTTAAGTAAAACTGAAAAAAATCAGAAATTATTAAATTATTACAAATATATATTGAGAAAGATATTTTATTTATTTAGAATTTTTTTCTAATAATCTGTTTTTATTTTTTATCTGTTAAATTTTTTATGTAATATTTATATTTTATTTAAGCTTTATTTCAGTTACTGAAAATCAGTTACTGATTTTTGTAAATTATTTTTGTAATTTTTTTTTTAGTTAAGAATAACAGCAGTGATTTGCACAAGTGCAGCACAGTGAGCAGAGGCAGAACGCACACACATGCGTCTCCACCTCTCCCATAGGGGGCGCACCGCACACTTCACAACCTCAGATCTCCACAGCACCGACAGAACGAGTCGCCGCAGCTATCAGAGGCCTATGCTTGGTTTTGCTCCCTCTGGATTTCCTACATTGGAGTCACGCTCCTCAAATAATCTCCGATAAGCAATAACGGCAGCGGAGATTAATTGTGTCCATTGTGCACACGGACCGATATCCGGCTCGCGCATCCATCTTCTCCACCCGACCCCATGCCCGGTGGTCACATGACTCGATCATGCACTCCGACTATTCTTATGATTTTCTGAAGAAGCATTCGGCTGTAGAGCTTAATGAAAGTCATTTGCTCACAGAAGCCCTTTGGCTAATGTAAAATACAGCTCTGAGGACAATCGGCCCTTCTGTAGCGATGAAATAAGTCATTTTGAAAGAGGAGTGTTTGATAATTGAAAGAGATGGAAGTGAATTGGAATAGGCAGAGTTTGCTCAGCCGAGCACCTGCTGGACTCGCTGCTCTCTTCATCTTTATTTCTATAGTCGTGGTGATTTAGTATGATGAATTCTTGTCCTGCATGCATCACTCTTCATTCGGCAGAAGTATCTGGCCGCTGCTTCTTTTGCTCCAGCTCTGTGTGCATTGTTTGACGCACCGGACTGATTAAAAAAAGATGCCTCTCCATGCACTGCGACTGCTTGTTTGCTCTAGAGATTGCAGAGTTATTACTGTGCCGCCTGCTGATGATGTATGGAACTGGGCTTTGGGAGAAAGTGAGGTGAGAGCCAAAGGACCCCATCGAAGAGTTAAAGTTGCAGACAAACCGACTTCATCTCTCAATAATGGCAGAGAAGCAGACAGGGTGTCATTGGGTACGAACAAACCTCTAATCAAAACAAAATAGAGCCGCAGCCGAAACTGTGCCTTGGCGTTAATGCGTCGTCGGATCGCAAGCATTCAGAAACAAGCAGTGATGTGTGTACCTAGATGTGTGGCAAAATATAGAAATGTTAATTATGTTCTATTTTTGAAAATTGGATCATTTTGTCTGGAGAGACATGGTAAAGCGAGTAAAGCGGTTCCCTTTTGAAAAGTTAAAAAGTGATTTTTTTTTGAGGGGGATGTTAATTTTATGGTTTGAGACCACAAGCATCACCGCTTCACAGGCAAAAGAAGCTTCCCTCGGGGTACCAAACTAATTATGATTTTCTCTGTTGCTGCAATTTTAACGATATGCATGATTAGGTATTCATCAAGACCGTAAACTGTTCTGTTATATTTATTTTTGGTCTTCCCATTTTGTCAGTTTTTTTGAGGTATTTGTTAATTTGTTCCTTTCCTACTGTTTCTTTATTTCTTGTTTTTTTCAGTGTATTGGAACAATATATAATCTCTTACACTGTTCCTTCCCTTCTCATTAAGAAGTGCACTTAATTGTTTTGAATGCGCACTTGTCTACTTACTGTAAGTACACTTAAAAACAAAACTACTTGCAGATACTATAATAAAAGGCCACTTGAGTGTGAAGTGTTCACGTTCATCTCTTCTATGATTCTTAACACACATTAAATACACTTTTAAAAGTTGCACTTTACAATATCAAATTAAGACGTTATACATTTTACGTCATTATGTTTTAATGATATTTTGTTGTGATTTTAAGAAATACACTAATTTTGATGTGTTGACTAACATACAAGCACATGTAAAGTACTTGATTATTCTGATGTTTAATCATTATAAATGTATTGAGTTATTTGGAAATACTTTAAATGTTTTTTTATGAATATTAAATAGCAACTTCATCATTCATACTGTATAATATACAGTTATTTTTAAATTAGGGCTGGCAAGTGGTTTTTCTTAGTCTAATTAATTAATCTAATCTCATATTGTGTTAAATGAGAAAAGCAGCAAATAGACATTAATAAAAAAGTTGCTCTAGAAAGAAATGCATTATTTGATTGGACATACAATGTATTACACAATCCTTTAGGCTACAATGGCCATGTGTTTTGTGTGTGTTTGTCAGAAGCTGCTTTTCAGATTGATTAGAGGTGGCATGAATGCATTTACACTGTAATTACACACCATTAATAATGCGATGTAATAAATGGGTTTTGGTTATTAAAGTGATGGTTGTCACGGTGTACACAGGGGAGCCAGGAACGAGGAACGAGGAACTTCTTTCAGGAACACTTTATTTGCAACACAGAACAGAGATCGCGGGAGACAGGAACACACACTAATGACGTTAGGACGTTTAGACTCGACACAGAGGCAGGGAAACACAGGGCTTATAAAGGGACAAACGAATGAGCTAAACAAGATGATTATTAACACAGGGCTGGGGACTAATTAACTAAGATGAGCACAGGAACAGGAACTGACCAAATATGGGCACGAGAGGAGGGGAAACACAAGACACAGAGAACACAGGTCTGACAATGGTCACCCAAAAATGAAATTTCTGTCATCATTTACTCACCCACATGCCGTTTAAAGAGAACAGAGGTCTGACAATGGTCACCCAAAAATAATTTTTAGTCAAATTTACTCACCCACATGCCGTTTAAAACCTGTTTAATTTCTTTCTTCTGTTTGTGACATAATATGTTTTACTCAAAGTGTTTGTTCATGTAAAGCTGACATCTAAACAAAATAAAAATGAATGTAAGTATTTAATGTTGATTTTCAAAACATTCTTCATTTTGGGTGATAGTTCACTCACGTCCGAACACTGTGGGGTAGAGATGGGCGGTGCTGGAGAGCAACTGTCCTGCAACATCTAACCTAGTTCTTCAAGATTACTTGAAAGTTAGAAGCTGGTGTGTTTGATTGGGGTTGGACCTAAACTCTGCAGGACAGTTGCCCTCCAGGACCAGAGTTGCCCATCAATGTTGTGGAGTGTCTGTGAACCTAAGTGATAGCGCAGCACAAGTAAACGCGAATGTAAAAGTAATCAGATTGAATTTTTTCAAGTATCTAATAAAGTAACACATTACTTTTACATTCATGAGAAAGTATCTGAGTTACTCTTTTTCAAAATAAGTAGTGCAAGTTACTTTGTTTTCCCATCTATTCACTGACACCTCTCTGCCCCCGTGTTAAGTGAGGTGCAGAGGCTCTTCCTTTAGTCTGAGGCTTATTCATTTCATTTTCGGGCCTTTACAGTTACCAAGAATATAACTTTTGGGGTTTTGTCATTAAAAATCATTAAGCAAGCCCAGCTCAGGTGGCAAAAAGGTCCGTAAAAGTAACATAATGCATTAGTTACTTGTATGAAGTAACGTGATATGCATTACTTTAAAAAGTAAGTTTCCCCAACACTGGCAGCTACACACCATACCATTGATTTACCTTTCCCTGAACTCGGCCCGGCAGGAGTTAAACCACTCAAAACAACACAAAGCATCGCCGGCACTTGTAAGGCCCACCTCAACCATATTGGGCACTGACCTGTAGCACAGCAGGGGTTAAAGAGCGCCTCAGTCATTAAGTACAGCCAATGTATGTATAAAGTAGCGCTCTGTACATCAGCCTCCCTGCACCGGCATCCGTGGCTTCTCATGGGATTAAAGTCAAAGCTTGTAATTAGCATGAAAGGCCAGTGTAGAGAGGAGAAGAGGATGAATGGAGGAAGAAACGACCCCTACTATCGCTCCCCTCGCACGCCTATGGCTTATCGCTCCTCCACCCACGGGAATGTTTATGTATTACTCATGCAGTTCAGAGAGGAGCAACGCATAAGCCTCTGTGTGACAGTTCAATTTGAAATATGTGTTTGATTGTTGAAGAAGGCTGTTGAAAAGAGGCGAAAAACCTTGAGAAGAGGCTTTAGTGGAGAAGTGAACTGCCTTAATGTGCGCCTGCGCTCTCTTATATGATTGCTTCTCGCTTCTCCCACCAGCTGCTGTTCATCATGGTGTGATGTTCGACCTTATGATTTTAGGAATGGTGTAATGATGATGTATCTCTATCAGCCGGAGTAATTGGGAGCTGTTTTTCTCAGCACCTTCTTACAATTTGTGGCTTAAATTACAGACGAGTTTCTATGCATTTCGTTTTGGCTCACTCTGCCCTTCACTGTCTGCCGGAGTCGGATGCTGAGCGAGAGCGAGAGGGCCACTGTGCTCAAGGGCCCTTGAGTTGATTTTGCAGCAAATGCCATTTTGTTAACAATACGGCAAGTGCAGATCCAGTGCTGAATATTATATTGGACAAAGATGAATCCAAAATATCAGATGCAAATGAAAAATGAATTTATCTAAGTGTTAATTTGACGTAGTGTCAACAGGAAACGACTGAAAAAGATAAAACACTTGATAGTGATTATTAGTTCAGCCCAAAATTAAAAGCTCATCCACAGGTTGTTGAACACCTTTATGACTTTTTGTCCCTCTGTGGGACCCAAAGGAAAATATTTAAAATGTTAATTTCAATAAAAATTTATTATATATATTGTATAAACAACAGTTTGTTCTGGTCCTCAAATCTAATTGTGAAGTGTTTCAGAACTTCTCATAGCGACTGTCACGGCGGACGACCAAATCCACTATAATTTTACAATAATGATGTTGTGTCACGGCGTGCAGCTTTAAGAGTTCTTTTAGGCGAGAATGTACTTTTAGACTTCGAATACGTGGTTTGTTAATAAAGGTAATGTCTGCTTGAAAATTAGCTTGGACTATTTGAAGAGATATGATCTCCAGGACGTCAGCGGCACTTTCAGCGCTCATGAACTCTCCGAGAGCAGTAACAAGTATTTAATGCAGTTAACGCGGGGGCGGAGCTAGGGTTGGCCAACCCACTCACAGCTGCTGCTTCACTCTTTTTTTCTTGACAAGAATTGTGTTTATCAGATGAGGTCAGATGAGATGTTGTCAGGCAATATGTCAGTAAAAACGAATTTTCCTGCCCTGTCAGCCATTATAATGCATTCTCTTCGATTGTACACACTTTGATACGGGATATCAAAGTGTGAATGTGTATCGTTCATATCAAAGTGTGAATGAAACAATGAGCATACGTGTCAGATGCATCACGTTTAGCAGCAGCAGCTCTTAAAGTAATAGCAGCCAAATAAACGTATAACCCTGCTGCTGTGATGTTTGTTCATCAAAGAGCACAAGAATAAAAAAACAGGAAATCAATAACTTTTGTATAGATAAGGATTCATCAATATTTAATTGAAAATGTTGGGTTTGATAACTTTGTTAAATTTCTGTATATTTCTGCTGAAGGGCACATGTAAATATGACATTTATTATAATGGGTTTATGTGAAGATAGTTTTAAGTTCACTTAAATTAGAAGTGAGTTTTTTAAGGTCTAATAAATGTTAAAATTGATAGCTGTCAATTATACTTTAATGTTGAATGGTTAAATATTAGGACAAATTTCCTAGAGACATCAGTAGTATTAGTATCTGTAATACTTGCCTAATGATACTCAGTCATAAAAAAAGAACAAATATTACAAATATACTGTCTTTACGTTGTTTCTACATTAATTTTAAGATTCAATGTGAAATTATTGTAATAATATAAATATATTTTAAAACGATTAATCGTGATTAATTTCAGAAAACTATTCGATTAATTAGTTTTTAATGGATTGACAGAACTAATATTTTACAATCAAACTACTTACCAGTACAAATATAGAGAAGCATTTTCATATTTTTTTCATACAGACAGTTTTGAACAGAGCTGTTAATATTTACTTTCAGCAAACTATTGTTTGGCATGTTTGGGGTCGACAGCATCTTGCTGGCGTTCCTGTTGACCCGCGCTCTCTTACAGTCTTGGTGAACTTTTCCTGTATGTATTTATGTGTTGTTGGGGTAGACATTTGAACAACACGCTCCCTGCTCATAGTTCACTCACCCTAAAACGCCTCTGCATTATTCATTCCACCTCCGACTTCAACTCAAAACATTTCATTTCAGCCTTTATTTATTTGATGTATTACTTCAAGTGCTGCATGCTCTACAGACCTCCGTGCTTTGAACCTGTGCTTCTGTCTCTCTCTGTTTCTCGTTCTTCACTCCAACATCGTCCTTCTTCATTTTCTGTCTGTCTTTGTTATATTAGTCATTACAGTTATTGCATAAGCGACTCTTCTTTAAAACACGAGGAGCGGGTGGACACCCCAGAATGACTTCAAGATGGATTCAGGGCCAACAACAACAATAATAACAATACTACTAATAATAATAATTATTATTAGTAGTAGTAATAATATAAATATAACACCAGTAAATGTTTTATTGCAGTTTTTTATTTATTTAGTTGTAGTAATATTATTTATTTGTGTATTTTAATAACAACAAGCTAATAATAATAATAATAATAATAGCAGCATTAGTAATATTAACAATAAATTGTATTATTACTATTGTTATTTAGTTATTTATATTAAACTTAATTTATTGCTTTATTATATATTTTATATATTATATTTTTATTTATGTATAATAATATATATTATTATTATTATTGATATAGTTGTCATTATTCATTCATTTTAATAAATATTTTTAAGCACTACTACTACTACTACTAATAATAATAATTACCAATAAGAGTAAATAAATAATATCATCATCAATATGTATTATTGTATATTATTACTATTATTATTGTTGTTATATTAATACATATTGTTATTGCTATTTTTATTTATGTTTTTTTTTTTTTTATTTGTTATAATAAGAATAATTGTTGATTTTTATTGTGTAGTAGTAGTAGTGGTAGCAATATTAACAGTAACAACAACAATAATCATTATAATAACAAATGTTATTGTTGTTAATATTTGTTTCTTTGTATTGATACTATTATTTATGCACTTGTTTATTTTAATATTAACTATTATCCAGAAGAAGAAGAAGCTGGACTATGCATATGCACTACAGTGTCTTTACCGTGGTTAACACAGCGTGGATAATCCACAGTGAATATCGCACTGGACTGGACCATTTTCCTCTCTACATTTAAAGTTACAACATTTTCAAATGTTCTCCGTTTGATGCATTATTGTTGCCTTGTCAAATAACAACAACCCAGCAAAGCGAGAGAGAACCAAAAAGAGCGTGAAACACTGTAGCTCACTGATTGTGCATAAATCAAAACATCAGGGCAATGCATGCGGCTTCCACGAACATCTTATCAAACGAAGCTGTAATACGTGTGTCTCATGTCAGCGGGTTTCACAGAAGCACACAAAGGTCCCGAACTCCCCGGAGCAGGTACCGGGGCCATGTTTTTCGCTCTCACAGGTGCGTTGTTGAAGATAGAGGCTTCAGTGGAGCCTTGTGTTGAATTCTGATGGACCCTTGCCTGGCCTAATGCTGCTTAGCATGTGTATCTGAACACAAACAGCGTTCATGTTTTGTAAACGGCCTTGACCATCTGTGTTTAAGCTGTTTTTCAGTCCTAGTGCTTCAGCCTGAACCACAGTTTGAGGAGCAGCGCTAGTATTTGTAGATGAAACGGCAATGCATGCAGATCTACTGCTACAGTGATTCTGTTCTCCTCCTAATTTCTGTTTGCTTTAGCACATAGCTTTCAGTGCCGTTTGTATTTATTTGTACTCGGTTCGGTAAGGTGGCAAAAGAAGCGAAAGAAACAGTGGACAGTATATCAGCACTTTTTGAACCAATCAGATTACAGGATCAGAACTGATGTCACTGTTGTATGAACAAATAGCACGTGGAGTATTTTCAAGAAGCTTAGTTGTAGATTGAAATGAGTTAAATTATAGACGTTCAATAGCTGAAGGAAATGTAAAGTCACGTCCGTATAGTTGTGGATGAAGCTCAAAGAAAACTTTCAGCTGTGCTGCCATCCTGGATTGAATGAAAAATGGATGCAAGAGAAGAAAGTTCAACGCTCTTCAACAGTAAAAAAGAAAGAAAGAAAGAAAAACACATGTTATGTTTATCTAAGGTCATTTTTGCTTATTAATCAGCAGCAAAGGCATTGGATAATGAAGTGGGATTAAATACATAAGATATTTATGTTATTTATATTTAGTTATTGCAGGTTTGTGTCATATTGTGCATTTGCATTCCACTGTTTTAATTAATTTAGAGAAATATTGACTTTGTTTTTGTTCATATTTAGTCTAAATAGGGGTGTAACGGTCCACATATTCGTACTGAACCGAAACGGCCTACAGAAATATAATTAGTATTTTTCAGGAAATTCAAATGATAAATGGTGTTTTTGATGTGGCGTGACAGACCGCTGTATAAATGAGAGCCGCTTCTGGGACGGTTCTGGTATAAACATTGACTGGAGCGGCTGCGATCAGCTCCGGTTCTCGTGTCCGAGCCGTGACGCGCCGCAGACTTGTTCTACTAGTTTTAACGTGAATAAACATGACTGAACATCTCATACCTCATGTAATCACTCAATCAGTGTTTCAACCGCGGAAAGACATCAACAAAACAGTGTGGAAATAACACGTCACGTAGCATTTCATTTACCTCAGCAAGTCATCAGTGTCCACAGCTCGTTAGTTCACTAGAGAGAGCTAAATATTACACCCTATTCTCATTATATTTTACTAAACCTTTAATCTGAATGATTTATGTTTAAATCAATCTGTTAGGAAACATGCTATGACAGCCAGTGTGTAGTTAAATATATTTTAACAAATAGCCTAGAAATCATAACTGCATTATGTGCAATTTACATGTTTGCATACAATTTTAAGTTAAGTTGAGTGCTCATTATATATTTAAAAATAAATAGTATTTAAAATTAAGTTGTTATGCCTAATTGTAGCCTAAGCTTATAATGTAAAAGGTATTTTAAAGGTCCCTATAGTTTTAAGCATAAGCTGAGGTAGATTTTTATTACTAAGAAAATGTAAACTATAAATGAATGCATTTAAAGAAAGAGCAATTTGTTCAGTAAACCACTGTTTATTAAAAAAAATAACATATATAATTCCCCCTGCTGTACCGAAATCATACCGAACCGGGACGATAAAACCGAGATACGTCCCGGACCGTCATATTTGTGTACCGTTACACCCCTAAGTCTAAAGTTATGGTAACATCATGTTCACACAGCGAACACAAGCTGCAGACAGAAGAACTGTCACTCAGTACAACTGACATTACTTTGTAAAATAATTTAGATATTTTCTTGTAAATTAAAAAGTAATGCGTTGCTTTACTAATTACTAGAAAAAGGAATCTGATTACGTAACTCACAACGCATTACCACCAACAATGATCACATGATCCGTCAGAAAGTTTTCTGATAAGCTGATTTGCTACTCAAGAAACATTTCTGATTATTATCAGTGTTGGAAAGAGTTGAGCTGTGTAATATTTCTGTGTAAACTATAATAATTATTTTCCAGGATTCTTTGATGAATAGAAGGTACAAAAGAATAGCCTTTATTTGAAATAGAAATCTTTTGTAACATTAGAATTGTCTTTACTGTCACTTGTGATCAATTCAATGCATCCTTGCTGAGTTAATTATCATTATGATCAATATTAGCACATGCTCATGAATTACAGTATTGAAGCAAAACTGTTTTCTTATCATTATTCACTTCCACTCTTTATATACATACAGTAATTGCGGCAGTAGAATAGCAATAAAAGAGTCTTTTTGTCTGTCTACTCACAATGAACAGAAATCCTGCTGTACAAGATTGGCTATACACGCTGGCATTTGAAATGTGCACACACAAAGATATCCAGTGTTTCGGATGGTAACACATAAAGCCTAAAATGCTGTTTGCTGCTGTGTAGCTTACTCTGCATGTAGAGTTGCTTGTAAACATAACGCCAACATTTTCACTTGTGCTTGGTGTTTCTGCATTGTTGCATGCATTAACCCAGGCCTAGCAGTCTATCCAGAGTCTTCATCATTACAGACACTGACTGCAATAGCATCTCAATAGACGTTTTATTTCAAGCGCACCGATCACACGCTTGCTCACAAAGCCTTTACAATTACAATAGAGGTACTTCGAAAAGGGTTGCACAAAGGTGAAAAGCAACTACGAAATGTGAAAACTCAGTCCTCTTTCCCTGTTTTTTTCGAGGAGCCGTGTCACTATCAATACCGACACCTTGAACAATTCTGTCGGTGATATTGAGAGCTCTCAGTGTTAGCAACCTCGCTGTTGACACTCCCCCAAGGCAGCGGTTCCCCGGCGGTGGCCACCCTATAAAAAGACCAATCAGAAAGCCCTGATGGAACTAATTTCATCTGGCCTTTCAGTCCTGCCTTCTCTCTCTTTCTCTGTCTCTCTCGGAGTCGTCGGTACCTTTTGCTTTGCAGTCACGTTTCATCTCTGTGCATGATTCATTCTGCTCAATAAGCTCCAAAGTAAGCAGATTTGTCCATCCCCTCTCTCGCTCGCTCTCTCTCCTCGCTCTTTTTCTTCCTCTTTAAGAAGGCTATTGTGATTCATGGACGGAACCCTTCAGAGCAAATATTCTCAGGACATTTCATGTATAAACATGCTTGACTTTCCATCATGAGAAGAAGAAGGAGGGGAAACGGAGGAACAAATAACCACAGAGCTTTCCCAGCGAATAAAGTCCACCTCGAATTGAGCGGTTTGGTCAAGTTAGCATCGCATGCCCCGAGTGTGATAACTAGATTAGTCTTCAAATGTAGGGAGCAAACGAGTTTCTGCTCATATTGCACGAGGAGCCTCACTCTCACTAATATGTCGGGATTTCGGTGCCATGCGCGGTAATGGCAGTTGAAAGGATAGCGTCCCCTTTAGCGTTTCGACTGAAATAAACAAATTTCTACGCTCTATTAATATATACATCCCTTAACTTGCTTGGAAACCAACCCTCTTTGCCTTCCACCAGATTAAGGGGTTGTGAATGCGGTAGCACTTGAATTAAGCGAGACGTACACAAAGAAAAAACCCTTAGGAGGAATAAAAAGCTAGGGTATTAGCATTGAGATTTGCCATAACTTCTCTGAATATGCTTTTAACGGTCTCGGCAGGGGTTGGAATGGTGTTGGGTTTGTTCATCGGCCGGGAATGCAATGCAGATCAATTAATCATTAATAAAGTGAACATGCACATTCGTGCACTTCTCAATAATAAGACAAACTCATTAGTGCAATTGACAACCCTATATAGTGTGAAGCCAACCCATCCACTTAAAACTGCCTCACTAAGCAACTTCGATTATTTTTCATTTCTCAGGCCGACAGCAATATTTATTACCTTTGATGATGTTTGGCGCATTGTGCTGGAATATACATATGGAAAGGGGGATTGGGGAATTTTGATTAAAATTGATTTTCCACCCCCTGGGAAGTTAAAAGTCAAATACTTGCACATTTATGAAAAAGATTTAGTCTGTTGACATTTGAGGGCCGCTTGATAAGTAATTAAATCCCCCTTTACCCAGGACGAGGTGACAGGTAGCGCTTACATTTAGCTTCAACACGTGGAGTCCTTAAGGGTAATGGACGTTTTCTACCTGCTGTTGGTTTTTATGGCCGTTCTTGTCATATTCAGCCTGTCTGCAGTCCACAGGGAAAGGACAGAATTGTTTTTGTCAGCACTTATACTCACTGTTGTTCAAAGACATCACTACCAACAGCCTCCGACAGCACAGGACATTAAAAGATGGCAACTCAAGTTATAGCGTTTGAATGGCTCATGTTTCTCTTTGATTCAGCTGGATATACATAATTTATAGATGTTCGGAAATGCTAGCGTTACATAATAAAATGCCTTCCAAAAATCTTGCCCAAAAGTAGTGAAGATTTGTTCTTCTAGAGTTAAGGCTTTTTAAGCTTAAAGGTGAAGTGTGTAATTTCTGCACTACTAGACCAAATTTAATTCGAAAATAATTGTTTTATTTGTTGCCAGATGTTTTCTGTCTATCTTTGGAAACCCATACTAAATATTTGCCCTAGTTTACTCATCTTTTTTTTTTCTTTACTGCATCTGCCATTGTTCTATGCAAGGAGGTTTGTGATACCCTGGAGAAAGCTTTGCATTTGCATTCTCATTCATCTCAATGGAAGTTGCTTGGCCGGCACAGGACTCGTGGATGTGTGCCATTGTATTTCATTGTTTTTAGGCCTTAAATGATGTGTCACTAATGAAAAAGGGTCAGTTTGCACAAGTTTTTTAGGCTAGTTGTGGCATTAATGGGCACTTGTATTATTTTACCATCATCAATATACTACAGAATTGTTCTCATTTTGATTTATTTAAAGGTTCAAGTGTTTTTTTATTTATTTAATAATAATTATTTTATGATAAATTATTGTAATAAATATTATTCTTTTTTTATTTTAATATGTCTGTAGTTTTTATTAAGTTTTACATTTTACTTAAAGTTATTTTAGTACTTAGTTCAACTAAATACCTTGGCAACTACCTGAAACAACATATGTTTCATTTTTCTTTTCTTTTATATTAGTTAATGTTTATTTTTTCAATTAATGCAAAATGTAAATGCGTCTGTAAGTTAAGTGTCAAGTTTCAAAATATAAATTAAAATTAAAAATAAAATCAAGTCCATTGTTTCAAAGTCCTTGTTTTACCCTGAACAAATGTTGTAGGATTTAGTGAAATCAGTTTCACTCAGAAAACGGTAGTACATTTCACAATAAAATACAATACATTAAGTAACACATTGAATTAAATGTTAACTTTTTAAGCAGAAAGATATAGTATTAAATAAATAAAAAGTATTTTCTTGTAAAACATACTTCAGTAATCCTTTTATTTACAACTTTGAAAACAATTTTTTACACAATTAGCATTTATTACTTACATATTTGCATTTACATAGTTCCATACTGTTTTAAATATACTAATAATTCATGTTATTTCATGATTATTAATGAAATGCAATGGAAAACTAGACACACTAGTCAGTTCTTTGCAAATGGAACTAGGTAAGGGGAGTATTTTACATCCAGAACTTTACAGTTTTCACACTTAAATACTCTGGGGAAGTTTAAATGCAGAGAAAAGGCTGTAAAGACTGTCAGGGTCAAGGATGAAAGGCCAACCCCCAGTGAAGGGCTCTTTTCCCCACACCTCCTGCCATATTTGTCTATGGAGGTGAGGCTGTCTGATTAATGATTCAGCTTTGTCCCTTAGACTGGCCACGAAAACACATACATCTGTCACTCACAACCCGCGGCGTCTCCCTGCCGGCTGGCCACCCGGTACCAAGGGCATCCCCAGATGTTCCCAAGTTTCCGTTGGCAACTCCTAGCAGTCTTGTGCTGACAAATGGCTGCCGTGACATTGTGTATGATTGCCCTTGGCACCTTACTAGGCTACTTAAGTTGCTGTGCATGAAGAGGTATGGTGGTTGATTTTTTTATATTTGTTTTTATGTCGTTTTAGGTTAAAATCAATGTAAAATGTATCTCTGTAATCTAAAATTTGTGAGAGGAGCAATAAAAAAATGCATTGCATTTGGTAAAGTGGAAATTAGAGGCTTTTGGAATAACATGCACCAATGACCCTTGTGAAAAAGAAGTACATGTTAAATTAAATTAGGACATTAAGTGTCCTAATACTTCACACTTAAGTATATTCTTTTAAAATATATTATTTCTGTAATAAGTACTTTAAGTATGCTTTAGGACACTTAATGTCCTAATTTAATTTAACATGTCTATTTATGAAATGTAATTAGCTGAACTTTAAAGTGTTTTTTTTACCCACTTAAGTACGACTTAAGTACGCATCTTTTATGTAATTTCATAATTACTATTTCTATGAAATATGATTTAAATGTACTGCTGAATGTACTGACAAGCATTTTTGATAAACTAAATACTTCTATGACATTTCATTTCTGAAAGTAGTATGTCATGTATTTAAATATATTTGTAATTACACGTTTTTTTAATGAAGTTGCAATTTAGTACAACTTATTTAAAATATATGAAATGTAAATGTTATATTGAATTACATGCTAATTATAATCAAGTGCTTGTGCTTTAGTATGTTAATCAACACATCAAAATAAGTGTACTTCTAAGTGTGACAAAAATTGTTATAATTAAATATGTACTTTAAAGTAAAACATTTAATTTGATATTACTATAAGTGCACCTTTTAAAAGTGTACTTAAGTGTGTTAAGAAACAGTCACGAAAGTGTCTCTCTTGATGTCACTTAAGTGGCCTTTTATTTAATTGCTATTATATTATCTGCAAGTACAGTTTTCTTTTTCACTTTTAGGATTTTTAAATATGCTATAAGTGCACATTCAGTATAATTAAGTGCACTTAGTGGAATAATGCATAGCAATGTTTGATTTCATGTTGATTTTATGGACCGAGCGTCAACAGTCTTTTGAATAAGGCCAGGATTGTGCATTAAGAAAGTAAACCGTGTCAGTCTTGATTTCTTGTTGAGTTTAACCATGATGCAACTATATTGAGGGTATATGCAATTTTAGTGCTTCCACGTACACTATATTGCCAAAAGTATTGGGTCACCCCCTTCTAATGAAAGGTTTGACTACTTTAGTAATTTCCATGAGTACAAATCTTAATTTTAAGCATATAATGATATTCTAGGGAATTGTGTGCTTCTAGTTTTACAGCAACAGTTTGGACAGAACCCTTTTCTATTCTAACATGACAGTGTCTCTGTGTATAAGACAAGGATCAGAGAGAAATGATGATTCAGTCAGTGTGGAAGAACTTGACTGGTCTGCAGAAAGCAGCTGAACACCTCTGGTGTGACTTTAAAGGCAGACCTTGAGCCAAAAACTCATCACCTATTTTTTTTTTTGACTGGCCTGTCATGACAAAGTAATGTGAAACAAACTTATTCAACCTTGTTGGTTTCAAGATCACTCTCATCTTATCAAGTTAATTAGAAAAGTTAATTAAGACAATCATTAACTGTGTATCCAGTAGTATGCATGCATCCACAGTGTTCATGCGTTTTCACTCCATGCACTTTAGCACGATAACAAGCTGCATCTCAGTAATCGTTCCTCTAAACATCAAAATTGCATTTCCAAATAGGTTTTTATTCTGTACGTGCTTCTTTTCTTATTATTTATTATTTTCTTATTTTATTTTTTGCAATGGGAAAAGCCAAGTCAAAAAACAAAACAAAGACAAAAGTAATCAAATTCAGCAGAGGCGTTGGTTTATAAATGAGGTTTGCGCCAAGCGTCATAACGTTATTTAGATTTCTGTGTACTGAGACCTTGTTCCGGCTCCCAACAGCACTGCGACTGAATCAGATGTGAATATAAGCTGATGTAGGGAAATTGGCTTGTTATGTGCTGATGCTTTGGAGACCAAAGCCTGCGTGGGAAACAGAGTGGGAAAAAAATGAAATCTGCGGTGCAGACTGATGTTTTAATTACTTGAATTGGAATGATAACAGCGTTCCTCTCTCAGAATGATGCAAATGAATAGGGTGAGAGAAGAGTCGGCCCTCTCCAGAGCGCGGCTCATTTCCGAGCATGTGCCGAATTCAGTCTCAGCAGTGAGGAATTCAAAAACAGCCTTCAGACGGCCTCATATTTTGGTCTTTTCCACTCCAGTGTTGTTACCAGCATTAGCTATTCAAAATGAGCGTAAGCATTGATGAGATTCACACAATGAGGCTTGAATATTGTCATTTCCACATCCATCTTATTTGCATTTGATCAGTCTTTGCTTGATGTAGTTTCTGCTTAGAATAATTGAATCTTATTATCAACATTGTATTTTTAAATTGATTGCTAAAGAGTTTAGATTTTTTTGTATTATATGACATGCATAACATTCAAATCTTCAAGATACAAATTGTTGCTGTTAAAGTATCCCTCTTAATTGGCATTGACAGCCTGCACCTGAAAAAACAAACACACATTATTTGCATGTCCTTATGCCTTTGCAAAGCCTCATGCTGTTGTTTGTACTTTGAAACACAAAATAAATATATTATTTCTTATATATTATCAAGAATGTTCATGCAGCTCCTTTTTTCACACAGCAGTTCATACCAGGAAGATTCAGTTTGATTCGGGTTCATTTGGTTATATTTCAGATATATTGGCTGTACGATAAACTGCATTTTAATCAGGATCACAATTTCTTTAGATTATTTAATTATTATTATTATAATGTATTTATTTGTTGATATTGAAATATTGATAGAGCATGCCCACTGCATAGCAATGGTAACAGAGTGCAAAGTGCTACAGTCCAGTCACAGTTATTTTTGTGGTGTTATGTAATGTGTGCCAACGGATATGGGCAGAATGGAGGGAGATTGTCTGTTCAGCTGCCTCACTGCCTCTGGTTACAGGATGCTGGCCGGTCTGGCTGTTCTAGCGCGTATGGACCTGTATCTTCTACCTGAGGGCAGCAGGTGAAACAGGTGATGTGCTGGATGGTGTTGGTCGCACTATGTTTTGCACACGTCTTAGACAGCGAGTGGTGAAGATGGTGCTCATCTCCGGAAGAGTATTTCCGATGATCCTTCCCGTTGTTCTAACCACTCGCTGAAGTGCCTGCTGATCAGCCTGAAAACCACACTAGGAATCCATAAGATAAGACACTGCTAATGGCACAGTTGTAAAGATTCACCATTAGCTGCCTGGGAATTTTGGCACTCTCCAGTTTCCTCATATAGTACAGGCTTTGGTTGGTGGGCTTTTCCTACAACTGAGGCAGTATTAGTGCTCCAGGACAAATCCTCCGATACAGTTACCAACAGAAATTTAAATTCTGTTACTCTCTCCATCACCTCATTACCAATAGAGAGTGGAGAGTGTTTGTATTGTCCAGTTTTGCGAAAGTCTATAATAATTTCCTTGGTCTTCTTAATGTTCAGAGCCAAGCTATTGTTATCACACCATAATGCCAAGTGTTGTACCTCATTCCTATATGCTGTCTCATCGTTGTTATTAATGCACCGTGGTGTCATCCGCAAATTTGACAATATGATTTGATGGGAAAAAGGCAAACAGTCATGTGTAAAAAGGGTGTAAAGCAGTGGGCTAAGCACGCATCCTTGGGGGACCCCGGTGTTAATAAAAAGGGTGGAAGACGTGTGCCCGCCAATTCTTACACACTGCGTGCGATTAGTTAAAAAATCCACCATCCAATTGCATAGTGTGGTGTTTAGTCCCAGGTTGTGTAATTTAGATCTAAGTTTATAAGGCCGGATTGTGTTAAAAGCGGAGCTATAATCGACGAACAGCATAATCGTCTGTGATATTTGCACTCTACTTGCATAAACTTATTTATGAATGTATGTATTTGTGTTTTTTATGTTTTATTTTGGATTAATTGCAAGCTTCCACAAGCTTTCATGCAAATGGTTGCCAGATGTAAAGATTTTAAATCACCCAGTCAGAAGTTTTAATCTCGAATGGATTCATTTCCTGATCAATATTTTACTTAATCTTCCCAACCTGGCAACCATGTGCATGCATTCTCTCTACAGAAAAAAAAAATCATGATATGAAAACCACTGACAAACTTGTAAGTTAGATCTTAGCAGTATCTACGGTGATATTTTGCTCAAATGAAAGTACAGTAATACAGGCAGTCTCTTGTCTTTCATGGGACTTTTTGTGCTGTTTGTTGCAACCACAGTAAATCTGCGAGCAAACCTGAACTGTAACAAATCGAACATGAATCCCAACTATATTGGTTGCAGAATAAATGCACTTGTGCTCTAATAGAACCACATGTCCATTCATTTACACAACAGCCTCATCTCTTGTGTAAATTGCAAATACCCAAATTTGTGAAAATGATGTCTTCATCATTTTCAGCTCAACTATGGACAGCATAAGCCTACTCCTACATCTTCGCCAGGGAGGCCTGACTATGGAAGAGTATGTTCACCAGTTTTGTGAGCTGTCTTACCAGGTACCGTTGTACGACGAGTATCTGTTCAAGGACTTGTTTTATTTCGGACTCACTAGTCAGGTCAAGGCCAGGTTTAACAAATCTTTGTTTTCTGGAGGAGTGTATCATGGGAGTTTGAGGGGCCTTTTGGACTATGCTTTATCGTGTGCTGGCTCTTCCTTCACTGTGGGTGTTCTAGAGCCCGCTCCTGTCCCAGGAGCTCACAGAGCCCGCTCCGATCCAGGAGCTTTAACACAGAGTCCGCTCCAGAGCCCGCTCCGATCCAGGAGCTCACAGAGTCCGCTCCAGAGCCCGCTCCGATCCAGGAGCTCACAGAGTCCGCTCCAGAGCCCGCTCCGATCCAGGAGCTCGCAGAGTCCGCTCCAGAGCCCGCTCCGTCCCAGGCGCTCGCAGAGTCCGCTCCAGAGCCCGCTCCGTCCCAGGAGCTCGCAGAGTCCGCTCCAGAGCCCGCTCCGTCCCAGGAGCTCGCAGAGTCCGCTCCAGAGCCCGCTCCGTCCCAGGAGCTCGCACAGTCCGCTCCATGAGCCCATTGCTCCGTCCCAGGAGCTCCAGAGTCCGCTTCAGAGCCCGCTCCGTCCCAGGAGCTCGCAGAGTCCTGCTCCAGAGCCCGCTTCACTTATTATTGTCCCAGTGTAGCTCGCATAGCCCGCTCCGTCCCAGGTAGCATCGCATTTAAAATGTCCGCTACATAGCCCGGCTCCGTCCCAGGAGCTCGCAGAGCCCGCTCCGTCCCAGGAGCTCGCAGAGTCCGCTCCAGAGCCCGCTCCGTCCCAGGAGCTCGCAGAGTCCGCTCCAGAGCCCGCTCCGTCCCAGGAGCTCGCAGAGTACAGCTCTCCTTCGTCTCCGCTGGTCCCGCCCAGCTCTCCTTCGTCTCCGCTGGTCCCGCCCAGCTATCATTCGTATCCGCTGGTCCCGCCCAGCTCTCCTTCGTCTCCGCTGGTCCCGCCCAGCTCTCATTCGTCTCCGCTGGTCCCGCCCAGCTCTCCTTCGTATAAATCCGCTGTAAGTCCCGCCCAGCTCTCCTTCGTCTCCGCTGTCCCGCCCAGCTCTCCTTCGTCTCCGCTGATCCCGTTCAGCTCACCGATGCCTCCGCTGATCCCGTTCAGCTCACCGATGCCCCCGCTGATCCCGTTCAGCTCACCGATGCCTCCGCTGATCCCGTTCAGCTCACCGATGCCTCCGCTGATCCCGTTCAGCTCACAGGCACGATGTGCTCGGCTGGTTCCGTCCAGCTCACCGATGCCTCCGCTGATCCCGTTCAGCTCACCGATGCCTCCGCTGATCCCGTTCAGCTCACCGATGCCTCCGCTGATCCCGTTCAGCTCACCGATGCCTCCGCTGGTCCCGTCCAGTTCACCGATGCCTCCGCTGGTTCCGTTCAGTTCACCTATGCCTCCGCTGGTTCCGTCCAGCTCACCGATGCCTCCGCTGGTATCCGTCCAGTTCTACCGAGCGCCCAAGAGAGTCTGAGCCGCCCGAGCGCCACCGAGATTCAGCGCTTCCAGAGTGCCCCCTCGAGGTAGTGGAGGTCACCAAGAACTTTCATGGAGGGAGCTCCCCTCCATTGCTCACGGAGACCCTGGACCCGCCATGGCCCATGAGGTCCCCTGATCCATCATGGCTGCCCGAGGCCCCGGATCTACCATGGCCGCTTAAACTCCCTGGCCTCGGTTCCTGAAACCAAATGTGCTCTCTCTGCCTCTTGTGTCTCCGTTTCCTCTAGGTCCCAGTCTCGGCCAGGGATCTCTGCTCCGCCCTGGAGGGCGCCTGTCTCGTCTGCATAAAAACGCCCTGGTGGGCGTCTGTCTCGTCTGCTCCGCCCTGGTGGGCGTCTGTCTCGTCTGCTCCGCCCTGGTGGGCGACACTGTCTCGTCTGCTCCGCCCTGGTGGGCGTCTGTAACATGTCTGCTCCGCCCTGGTGGGCGTCTGCTTCGCCCTGGAGGGCGCCTTTCAAAGAGAAATGTCTGCTCCGCCACTGGTGGGCGTCTGTCTCGTCTGCTCCGCTAAAACACAGGTGGGCGTCAATGTCCCGTCTGCTCCGAACCCTGGTGGGGCACTGTCTCGTTATTCCTCCCGTAGAGGGCGCCTGTAGTAACATGCTCCGCCCTGGTGGGCAGTCTGTTTTTATTACGTCTGTTCCGCCCTGGAGGGCGCCTGTACATGTCTGCTCCGCCCTGGTGGGCGTCTGTCTCGTCTGCTCCGCCCTGGTGGGCGCCCGACCTGCCAGAGTCACCTCACGTCTCCGCCGACCTGCCAGAGTCACCTCACGTCTCCGGCCGACCTGCCAGAGTCACCTCACGTCTCCGCCGACCTGCCAGAGTCACCTCACGTCTCCGCCGACCTGCCAGAGTCACCTCACGTCTCCGCCGACCTGCCAGAGTCACCTCACGTCTCCGCCGACCTGCCAGAGTCACCTCACGTCTCCGCCGACCTGCCAGAGTCACCTAAACACGTCTCCGCCGACCTGCCAGAGTCACCTCACGTCTCCGCCGACCTGCCAGAGTCACCTCACGTCTCCGCCGACCTGCCAGAGCCACCTCACGTCTCTGATATAAAAATGTCTCTTCCGCCCCGCCCTGGTGGGCTCCTGTCTCATTGGCCCCACATGGACCTGTGCCCATCCGTTCCCTCCCCCGGTTCCTTAAACCTCCGCTCCACCGCCCTCCTGGATTGTGCTGGGTGTGTGTGAAGCGTCTGGAAGCCGCTCTTTGGGGGGGGGCTCTGTCATGAATCCGGTTGCCTCACCACACTGCACAGGATTCGAACCCATGGACTACATCTCCCATCATGCACTGCACACACACATTCCCGTCCACCATTACACCAATCACACAGCTGTCACCATTCACGTCATCCACTCCTGATTGCCTCACCACACCTGCACCTCATTCACTCACCTCACATAAATGCAGCACACAAAACTCACCCAGTAGATACGAAGGTCTGGATATGTTTTGCCCTGATGCTACACGTTCAAAAGCATCTGAGCGTTCTCAAATCTCCCAGCATATCTGTAATATCTCTGTTTGTGACCCCGGACTGCCTGACCTTGAGACTTCTGAAACCTGTGCCTGTGACCTCGACCCCTGCCTGGTATTGTTTACGTCTCTGCTCTGCCTCCGATATTCCTGTTATGCCAAAACTCTGTAACCATTGCCTGTGTGATTCTGCCTTTGTCCAGGATAAATATATATTACTGCACTTGGATCCCCTGCCTTTGACCAGTCTTTACAGCTTCTAGTGTTTGTTTCTTTTGGAAACTGCAGTGATATTTAGTTATTGGTACGTATTTCGTGTCTCGCTAAAAAGTGCACCCAGGTATGTAAATGCCATGAGACCAGGTAGGTTTTAGTCATCTTTGCAGATCCGTGTGAATTGGGATTATTTTGAGCTTGAATGTGCAGGCTGGTATAAACTTTCACTTTAGAGTGAATACATGGATTCAGTGCATGTTATCATAATTTCTCCATTTGTGTTCTATGGAAAATATAACAACATATGGATTTGGAACGACATGAGAGTGAATCATTTTTTGGTAAATTATTCCTCAAGTCATTTCATTGATTGTCACACCTCACTGAGCCCCACAAATGTAATCTTCGAAACGGATCACATTTGAAATCACGCAGGAACAATCTGATCTAAATTAGAATCAGCTCCGAAGAGCCACAGATCCTTCCTGTTCCTATAAAACAGATCTTTGTAGTACAGTCTTGGATTACACTGTCAGTCAACCCTTTGCTTTTTTGGCACCATTATTCATAAATGAGAGAAAGTTTGTTTGGATGGCTTGTTTTTAACAAGTGCAGTCAGCTGAGTTGGAGTCAGAGCCAAAGTGACAGGATGCTGAAACTGCTATAAAGAAAACCTCGCAGCAGCCCTTTCACTTCCACTTGAAAATAACTTTAAACTATGATGCAAAATATACTGAGAGCCACTGCCAGGAAACAGTGGCAGACATGCATATCAAGTCAACAGTCCCTTTCTTCCCCAGACGTCAGCTCTCCACCAATGAAATGGCACAGACTCAAACTCCGAACATACTGTGATGTGCCAGACGCCACTACAGAAAGAGGATTATAAAGTTCTCAAACCTAAAAACAGACCTCATTTTGTGTTCTCAAAAACCCTGAAAGAAATATTATGACGGCTTGTTTTATAAATATATGTAGCAGACATATATCTACGCTACCTGTCAAACGTTTGGAATAAGTCTCTTACGCGCATTAAATTATTTGACCAAAAATAGAGTAAAACATTTATATTGTGAAATATTATTGTAATTTAAAAGAACTGTTTTCTATTGTAACATATTTTAATATGTTAATTTATTCCTGTGGTCAACGCTGAATTTTCAGTCTTCAGTGTCACATGATCTTCAGAAATCAGTCTTATATGCTGATTTGCTGCTTAATAATTATCAGTTATTATTGGTGTTCAATTATTATTAATGGTTCTTATTATTATTAATATTGAAAGCAGATTTTTCTGCTCAAAATTAAGTGAGATACATTTCATTTTAGGATTATTTGATGAATAGAAAGTTAAAACGAACAGCATTTACATTAAATAGCAATATTTTGTATCATTATACAATTATTGTACGTAATAATTGTATAATGTCATATTGTCGTAAAAAAAACAGAAAATCAGCATATTAATATAATTTGTGAAGGATGATGTGACACCGAAGACTGGAGTTATGATGCTGAAAATCCAGCTTTGTTCACAGGAATAAATTACGTTTTAAAATAATTACAATTGTAGTAATATAATCTAATATAATATAATTTACTGTATTTATGATCAAATAAATGTAGCCTCGATAAGCAAAAGAGACTTCTTTCAAAACCTTAAATTTTTTTTAACCGTTTGTGTACAAAATAATTTAGAATTTTTAGATTTGTTAAAAATGTAACAATTATACAATAATAACATTTGTGATTTAATGCAACAATCCTCCTGTTGTAGTGTCAAAATATTACCAATGCATTGAGGAAACAAAACAAAGCAAACAAATCAAAAACATGAATTCCACCAGGTGCCACTGAAGTCATGCAGTCACGTTCGCTCCCGACTGATGATAGTTGAAATATGTGTCTGTTCTGAGTCTGAACACAGATGCCGTCTGCCACACGCAAATAAGATGAGAGCAAGTAACCCCTCTAGACGTTTGGAGATTTGGTGTTTCTCTGCCTTCTTGCCCTGTTCCATTAGGAAGTTGTTTGATGGCACCTCTGCTTTTTGAGGTTTAAGCCAAAAGTTGCCCATGGCTAATTCTTGTCCTTGATTTATAATCTTTAAGCCCTGCAAAAATGGAACTCTCTCACAATATAACGAGAAATCCAGTGAAATGAAAATCAGCGTAGATGGATTGCATCTCCTGGGTGATGTACATAACCAATAGACAACCCACTTTGACAGTGCAGGGAACTCTCTAAGGATGCAAGTCATTATGTGAAACCAAGAGTCGGAAATATATTCACTAAGATATGTAAATGTCTAGGCCTTCGCTGCTGGAAGTGGGTTTAGTAATTCTCAATCGTACTATGTGAGACGTTGATTCTCTCTAACAAAATGAAATTGGTGCCAAGATGTCACTCTTCAGATGAGGTTTGACTGATGATTTTCTCTGATGAAATTTAATGTACTCATTAGGAACATAAGGAAATAAAATATGTAATAGCTGCAGAGAGTTTCACCCCAACATGAAAATTTGGTCATCATTTATTAACCCTCATGGTCAGTATTGGTGGTAATGCATTACATGTAACAAGAGTGACGTAATCAGATTACTTTTTTTCTAGTAACTAGTAAAGTGACACATTACTTTTACAGTTACTTTTTGAAATAAATAATGCCAGTTATTTTGTTTTCCCCTTTATTGACTGCCAGCTCTGTCCCCATGTTGAGAGCAATCATCAGTAAGTGCAGAGCGTTGTGTTCGCTGTGTGAACAGATTCAGTTTTCCTTAAAATGAGTAAAAACTGTGAAATGCAAACTCAGAATATGATGCAAACTTGCAGCAATATATGTATAAATAATATGTATCACAAATATCCTTTCTGTTTTTCAACCTGTTTTATGTCTTTAATGACATATTGTATAATGTATGTATATATGCACAGGTATATAATGTGTAACATATAGGCCTAGTTTCACAGACAGGGCTTAGACTGAGACAGGATTAGGGCATAGTTCAATAAGGACATTTAAGTCATGTTTATAAGCATGCCTTATAAAAAACATTACTGGTGTGCATCTTGAGACGAAACAAAGGCACTGATATATTTTAAGATCAGTCAGTGCAAGTTTCTTTCAGTTGAAACAGCTCAGACTAACTTTTTAGTCTAGGATTAGGATTAGGCCTTGTCTGTGAAACTGGGTGATAATGTCTTTGCTGCTAACTTTGATTGATCCCAATTCAACCATACCAATAAGCACAAAATTACATAAGATAAACATAACGTTTGAGCTTCTTTTCTTTTTCTTTTAATGATTTTTATTGCTGCAGAGCGCTAAAAGTTGTTTAAGTGTGAATTTACATTTCTTTCCTTACTGAGGCTTATTCAGTTAACTTTGGGTGTGAAAGAGCTTTTATATTCGCCAACAACATAACTTTTTTATATTAAAAACAAACCAGCAAGCCCAGCCCACATAAGAAAAAGTAACGCAAAAGTTATGTAATGCATTACTTTCCATAAAAAGTAACTAAGAAACGTTATTAGTTACTATTTGATTTACTTTTAAAAGTATTTTTTCCCAACACTGCTCATGTTGTTCTGAAACTGTACTACTTTCTTTCACATGGCTTCGGGAGATTGAAAATATAGTGCTGGTGTTTTATGGACCAAAACCGCTTGAATATTCTGATAAACATCATCTTTTGTGTTCCAGTGAAGGAAAAATAGCAAATGTAGTTGAAATTAAATACAATATTTACAAGAAATGTCAAAAAGAGCTCCAGAACTTACAATCGACTGCAGTTTCCAGCTGAAATGAACACAAATTGCAGTAAAAAATCTACAACTTTTATTCCTTTTTACACAAATTATGATTACAGGGGCAGATTATCGATTAATAAAAACATAATTTTGCATGCTTCCTTGCACAATACTATTGCATGACCTCAAGGTCAAGGTTTCTTTATTTGTCACATAATAGTTATACAGGGTATAATTAGAAGTGAAATGTAATCGAATCAGGTCCGCTCAGTGGACAGTGCAAAATAATAAAAATACAAATTATATAAAATGACATAACACAAGGGCATACATATGGTAAGAAAAGGAGAAATAAGAGTAAAATGTGCAATGAAATAAAAAAAAGTGCAAAACAATAAGATGTGCAAAAGACAATAAGATGTGCAAAAGACAATAAGATGTGCAAAAGACAATAAGATGTGCAAAAGACAATAAGATGTGCAAAAAACAACAAGATGTGCAAAAAACAATAAGATGTGCAAAAGACAATAAGATGTGCAAAAAACAATAAGATGTGCAAAAAACAACAAGATGTGCAAAAAACAATAAGATGTGCAAAAGACAATAAGATGTACAAAAAAAGAAAAACAGTGTACTGGGACTTAATAAATAGTAATGTGAATAAGAGGGATGTGCAGACGGGTTGTTCAGGGTATTGTACATAGAGCAGCAATGATGAGAATGTGAGAATATTTACAGTTAACACTTTTACCACAGTGCATGATTGGTAAACTAATACATTGTGATGTTTGCTCCACATAACCAGCTCAATAAACACGACTTTGTGACATGGTAAACTTGCTCAGTAGCGCACCTGATGCAGCATTGCTTGCAATCCGCGTGAAACACAAGTCATGATATAAGCAATCTAAAATGGCATGGTTGCTCAGCCACGTTTTTATCTCAAGTTTGCTTTTGTTGACACTATCGATTCGGTTTAAGGTCAGTTTATAATAGCTGCAGGTGTTATTTTCAAATGCAATTGTGTATTATTCTTTTAGCGCTAATCTCCAGACGCTTCAGTTGCGAACTGCTTTGAAACGTACAACAGCCAACGTAATAAAACTTTGCCAGATTAAAGTTCATCAGTTTCTGATAAAACTGAACATGCTTTTAGTGCCACTCACTGGACATTTTCAATGAGCTTGTATTGATTAAATCGCACAAAAACAGAAAATCTCTTCTATACGGTTTTCCCCCATAGTTTGTGGCCGGCGGTCACCTTTTTTCTCATCAGATTGGGAATGGGCCAGGAAGACCTGGGTCTGGCTTCCCGTAAGACTCTTATCGTCTGTCTCATCAGGGGAGCCAATCACCAAAGGTGCTTTTAAGATTGTGTTTGTGCTGAGAACAGACTTAGTCCCTCATCAGCACAGACAGACCCATCTAGGTTCATCAAAATCAGGGATTCTGGGTAGTGAGCACTCCTCTCTCACAGACTCGATAAGAACCTGAGGTACAGGATCAATGCCACAAACCTCACCCTAATTTATTTAATCAACATGAGGAAGAGAACTAAGGAGACAAAATACTGCAGGATTTCCTCTTCCAGCCCTCGGATGCTGAGAACATTGTTTTCAGATCAATCCGGATTGAAATTTAAAGGGACAGTTCACCTAAAAATGATCTTCAATCATGGACAAATTATCATGGCATTCAAAACTGTATGATTTTCTTTCTTCTGTGAAAGACTAAAGGAGATGTTTAGCAGAATGTCGAGGCTGCTCTTTTACATATGATGAAATTGAATGGTGGAAGGGAATATTTAACACCACCAGTAAATGGTGTTAAAATTCAAGTCCCAAAATGGAAAATAAACCTATAATGAAAGTGTATTTAAAAAAAGTATCATTAAAGGTGTATTGATATGACTTGGGCATTTTATTCAAAGCCTTTTGAAACCATACAAAAGTATGTACCACATGTAATGTTATTCACTGATACTTTTCTCTAAAAAAAAAATATTTTGTAATTTACGCATCTCTATTGATCAAGATGCAATTTAATATATTTAAAATATATTAACTTTAATATAAAAACAAACGAGAGTTTGAATGATAATCAAGTACTTTACAAGTGCTTTAGTTTGTCAAAACATCAAAATAAGTGCTTCTTTAAAGCACAACAACATATTATTAAACAATGATTTAAGATTGTACTTAAAATGATTTAAAAGTGTACTTAAGTGTGTTAAGAAACAATCATGAATGTGCACATTCAACACAATTAAGCATACTTTTTTTCCACAAGGGTATGGTTTCAGAAGATATACTTGATATATATACACACACAGAGTGTTTTGAGCATTGGCATGCCATGAAGGGTTGTAAATGATGACAGAATGTCTATTTTTATGTGTGCGCTATCTCTTTAATGAAACCATTGCTTGTGTTCTTTGTCGCAGTATGGAATGAAGATGAGGAAATGACACACACTTACAAAGCTGAATGCTAACAGTTTATTAGCCATCACATATGTTATTATGGGCTTGTTTTACATGAGGCTGGGATCCACATTCAGACCGCAGGCTCGGTGGATAAATATGAGTGCTGTAATTACAGGGCCATTGTGGATATGTCAGAACAGTAATTGCTGGAGGGACAGTGGGTGAACGAGAGGCACGTCTCCGGCACATGTTCCTCACGGCGGCGTGGCTAACTATGATTAGATGGAAGAGGCGAGAGGAAGAGGTTATCGGTTCTCCGTTCATATGTCTTATTATGAACAGCCTTGCCTATTTAAACGAGATAAGATATGTAGGGAAATTAAGATGTCTATGTACACAGTGTAATTGTCCGGGATTACAGATCCTCCCTGAGACGCTGTCATTTACAGATGTTTAGAAACAACACTGGCCATGTTTTATGGAAGCTTGTTTCCACCACAGGATGAAAAAATTATAATAAAAAGGTTATATATACAGTATATTAAAAAAATCCACAAATTCAGACTTTTCTTGCAATTTTGAATTTATATCTCACAATTTTGACTTTCTGAATATACTGAAGAACCAAGAAAAATTGCAATATGTAAACATTACCATAATTTTTGTATTCTATAGTGAACAAAACAGGATTGCGAGATGTAAACTCAGAATTTTAAGATAAAAGTCTGAATTGTGAGAGAAAAACTTGCAAAAATATATTTTTTTATTCTCTTGCTGAAAAACAATGACCTATGCTCTTTCTAAACATCTGCAGTCAGTTCTGAGAAACAAATCCAGAATTGTGAGATATGAATTCAGAATTATTGTATATAAATGCAGAATCGAGAAAGAAAAGAAAGAGTTTGAATAGCACGATTTGAATTTATAACTAACAATTGCCAGATAAAGAGTCATAATTATGAGATAAAAATATTTCACAGAAAAACCGCTGACTTTGCAATTCCACAGTTTTTTTTTTCAGTGCCGGAAACGTGCTTCCATAATTTTTTGACCTTCTTTGTATAGTCATTTCATATCCACGCATCAGAAATTGGACTTACAGGAGATTCTTGCATTACTCCATAATTCTCTTTGTGCCTTGCTTCTTGGGATAATGTATCTATTTGAGCATTTCTATTGTACAGAAGGGGTAAATTGTGTTGGCTAACTGTTCCCAAAAATTGCTTCACTTTCTTACATGGATTGGTATTTGTTAAAGCAGTGAACGAACAGGACCCGGGGCAGTCATGGTGTGTTAGTTTCCACGGAAGAACCCTATTTTATGAGCACATGATAGAATAGAAAATTGAGAGTATGACTTTAAATGAATATGCACTTTTTCTTCTTCGCGAAGTGAAGATTGAATGTGAAAATTGCCTGTCATAATGTCATCAGACATTGCGAGGGGAATATGAGGATAATCAGTGCCTAATCAGCGCTGTGCAGTGTGCTGTGATAGCGGCGGCTCCATTGCTATTCTGTTTGGTGCTTTCTCCTCAGCTGATGATTGCGCTGGACAACCTAAATCACATCCATTTATGCCTGGATGCTTAACATATAGCTACCCTTGTCGTATATATCTTATTATATCTTGATATTTGAAACTGATGTGCGTTAAATTAATTAAACAATGAGGGAGTCACCCTTCCTTAAATTCGAATTATGAAATGCTAATGCGACATCATTCATATCAGCACAATAAAAGTTTGCGGTGATCTAATTGTGAGTCGGTAGAGGTTGAATGAAGATCTCAAAGTAACCGCAAGAGCAAGCCGCCAAAATATCTATGCAGGGCAGCTCTTTTGAAAAGCACCGACCTTAATCAAAAGAGCCATACAATTGACTACTGTTAGCTTAGCGTGACATCTAGTCCACGTTAGCAGAGCTCTATGACGACGCGTCTCGCTTCAGACTGATAACGTTTCACAATAACCAGCTGTGCTGAAAAGGCTTTGGTGGCGTATCAGCTGTCAAGTCTCGTTGAGTTTGTGCAAATCAGTTTTGTCATCTATTTTAATGTTAGTTTGATTAGCGTTTTTGTTAGCATTAGCCATGTTTAATTGTACGTTTACATTATGTGTATACATTTAAGCAACCTTGTGGAAAAGATGTTCTATAAATACATGAAATAAAAAGCCACTTAAGTGACTTAGAGACACTTTTAATGACTGTTTCGTAACACACTTAAGTACACTTTTAAAAAGAGCACTTTGTAATAATATCTAGTTTACTTTAAAGTACACTGACTAAACCACAAGTACTTGATTACTGGCTAAAACAAACAAACAAACAAACAAAAAACAACTATAGTATAACAAGTTAAGTATAACATGTTATAATATATTTTAATTTAATTGCAATTAACATGCATCAAAGTGTTTAAAACATTTAATTCAATTCACACAAGTATGCTCTTATAATGTACATTAATTCTTCAATACGTACTATTTTTACAATTATGCTAAAGTGTACTTCTATTTCACAATAATTTTACTTCATGCATTCCCTGGGAAACACATTTTATTTGCTGAATTATTTTAATTTAAAGCCATTTTATTGTTTTTATTTAACAATATTTAAATATTTCGTATTGAACATTTTATTCCTGTCTTTTATCTTTGTAGAATGTTGGTAATGTCAGTTATTGTTAATGCCGATTATTTTGAACGAGTTATTTATCAATGCAGTTTGAGTTACACACACCTTGTAACTGTGTAATTGTTTTGTGTGTGATAATTTCTGCAGCATTTATTATGTCAGAATAAAGTATTTTTGAGAGCCTTCCCATATGGCAAAAAAAAAAGATATTAAAATAAAAATATTCTCAAATATGCTTCAAAATATATTTGCGTAAATCTGTTTTCGATTAATGTTTTTTTTTAATTTCTTGTGTATTTAAAAAAAAAAATATATAAAAAATGAATATGACCATTTACAAATATATTTTGCCTTCCATATATTTCAAGAAAATACATTCACAAATGTCAAATTTGAAGAAAACACGTATTTGTTATCTATTTCACCCACATTTGCATTTGTGGGCTATACTGTAAGATTGGAAATGTGTTTTCTTGCCCCTGAAATATATCTTCAATATATATAAATGTAAATATTTTTTAAATATATTCTGGCCAGAATTTGTTTTTTGTCTTAATGGGTGCTTTTAGTCATTATCCTTGGTAATAGTTTAGTTATGGGCCTATTCTCACTATTAACTACTTGCTTATTAGCATGCATATTACTAGCATATTGGCTGTTTACTATTATTCTTCATGACCATATTCTAGATCCCTTAATCCGACTCCATACCTAAACTTATCAACTACCTTACTATCTATTAATAAGCAGCACATTAGGAATTGTTTGAGACATAGTTAATAGTTATTGATAGTGTGAATTGTGACCAAGACCTCCTTGGGTTATTATTATTATAAGCCACTGAAATGTTGACTGTTTAGGTAAGTGATATAAGTATGAATGTGTGCTGTTTAGAAGCTGGCGGGGTAAATATTTTCCCGAACTGAAGTGTGTGAAGCTCTTGAATGTGTTTTCAGAGTCAGTGTGTGCAGGAAGACGCTCTGAAGTAGTTTTGAAATATCTCCTCATTGTTCCAGAAGTCTCAGTCACATTTTTCTTTGTGTTCGTCTGTGTCACGTCTGCTGGCTCACTCCAACACTTGGCTCTATTCTTTGCCAGTCAACTTATTACCGGAGACACAGGTAGCAGCTCTTCACAAACATGATATTTTCACACATGGTTGACAATAATTGTGATCTCCACAAAGCATGGAGGCCTTGCCGCGTTCTCCTTGTCTCCTGCGAGCTGGAAGAAAGCCTGTGTTTGCACAGCTGAAGATGAAGGCAGCGTCTCTGTCACGGCAAACTAAACATTTTTGATTGCATTTCTTTAAATGGTGCTTTTTGATCGGCTTGTTTTGAACAGATGTGCCGTTCCAAACAGATAAGAAACAACCTCGTGCCTCGTGCAAATGTGATGCCCGCAGCCGTCTTCATATAGTCTGGCCTTTCTGTTTCACCTCGAGTCTGGAGACCTCCTTTCGTTCTTATATACGAGAGATCGTTTCATTGTTAAACTTATTACAACTCTAGTATACACAAACACATTATAATGTTCACATGTGACAGTGGTACAACGTTTCACAAATGTTTTAATAGTTATGCATTTTACAGTTTAATATTTACAATATTTGTTTGAAAAATTCATAATTCACTTTTGTGTAACTTTCACAGTACAAAGTAAATCCTACATTAAATTTTCTTCACTGAAATAAAGCTGAAATAATATATAAATATTAGTACTTGAAATAAAAGAAAGGATTTTTTTTTGCTTTTTTTTGGGAAAGGATTTGCTGAAGTACTAAAATTACTAAAATTAAAACGAATAAAATAAAGCTAAATATTGTATTTAATAAATTATGTAAAATAATATATTAATGCATATTGAATATATTAAGAAAATACATTTTATTATTGTTTTTAAATCAGAACAAAATTACTGAAATTTAAACTAATATTTGTAATAAATAATTTTAGATAATATATTAATGCCTATTGAATAAACAAAGTTATAAATTAAATACATATTTAAAAAAAAAAGTAAAAATGACAAAAGCCCAAAACAATTTCTGAAACGTAAATTAAAAAAATTTGAAGGAAAACCCAAAATGTTAAACTAAAAGCTAACTGAATGTGTTAATATTATGATAATATATAAGTGATGCTAAAATAGCTAAATATTTATAATAATATTAATTTAATAGTATATTAAAAAGCACAAAATTACTGAAACTTTTGAATCAAGCTAATTTGAAATGTTATTAAGTACTATGGTAATATATATATAATGCTAAAATAAGACTGCATTTATTGTACAGGACAAAGACAGGCCTACTTCTGCTCTATACACAGTGACTCAAAACTCTTAGAAAACATTAAAACTATATTCATTCCAAATCTAATTTAAACCTGGAAATAAACAGGTTTGATGACCGTGTATTCTGTTCTGTTTCTTGGTCACCAATCAGATGACTTTGATCATGTGACTCTTTGTACTGAAGCACAAGATCGGTCTCAAATCATGCTGGAGAATAATTTGTTGTGTCTGTTAAAACGGTCCATTCTGTAATGGTGCTTGTTGCTGCCTGAAGTCTCTTCTCTGTGTCAAGTACAATCTGACTGGAAAACAAAGAAAGAATCAAATCACGTCTGGGCTTCATGTTGACACGTCTGGTTGTGTTACTTGTTCTGCTGGTTCCTCTGTCTGTCTTCGGCCTCACAGTGCAGACAGATGTTTTATTCATATGAAGACGGGCTCTGTGTTGTTGGATAAATTGGCCGTCTCATGAAAGACTCCCAGTGAACTTGTCAGGCTGCTTGGGGAATTTCCAAACCCAGCGACCCACATTGAGCTAAAGACTGGACAAGCTCCCGCTGAGAGAGCAGAGCGCCACATTAAACAGAGAAGCATCTCAATTCTTCAGAACCAAAGCCTTTTAATAGAGGCTTCAACTCGACAATGAATAGTCGAATAATTCTGTAATAAACTTATATCTATCAGAAATAAACCACTGTATGTAATAATATTACTTGTTTTTCATAAGAGAAGTATTAAAACAATGAAATATACATAATGCAAATAATTATTAGAAATGATATTGTACTGTTATGGTACATTGTTCTGTTTGCATTGGTGCAGCTGTTCAATACAATGCTATTTTAATATCATTGATATATTAATATAGTTTGTGTTAATGTGTTGAATTAAATCTGAATTGAATTATCAAATACTAATTTGAATTGAATTAGTCATTTCATACTGTTCTATATATTACAATTTTGTACTACGTTCATGTATATATATATATATTAGTACATTATATCTGTTTTCAAGTTTTAGTAATTTTATTGTGTGTTTTAGTAATATTTATTATTTGTATGTTTTTTATAGTTTTTAAAAGGTTTTAGGTTTAGTATTTATAAAGTATTTATTTAGTTTGTTTATTTTAATAATTAAAGTTAAACGTAATTCAAATATAAAAATGTTAATGAACTAACTGCATGAACTATGATCTAACTGAAATAAAATAAGCTTATTTATATTTAGAATTTTTTCAGTTAATGTTTATTTTAAGTAATGCTTTTTATGGTTTTAGTATTTCTAGTTTTTTATTAAAAAAAATTTTGTTATAGATTTTTTATTTTAATTTTATTTCGTTTTTTTATGGTTTCAGATTTAGCTTACATTGATGTGGTTCAAAAACCATTTAAAAAAAGTAACAACAATCAATTGGTTAAAAAAAAAACTAATAAAAAAACATCCCATTGTTTCTGTGAGAGTTTAGCTGCGTAATCGAGTGTCATCAAGGTGTTTGCCTTCCACTCATAGAAACAGATGACTTTATTTGATCATGTGACTCTTTGTACTGATATTATTAGCACCTCAAGAGTCCTCGGTCTCAAATCTGCTGGAGAATACAACAGCATTTGTTGTGTCTGTTAAAACGGTCCGTACAGACTCTGTAATGTTGCGGAGGAATTGTCATGCTGCCTGAAGTCTCTTCTCTGTGTCAAACGAGTACACCGATGACTGGAAAACAAAGAAAGAATCAGGAATCACGTCTGGGCTTCATGTTGACACGTCTGGTTGTGTTACTTGTTCTGGAGGGCTGGTTCCTCAGAGAAAGGTCTGTCTTCAGAGGCCTAGTCACATTATTGTGTGTAGACTATAACATGTAATTAAACGCTTTGGCATAGGCTGAAGACGGGCTCTGTGATTGTTGGATAAATTGGCCGTCTCATGAAAGCCGGACTGGATGCCCAGCAGATCTTTGATAACGTACTGTAGGCTAGACTTAATCCCACAGATTTTGGAAGTCAATACATGACATTTGACCTGGTGGAGAGTAATCTGAGAAACTTTTATCTGTTTTGACAAGCTTACCGCTGAGAGAGCAGTTTGCTCAGCGCCACATTAAACAGAGAAGTCATCATATCCCTCAATTCTTCAGAACCAAAGACTTTCGTTCTTTTGAAATACAAGGCTTCAACTCGACATTTTTATGATAATTTTTAGTGATCAAATTTTGTATTCTCTTCAAAACTCTTCAAAATGTCATTATAAAGCAAAAAGTAAAAAAAAGATTCCGCTGGTAAATAAATAAATACATAAATATTTATTACAAATGTAAAAAATCCATTATCCAACATAAATAAAACGTGGTCAGTCAGTTGTTTAAAACAAGGTTTATATATTTATAATCAAATCTATTTGATTTCAATCTCATATATTTTAACTAAGTGGCTTGTTCCACAGCTAGCCATATTTTAACCGTTTACATTTTTTAACTGAATAAATGTAATTGTTTTCACAGTGAACTCATTTGTGCTGATTCTAAGCTATTTGAATGAATGTATTTTGAAAATATGATAATATTATTTAAATAAACCAAATAGATTGAATATTTTTTGTGCAGAAACGTCTCGGTTACATAGGTAACCCTCGTTCCCTGAAGGAGGGAACAGAGACGTACGTCGGAATTATCAAATACTGACCGATTGAATTAGAATCATTTCGCTAGAGAGGCCAATCTACTCGAGTGTATATTACGAGCCAATGTTGTACTATATGGCATGCATATCATATGCAGCAGCTGCTACCTCGCAGCGCGGGTATATATATTAGTACAGGTGCGTATGCATCTGTTTTCAAGTTTCGCTGAGGAGCCGAACAAGTAAGACGGCAGCAACAGCGGGGTCCAGCGACTGTGGCGACGGGACGGTGTTTGACCGACGAATAGTAATCCCTACCAAAGCACCACAGGAGCTGCCCCCTTCCAGCGCTCTTAGCAAGCCTCCTGACCCCCTTGCTTAAAGACGGTGGGACAGGGCCAACACAGAGAGTGTCGATCACTGCTTTCCCCAACCCAATAGTGAGACTTTGGATAACACTGGGAAAGCGTACCCTTTCACTGGAAAGGAACGTATGCGGAAGCCACATCCTTCCCCGCAGGAGTTATTGGAGAAGTACATTGGACTAGCCCTTAGGGCTGTACTACATATGGAAGCACTGGGGTGACTCCAACCTGACGAGAGGTGGGTTTCCCAGAGGGAAAAACGGGTTTGTTAGGAGCAACCCGTGGAATAACACATATGGGATCCACGTAGGGTCAAATATGGGACCCAGCCTAAATCCGGTTAAGGATACAACGGAGTAAAGGCCTGGCGCCGGGCGCTCCGCCACGTCTGGCTGCGAAGGGTGATGGAGGACTCAAAGGGTCTGCCTATAGGGATCTAACTGGGGCAATAAGCGTATGTAACGCAGCAAGCCGAATAAGCTTACCTCTCCGTGCCTCTGACCTGAGGTGAGAACACGGGAGGAGACCGGCTCGACACAAAGGCTTAGAATCTAGCGAACGTTTAGGTTCGCCCAGCCCGCAGTTACAAATGTTTATTTTCAGCGAGGCGCCACGAGCCAATGCCCAGGAGGATGCCACGCCTCTCGTAGAATGGGCACGCAACCTGAGGTAAGCCAAGGCAATGGCATCCACTTTCCAGTGGGCCATCCTTTCTGGAGACAGCCTTTCCCTTTGCTGGCCTCCGTAACAGACAAAGAGCTGGTCTGAGGTCCTGAGGCTTTGAGTTCTTTTTGTTATAGATTTTTTATTTTCGCAAGGCGCGAATTTGGACAGAGCAAAGCCAGGGCTGGGTCGTTGCCTCCTCCAGGGGCAGCGCTTGCAGGCTACTACCTGGTTTCCCTGAAGGGATTGGTAGAACCTGGGCACATAGCCAGGCCGGGGATCAGTGACGTGGCCGTCACCCGGCCCGAACTCTAGGCACGATTCGTCAAAAACCATTTAAAAAAACCGAAAACGCCTGCAGGTCCCCTACCCTCTTGATGGAAGCCAATGCAACCAGCAACAAGGTCTTCAAACAGAATCCCATTAAGTTTCTGTGACTGCAAAGTTTAGCTCAAAGGGAGCGTAATCTGGAGTGCATCAAGGTGTTTGCCTTCCACTCATAGAAAGGTCCACAAGAGGGTATGCAGGGGGGCGAGGAGGATTTACCGTCTTGCCCCCCTAAGGAACCTGACGACCAGGTCGTGCTTACCAATCTACTTACCATGATGTGGTCGTGGTTGCGGATTAGCGGCAGCATGAACCTTGAGGGTGGAGGGAGACAGCCTACGCTCCAGACCCCTCTGCAAAAAGATACACGAACATCGAACATCTTCGGTGTGGTCTTCGCGGCGAGAAGAACACCACTTGACAAATAGGTTCCACTTCAGGCGTAAGCATGTCTCTGACTTTGTCGGTATCCCTCATGTTGCGCCAGACACAGCCAGAATGGCATTCATGACCATCAGATGACATCGCACGGCCCTTTGCCCGCGCCGTAACCTCGTCGCCCAAAAGAGACACCGAGGTCCGTCCAGCACGAAGTTCGTGATGAACTTGTGGGTCATGACCACCCTCGTGAGGTCTCTCAGTGCCTTGGCCTGATGGATTTGCAACAGCCATAGCTGTTTAAGGCTGGAGGGCAGGATTCCCCATCAGGCCTGGTAAGCCCTGCCGGAAAGGTCAGACCAGAGGCTAGTACAGGCCCGGGAAGGGAGAGACGGCTCCCCGCGCATTATTGTGTGGAGTAGGGCACAGCTGCTAGCCACGGCCCGCTCCACAGGGGGGATGCGCGTGTAACCCTTAGCCGCACCGCCATAAGGGTGGTGAGGGAGGAGGGCCCACTGGCGCGGTTTCGGGCAGTAAAAGGTGCCTTCCACGTACCAGTGAGCTCTTCATGCACCTCCGGGAAGAAGGAACCGGGGTGATTGGTGGATGAGAACCAGCTGTGCCACCCCGAGAAACCAATCGTCCAGCCTTGAGGGTTTCAGGACACGGTGGAGGATTCCACACGAGCCCGACCCTGTCGGCGGCCCGGGAAAGCATAGCCATCATTTCCGGATCTGTATCGGGCACAGCCACCGTACCCGAAGGAGGTAACTGCGCCGACGCGTCATCTCCGGCAAAATCTGACTCACCCTCCGATGCAGCTATCGACATCCGGTCATCGAGATTTTGGAAGCGCCGAAGGACACGGATGGTGCACACCTTTGAGATGGCCCACCGCGCTCCTCCGGCAGCTCTGCAGGCTGCGGAGTGCAGGAGGAGTAAGGTTTCCTAGGGGGTTGGTTCCCCGAAGGAAACGCACTCACTGTGATCCTCAGATCACCAGTGTCACCACTCGCAGCAACCCTTGAGGGGGGTTGGAACGAGGCAGCGGATTACTGGAGACTTCGCCCCTTTGCAGGAGCTGGAGTTTGCTCAGAAATTCGCAACTCCGAGATGGTCATCACTCCCACAATGGGTACATGACTCATTCCACAAACGCTGCCTCAGCGTGCGCTAAGCCCAGGCATGCGAAGCAGCGCTCGTGACCATCTCTCGGCGCCAGGTAACGACCGCATCCAGAAACACACAAGTAGAATGTCATCTTTAAAAAGACGCAAGCTCTACTTGTGTAAGCTTTTATGATAGGGACTTGCTCTCTTAATTAGTGCTGAAGCATGCAGGGGAACGGCCGCAGCAACACAAACAGGGATTTGTGCAGCCTGTAGTGTGCTCTCTCTCTCTCGCCGCACTCTTTACCAGCTGTGAAAATGTCAGCTTTTCTGAAAGGCAAAAAGTAAAAAAAGGATTCCGCTGGTAAATAAATAAATACATAGAGTAAAAAATCCATTATCCAACATTCGACCCCGTGGTCTGCCAGTTGTTGTGACACAAGGTTTATATATTTATAATCAAATCTATTTGATTTCAATCTCATATATTTTAACTAGTGGCTTGTTCCACAGCTAGCCATATTTTAACAAAAGAGATCGTGCTACAGAGACTCTTTTTAGAACACTTCTTAGAATAGAACAGTAATTGTTCGGCTCCGAAGCGAAAAGCTGAAGATGCAACGCACTCATTTCTGCTGCTCATTCTATACCCGCGCTGCGAGGTGAGCAGCTGCTGAATGTATTTTGAAAATATGCATGCCAATGTGCATTGGCTCGTTTAGTTACACTCGAAGTAGATTGGCCTCTCTAGCGAGATTCCTATTCGTCGGTCAGTCCGATGTACGTCGAATGTGACCGACTGAATGGGAACCTTATCTGTTTCTTACAGGTTTAATTTATGTATGACTGACAAATATGCATTACACTGAATTTATTTGTTTATTTATGTTCAAATAAACATGGATGGATGTTTTATATGAAATTAAAATACATGCAGTGGTGGCCAGAATTGTTAGAGCACTTGGCATATTTAAGAGGTTTCAGTTGTTTTTGTTGAATTGTCCATTACAATACCATAAAACAAACTATTGCCAGAACTACCAGCGATGGAGGGAATCTGCCGGAGCATTGAAAAGGATGGACTCTCCCCTCAAAGCCCAGACCTCAACCCCATCGAACAAATTTGGGGCGAGTTGGAAAATAAACTGAACAGATCTATTGTACATTAAAATGAAAGCCTTTGGCTTGAGTTGCAGAAGGTATGGGATCACATTAGTGTTGAAGTTCTCAGGCAATATATCTACACTATGCCAGAGAGATATGTAATTGCTGCAAAAAGTGGGCATGCCAAATATTAAAGTTAAAAGTGGATAAAAACAGTACGACTCACTTCATCTGATTCAGTGCTCAGAGCAACCATATGCATGTTTCATGAACATTATGAAATGAAATCATGTTTTGGAGGCAAAAAAGTTCAATATTTTCAGATTCGTCAGGTGCTCTAACAATTTCTAAATATCACATTATATAATAAATATATTTTTATTTAAGCTTTTAATCATGTAGAAACATTGTTCAACGCACTAGGGTGACTGTATAAAACTGAAACCATTAAAAATCAAAACCATAAAAAAAATGTGCTACTTGTGATAATGTGTTAATTGAAATAAAATAAAATCTAAAATGTTTTATTTCAGCTGCTTACTTTAGTTTAACTTGATGTAGTAAAACTAAACTTCTAATCTCTCTCTCTCTCCGTCCGTCCATCTGAAAAAATACAGATTAAAATGGATTCAAAATACTATTAAAAACTATAATAGTGTCTCAATGATAACACAATGCACATATAAAACATAACAGATGGTAAACAGAAGCTCAAACATGCTTGGTCGCTCACTTTTTCTAGATTTTGTCTTTCTGATCACTTATAATAAGGTATTTCATTTTAAGACATTAAAATTGCTTGCAAACTTGGTTTTCAAATGATTACAGTTCAGAAAAGTAATAGTTATTGCCTGGCGATTGGTTTCGTTTAGCAGTGCGATTACAAATACCTCATTTATGTGTAATCAACACACAACCAGGCCGGCACTGCACCATCAGAAATACATGTTTAAAAGAAATGACTGGTGTTTCTCATGACCAGTTTGAAATGGGATTTTCTTTTGTTGGGTAGTCTGTGAATGTGTTAAACATACAGTGTTTGTTTAGTCTGGCATTCCATCGGCGTCGTCTCTGTAAAGATTCCTGCTTAATCACACACTTTCATTTTTGTCTTGCATGGAATCCATCTTTACCTATTTTATGCTGCCACTAGGAATATTAATGTAGCGTCTCTCAAAAAACTGGTGTCTCATCATGGGAGAGATAACATTGTTAGGAGCCCAAATCCAAACAATAGCGCTTTTTTTTTTGATGGCCATTGCTGAGTTCGCAACTTATGCGTCCCACTCGGCTCTCTCTCTCAGATCAGGACGGGATATTAGCCGTCCTACTGGATGCTGATGAGAGAAACCAAATCGAATCTTGATGCACAATTTCTCCGCACACGCGGGATGACAGCTATTACCATGCAGGATAACATTTGTTGTCGCTTGATTACACTAATGAGAATGCACACGAATATGAACTGCTTAAATGTTATTGAAATTAGGCTTAATTGCTGATGGCACCTCAGGTTAATTTGTATTCCCTTGCCAACATGTGTGTTTGTGGATGCGGCAGAGAGTTTGTTACAGCTCTTCGAGGGAGTTTATCCTGATACATGCGAGGGTCGGACAGAGGTTGGTGTAGAAATTAAATCTGAGCTTTCTTTCGCACATAACCGTCATCCTTAGACAAGACAGGTCAGAGAATATTACTGTAGTTGTGGAAAAAGGCTGCTTTCGATTTTATCGAAGGATGGATGTCGTGAAACAAAGCAAAAACAGAAGAGGGATTGGTGCTAAACCTAACCCAGATACTTTCTTTTAAAAACATGTCAGAGTTGTTGTATTTAATGTTTGTTTTGTGTTGTTTTTCTGCTTAATTATTGATGCCGGCTGCTTTTATTCCCATTGAGTGCTCCATTAAAGAATAATTAACTGCGGTGGGGAAAGCACTCCTTGATTCCTTTCAGACAGAGCTGGTGAGGGAAGGAAAGAAGAGCTGTTTGGCTGAGAACTGAGAGCACATGAAACATGCTGAATGCAGGTTTGGGGAGTAACAAAGCAGGGGAGCTCTAGTACAAGTCAAATGTACCAGAACATTTCATCAGTCACAAACACTCTACACTCTTAAAAATAAAGGTTTCAGTGTGTTTTTTTTTTTTGTATTAGAACCATTTTTAGTTGCGCAACAAACCTTCCAGTCATCAGTCCTTGAAACATATTTTTCTTAGTCATTTTAAAATGCCCCAGTATGCCATTTTTAAGGTTCTTAATATTGTTTTGGGAGTCTCCTACAATAGGTTTACATGCATGCAACGGTCAAATAATGCTTGTTTTCTCAAAATATGCATTTGATATCACCTCATTTTCCAATGATTCTCAAACGTTTGAAGCAGTTCTAAGATTCAGTCTCTGTAAACCCCTCCTTTCCGTGAGCCTACTCTGCTCTGATTGGTCAGATGGCACAGTCTGTTGTGCTCGGTCTACAGCATACAGCGCTTGTTGGAAACAATACGCCCATTGCCATATTTCCATATTTTGAATCTATTATTTATCATACGTACAGGTTGCGATTTAGTGGAGTCAGATGGTCCAGATAAACCGGATACTGAGCCGTCTTTCAGGATCAAGTGTTTAGTGAATCCCACGAGATTCCCTTGGAGATTAGAGAAGCAGTCAATGGTAACATTACGTGTTTGAGAGCGGGTCAAGTTGTTCGTGGCCGGCCAACGTACGAGCACATTATGCAAATGTGTATCCCGTAACGTGTAGCCATCACGGAAGTGGGACAACAACTCATTTCCACTGTTCAGAGTCAACTCTTTCATTTGGGAGACAGTAACTGTTTATCTTACACTTTCGGCTTAACAACTTTGCAGATTGTTTGCATTCACATACAGCTATATTAGACACTGAATAAAAGACAATATTCAAAATGGCATAATAGGGACACCTTAAAGGGACATTTTGTCATCACTTACCCCCATGTAGTTCCAAACCTGTAAAAGCTTTGTTCGTCTTCGGAACACAATTTAAGATATTTTGAATAAGAACCGGTAGACTTGTGACCGTCCCATTGACTGCCAAGTAAATAACACTGTCAAGGCCCAGAAAAGTATGAAAGACATTCATAAAATTACGGTTGAACCACTGATGGCAGATGGACTATTTTGATGATGTCTTTCATAATTTTCTGGGCCTTGACAGTGTTATTCACTGTGTTTTGAAGACAAACAAAGCTTTAATTAATGACACAATTTGCATTTTTGGGTGGAGTAACCCATTAATAATCTAAAGAGCCCTTTCCCACTATAAAGAACCATTTTGAACTGGAAAGTTTACATTCTCTTAAAAATAAAAGTTCCAAAATGATTTTTTTTCACAGTGAATTCATAGAATAATTTTTGGTTTCCAAAAGTACATTTCAGTGATAAGTCCTTAAAGTGCCCCTATTATGCAATTTTTAAGGCTGCTAATATTGTTTTATTATTGTCCTAAAACAGGTTTACATGCATCCAAGGTCAAAAAACACTTTAGTTTTCTCAAAAACAGTGCTTTAATTTGACCTCGAAATGATTCCTATATGACTCGTGCAAAGCAGATAGAAGAATCAGTCTCTCTAAACCCCTCCTTTCCGTGAACCCTCACTGCTGTGATTGGTCAGTCCTTTGTGATTGGTCTACCGCATACAGCGCGAATTACAGCCATGAGCGGACATTATCCAAATGTATATATAATTAACGTGATTACAGCCATAACAGAATAAGATTCAAATTCATGACAATTCGTTTAGGTGATTATGAGCCGACTCTTTTTTTTGATAGACAATAGCTTTAGTTATCGTGCACTGTCGGCTTCACAACTTTGCAGAAAGTTTATGTTCACATACTGCTACATGACACACTGCATGAAAGGTAATATTTGAAAAGGCATAATAGCAGCACTTTATTTTTCTCTTAGTGTGATGAAAATTCTAAAAGTCCATGGAACCGTTTTCCACTCTAAAGAACACTTTGCGTAATGGAAAGGTTCCATGAATGTTAAAGGATCTTCATGGAAGCGTTGGTGCACAATAAAAAACCTTTATTTTTAAGTGTACTGTAGAGTGATGCTATGTGTTCAGTACATGCTCAGGAGAGTTCCCAATTAACATAAGCTGGATGCACACTGAACAACTTAAAATAGTTCTTCACTATTGTTCACTGAAAAAAAGTGTGCTGAATTGACATGATTTAATCACGTACATCAGTCTCACATTAATCAATGAAGTTAAACGAATGTCATTTTTTTGCACAAAATTTCAACATCATGGAGTCATTATTAAGTGACCTAATTAAGTAGCCTTAAAATGTTTTACATGGTTTCCTGACGTGATTAAATGTGCAGTAAGCGATTTCTGAGAAACACTCTTGAAAATGAATTAGTTTGAGCACCAAAACACACCAATCACAACATGATTGTGTTGAATAATATATTTGTGAATGGGAGGGGGCGGAGCTATCAAGATGGCCGTGTTTGTTTTGGTGATTTTAAATATCAACAGCGCTCCTCAGATATCACTTACTGCATTAATTCATTCAATTTCATCGATGTTTTGTGTGAGTTTAATGTCATAAAATCATAGAACAATGCCATGAGAAAATATCTCTCTCATTCATCTTCCACCTGATGATACTATCTGCTCCCCTTCAAACTCTCTTTAATCAGCCTTTACTTATTATCATATTCTTTCTTATGCTGCACAATGTTAACCTGTGAACACAAATCAAGATGGAAAGATGGAAAGAGTTTTCATAGGCTTCATGTCTTGAATAGGTTCTGTTTGACACCTGCTTTACATTGGTTGAATTCACAAAACATCACTGTAAGAGTACATGTGTTCAAATCGAAATTGGTGTAATTGACAGAGCAATCAAAACCTTAATTCAAGGCTAGAGGAATCAGAAGAAGTGCTCCTTGAATATACCTCAGTCATTTTTTCACTGCCTTTCTCTTATTCTTCTGTGGGAACTGTAGACCTTGAAATGAATGCATCAGGTGTGCCAAATGAAAGCTTTGATACACTGGCTTTTATTCAATGACTTTTCTTTTGTTGAACATCATAAGACTTTTGTTGTTTTGTACAAAGGTATCAGTGAACCTCTTGTTTAGACTCTGCTGGAGACCTTTCGGCTCTCATGGGAGAAAATAAAACTTACACATACATACTTTGGGCTTTCCATATAATATGATATCGATATTTATCACAATTTTCATTTAACCTTAATGGTGAAGAAAATGATTTCAGTATGCTTGTTAGACCAAAGAATATAACATGACTTGTTTGTTCACAATTAAACTCTACAGAGTAAGAAACATTTTAATTTAGGGTCCCATGAAATTTATTAGATTTTTCTCTAAATTCTATGTTTTCCCTAAATTCTATGTTTATTTTTTTCATGGATTCTGTTTTATGATTTAACACAAATGTAGCACCAACAATGGTTTCTAAAGATGATGATTTATTATTATTATTGCTTTAAGAATTATATGTTAGTATACAATATCAATATATTTCTGTCATAATTTCTTTAAGTTAAACTGATCTTTTATTTTGACAGTTAGAATT
>CM049867.1:5735784-5753284 GCA_027474115.1 Schizopygopsis malacanthus
TTATTGCTAACATAGCGGACTCATCATAAAATATATCATAAAGAGAAAATAAACACTTCATCCGATGCTTAAGTGAATAAAATAGCCTTGGCAGACAGCCACTTTACTGGAGTTCCACAATACCAACTTTGTTCTCTCTCACCGGACATAGTGTGTTTGTGTGTGTGTGTGTGTGTTTGATGTATTAGGACCAAAGCACTGTGAGGCGAGGGGGAGACTTAAAATGTTTGTAAACTTAAAACGCATTTTTGCCCCATTTGTGTTGTCTTACTACTTACACAATTATTTAACGTATAAAACATCGTTATTTACAATACACAGCGTGGTTTTTATTAATATTTTTAGGGAGGACAACCCTCCGACCCCTGCGGGATTTCCGCATATGGGTATTTTATTTTATTAAGAATATATTACCTGCAAATATTACCTTTTGAGTTTTGAAAGTGGCATACAATTAAGTGGACTTCTTTTCTTAACAGACACTACAGCTAAAATACTAGTCAGTGCATCAAAATATAAGTGTACTTCTTTATAGATGATTCAACATAATACTTTAAAATAACTTTTTGACATTACAAAGGGCACTTTTTAAAAGGGTACTTAAGTATATTAAGAAACATAGTCATGAAAGTGTACTTCTTACATTCACTTAAGTGGTCTTTTATTTCATTTATATTATATTATCTACAAGTAAAAAAAAACATTCATGATTTAAAGTACAAGTGCGCATTCAAAACATTATTTCACAAGCGCTGTAATGGGTAAAGTGTTAGAAGAGTTGGGGGGGGGGGGGTTACCGTTGTTAGCAGGTGGTTAGTAAATGAGATGCAAGCATTGGCGCTGAACAGGTAAAATAGAGTCGACCTGGCATTATTATGCTCTGAATTTAGCAACAGGTTGGTTCAAGCGTCTGAGTGGGTGTGTCTGTGGGCTGCTCACATCGGCGTGTGTGTGTGTGTGTGTGTGTGTTGTTAAATAAGGCGTAATGAATCTTATTGATGTGTGTCCCATGGTGCCGGCTGAAGGCCACCCTTGTGTAGTGGGTCTGCTCTTACAGATGCCAGGGGCCAAGCACCTGGGAGGGGATTAATTAACAGACGGCTGCCCAGCAGCTCTCAGCTCACTCTGGGGAAGGCCGTAACATCCACCGCCTTCAGAACCTGGCCTTTAAGGATCCACACCTAAACAACACATCAGAATAATGTGGTACTCTCTCAAAATACACTCATAAGAGTCACTCGGCCCTTAAATGATGTGGGTTTTATAACAGGTTTACTTTATTTTCTTCTGAGTTCTGTCTCTGATCATCAGTGCTGCATGGGCTGTTAAAATAGCGTGTCATTTGTTGAAATCGCTGAGACTTATAACAAATATGTTTTTCATCTAACAGGCACAAAGTGATTAAAACGAATTGCTTAAAATGAAATTAATTTGCTTTTTAGAACATGAGTTTTATATACAGTCAGGTCCAAAAGCCTGAGTCAATCAAATTTAATCAAAGAAACAAATGGAAAGATATTGAACATTGTAAAACATAGAAACATGAAGACATAAAATATTTTATAACTCATATTAAAAATAAATACATAAAATAAGTTTATAGGCTATTTGTATGTCACTTATGAAATGTAAATTGCGACAGATGGAAAGTTTTCTATGTTCTTTGTGCAAATGAACAAATCATTCACAAATAATGTGTGACTTTTACACAAAATCGAATTTCTCAGTTTATCTTTATTTTCAAATTGTTATGCTGATCAAATAATTTGTAATGATAGAAAAAGTATTTTGGTGATCTCAGACCAGTATTTATTTACTATTATCATATTATATTATATTACATTATAGTTTTATATATAAAGTATAGTTAATTTTTATTTAAATTGTATGCGGTTTTCATTGTTTGTACTAGTTTTTTATATTTCTTATATTTCTATATTTTATATTTCTATTTAGCTTTATTTATGCATTTATTTTTTCCATTATTAATTTGAGTAATTGTACTTAAACTCTTTTTAATTTGTAGCTCAATGCCAAAGCATCATTTGTAATTTTTTCATCAGATATTTTCAGCTTTTTTCCCTCAAACATTGAAAGCATTGGCTATTATGGATGCATTATGGATTGTCACAAAGCGGGGAGCAATAGGTTTAAATGTAATGCCTGTAAAACTTTTGGCCCTCGCACAGGCACGGGTAACAATAATTAAGCAGCGCGATAAAAATGATTAGAACTGCTTCTGACATTCTCATTGCGAGTAACTTCGTTTTAATTGCAATCACAAATTTTAATGCCAGTTTTATGCGCTGGGGCTATGAGCTGCTTGAAGTTCAGCGGTTCTACTCTTTAAATCTGTCCCATTTCTTTAGGTGCGTGGGGAGACTCTGAGACAATGGCAGTCATGAATCCCCCTGACCATTAACGGAGCAGACTAGCGGCTACGGTCAGGAGGAGGGCCCAGAACCGCTCCGCTCCAGGCTAGTTAGCTATTCAGCTGCAGCATCTGTTGAGGGCTAATGAATGTTATAACCCCATAAACGTCATGAAATTGGACATTATCCCTTAATTAAAAGAACAGAGATGCATTACAATGATTACAGTGGCACCACACTGCATTTCCACTCAACTGCACCGGAGCGCTCCGAGCGCGGCTAATGTTTCTCCTCTACGTGGGGTGGGACATGATGGGACCTCAGAGCAGAAAACGAGGCAGGGGAGGATCGCTTTAATGTGAGGAGTTCAGTCACCTCCTGTCACAGTGTTTATGGAAGTATCTTTTCAAAGAAACTTTTCAGGACCAAAATATTGCTCTCTTCTACAAACTAGTGAACTGCCTACGGAGGAATTTTAGGCGTCGCAGGTGAATCTCCCATCATGAAGGCTTTTTGATTGTTATGTAATCATGTGCCGCCTAAAGGTATATTTACACAATAACAATGTACTAAAAATGGAAAAGTTTGCATTTTTGAAAAGGTTTGTGCCTAGATGGCACCGTTGTCAAAATTATCTGTAAAAAAAAATACAAATAAAAAAATAAAACACCTTCTGTATTATTCCAGTAGCTGGCGACTTCACTTTGTAAAGAAACACTATGTACATGTGTGTCCGGAGCGGGATCTGTCATGGTCCGGTGAGAGAAATCACCGTTAAACAGAGTCTGGGTCCAAATGCAGGGAAAAAGGCTTTAATAAATAACAAAAAGGCCAACACGGCCAAAAAACTAAACAGGTAGGAGACTGGGATACATACAACGGCAACACAGTGCATGTATCCCCAGCGTACAAACCACAGTCACAAACAAACTGACATCTGAAATTTAGCCAGGCAGAGGGACAGGACTGAGGTGTATAAATAGTCCAAGATGATGGAGAATAGCTGAGGAGTGTGATGAGAGGCAGGTGTGTGGAGTTAAGGGAAATTAGTCCAGGAGAAAGGGAGACGGCGACTTCCGGTGGCGAGAGGGAGGAACGCCAGACCTGGACTTATGACATGATCCCCCCTTAAAGGAACGGCTTCCAGACGTTCCCGAGTGTCCAACAAGGAGAACGGCGGGGGCGGAGTAGGGGGAGAGATGGGGGGGCCAGGCCCATGTAATGGAAGAGAGCCTGGAGACAGAGGCAGCCACGGGTACCAGGGTGGGGCAGGCAGAGCAGGAGGCTAGGGCGGGGCTGGCAGGGCAGGAGGCCATTGGGCGGGCTCTGGAGCGGGTTCTGTGGGCTCCCGGACCGGAGTGGGCCCTGGAGAGGACTCTGTGGGCTCCCGGACCGGAGCGGACTGCGTGGGCTCCCGGACGGAGCGGACTCCGTGGGCTGCGGGCTCCCGGACCTGGAGCGGACTCTGTGGGCTCCCGGACCGGAGCGGACTGCATGGGCTCCCGGAGCGGAACGGGTTCTGGAGCGGACTCTGTGGGCTCATGGACCGGAGCGGACTGCGTGGGCTCCCGGACCGGAGCGGGACTCTGTGGGCTCCGGAGCGGACTGCGTGGGACCGGAGCGGGACTCTCTCCCGGACCGGAGCGGACTGCGTGGGACTCGGAACGGACTCTGACTTGACTCGGACTCCCAGGAGACTTCAGAGACTCGGACTGCGTGGGCTCCCGGAACGGAGCGGGACTTGGAGACTCGGACTCCAGGTCAAAGACTTCAGACTTGACTTCATACTTGACTCAGGACTTCAGACTCCACTTGACTTCAAAGACTTCAGACTTGACTCGGACTCCAGGTCAAAGACTTCAGACTTGACTCCGTCTCCAGGTCAAAGACTTCTGACTTGACTCGGACTCCAGGTCAAAGACTTCAGACTTGACTCGGACTCCAGGTCGAAGACTTCAGACTTGACTCCGTCTCCAGGTCAAAGACTTCAGACTTGAATCAGACTCCTTCCTATTTTAATGTACTTTTTTTAGGGTAAACGAGCAGCATTGTTATAGAACTAGGCAAAGTCTTATGGATATTACATTATGTCATTTTAAAACTATGTATGGTCGTAGGTCTTTTAGATATTCTGGGGCACTTTTGTGGAATTAATTACTTCTGGATATTAAAGGTATTTCAAGTATCGTCAGTTTTAGCCTAAAAGCTAAAAGTTGGCTTTTAAGTAGGTTGTTTTGTTGATGAATATGTATTATGTATATGGTTATTTGTGACTATTCATTTTTATAAATGTGGAATTTTATTGTGATTTTTGTATTTATAATGCAGTGTCAGTGTCATCTGTTACTGGGAGTGGAGTGTGTTCTTTACATCAAAGGCAGCACTGCTGTATTGTATGTACGAAAATCCCAGAATCCGTCTCAACAAGAGGAGAAAAAAAAGTTAAATGAGGAAAGAGAAAAACTGACTTAATTCACTTATTTTTCATTCAATATTGAAAGGCTGATTAAATATTGTTTACTCTTGTGAAAATGAAGTACACTTTAGCATAATTATAAAAAGAGCACGTATGGAAATAATATACTTTAAAATATCACACGGAAGAATTAAATTTATATAAATAACTGAATAACTTATATTGAAACTTGTATGACATGTATTTAAATATATTTGTAATAGTTGCAAAGCTGCAATTTAGTGCATTTAAAATATATTTACTTTAAATGAATAACATACTTCATTTAAAATCAAGTATTGTGCTTTAGTAAGTCAACTCATCAAAATAAATGTACTTCATTAAATCTCAACAAAAATATTTAAGACTTAATGATTTAATGTACTTTATAGAACTATTACAACATTAACTTTTAAAAAGTGTACTTAAGTGTGTTACAAAAAACTAATGAGAGCGTCTCTCTCTTTAAGTACACTTAAATTACCTTTTATTTCATTAATTAAATGCAACAGTTGTTTTAAAGTATACTTTTAAGATTTTTTAAGAGCACTTGTTTTTGCCCTTTTTTACCCTATATTATGTATTTGTATGTTTTTTTTAGAGTGAGCCATTAGCTTAGCCACATGCTAACAAGCTCGATATCAATGAATAGGATGTCGTTTCATAAGGCGGCAACCTTTGTAGTCAGCAGAAAGCTCACTCAAGCTTTTGAGCACTGATGGTGTTGACCGCTACGCTTCTGCCATGCTTTCGGTCAAGCTGCGGGGAGTTTATGTCCCTTACTGGCTTTATGTTTTGTCTTTTTGTAGGCTATGATGATTATGGGAGCTGCGCTCAGTCAGGAGGTGATTATACTGCAGTGTCAGCCCCCGAAACAGCTGTGCAATAAAGGCCGTATAAAAACAAAGCAAGGTGCCGCGGTTTGCACATCACCTGGGCCAGACAGGCTTTAAATACTCGCGCCCACTAACCTGTCCAGGGAGGTTTATTGGGCTCAGTGTGCGTCAAGGCTGCATCCGTAGGTGGGGATGTTAATGTCTTGCAAGCATGGATGGCTTGCACATGCTCTGCTGGTGACCCCGTGTCTGACTGGACACAAACTCACCCCGCGTGTCAAAACTGACCCGGCTGACTAGTTTACAGTTGGCCACAAATTAACCTCAGTCATCGGTTTGTGACCAGAGATGGACCGTGACCTTGCTTGTTGATTATATGAGCTCGCTTCAGTCAGCGGGTGACAGCATTGCCTCCATCCCTTATTTACATGCATGAACATCTGGCACATCTGGATGAATTAAAGTCTTAGAATCATCTGTCCTATTTGGAGTCATGATGCGTTTCCCCTATTCATACTGATGCATGTTTATCCTTGACTGATCTCTTGATCCGTGGCTTATACTAATTATACGTTGAAAAAGAAATGCTGTGCCATAATTAAAGCAATAAGGTACAGGAGTGTGTTATATTATAAATATTTGCATGCATTCACAAATACAGCAAGGCCTCTTGATTTTTTTTTTACGTTGTAAAAAACACAAATAATGATTTAAGTAAATAAATTATAACAAAAAGAACAAGGTTAGTCATCCTTTTATATCAGTTATATAATTTATATATTTTGGACAATTATATAATTTAATATTATTTTAATATTATATTTATTTATATTAGAATATACAAATATTCAATAACATAAGTTGTAAATTATTTAAGTAATATTTTATAGATTCAAATAATATTCTTATTAATAATCTTTTAGTTCAAAAGTTTAGGATCAGGTTTTTTTTATACTTCTATTCAGCAGGGATTTAACTGATTGAAAGTGTAAAGATTTATATTGTTACAAAATATTTTTATTTCAAATAAATGCTGTTCTTTTGACATTTCTATTCATCAAATAAAAAAGTATCCCAGTTTCCACAAAAATATATAGCAGCACTGCTGTTTTAATAATAATCATGTTTTTTGATAATAATCGGAAATGTTTCTTGAGCAGGAAATCAGCATATTCATATGATTTCTGAAGATCATGTGACACAGAAGACTGCAGTAATGATGCTGAAAATACAGCTGCGCATCACAGAAATAAATTATGTTTTTACATATATTCAAATAGAAAACAATCCTCTTACATTGTAATTATTTCACAATATTACTGCTACTATACATATATATATTTTTTTTTTAATAAAAGAGTTTAGGCATACAATATTTATGAATAAATAGATATACAGAAACAGACCTGTACAAAATAGGCATTTTTATTTGCAAATCATGCCTCCTGAGGAGAAAATGAATGAAAAGCACAATTGTCTGGTAACGTTTCGTTATAAAATATTAATATCTATCTGTCAAGGGCATGTAATTTAGACACAGAGACAGCTGAAATTATCCTGGGTGTCCCCTCGTTTCACATTTGGCGGAAGGACCTTCAGAAGGCATTTGTTTCAGGTTTCCTTCCTTGTTAATTGCCTTTTTGCATGTTGAAAATTCACATGGCAGTGTTTGCTTGCTGCTGGCATACAGTATTATTTATAACCCCCAGTTTCTGACAGGAAGTTTTTCCCCTCTCTCTCTCTTTTGCCTCATGGACAATGATTGATTTATTCAGTTTAACCTTGATAAGGAAGGCAATAGAAAAACAAATTGCCTTATTGACACAGACGTGATGGCACGCTTGGCTCAGGTGACGAGGGAGGTGAAGCAGAGGTCGCTCTGTTCGGAGAGGACAGAGGAAGTGATGCAGGTTTCTAAAAATGATCGTCTTTCATGTCATTCATCTGCATGCTGGAACACATACTGTCTGTTTTTAGGCAAAGACAGTTATTGACAATTATTCTGCTTTTAATAGTGGAAGGAGTTTGTGCTGTATTGAGTTGAGTCTGAGGTCAGAGTCAGTCTACAAACAACGTTTTCTTGGAAATCAGGACATGATTCTGCTTTTCACAACATTTGGCAGTTTTGACATGCAGTGTCAAATGTGTGTCTCTCAATATGAGTCTATTTTTACTTTGGTATATAAAAATGTAAGTATATAATGCAAAATAATAATAAGCAAACACAAAATGGTGAGGCATGTGCAGAAATACACATGTTGCGAATCTGCTTAAATCTGCTGAGCTTTTAGCTACCACATGAAAATGCTGGACAAGCACAGTTTTCTTTCATGTCTTGACATATTTACTTTTGAAATGGGAAATATTAAAGCCTTATCAGCTTCAGCAGATTAGATGTTAGTTTACATCGCAGCCAAGAACCATTATTTGACTTTTTAGTTAGTTGCAAGTACTATTTATTCTAGAAAGCATCTGACTGGATGAATATATTTAGTGCAGGATGAGTCATCAGTACCACTGTGAAAAAGGACCATGCTTTGGCATACATAAAAAAAGAAATAATGTACTTTAAAAGAATATACTTAAGTGTGAACTGAATGTAATAATTTTTTTTTGTCAGTATGTGTGTTCCCTGGGAATCGAACCCACAACCTTTGCGCTGCTAACGCAATGCTCTACCACTGAGCCACAGGAACACTGTGAATCTTGTGAATCCATTATAATCATTAGAAGACAGAATTGTGATTCATATATGAATAGACCTAGTTTTGACGGCATGGCAACAACTCTTCCTCTTCTCTAAAGCAGCACAGCATTGCTCCGCCCCCTTTGCTGCACTTTCCCGGGGGCGGGGTTTATCAGGGTTTGTGATGTCACAAACCCATGAACAAACTCATTGTATTCCCATGAGCCTTTTTTGTAGGCATTAAACTGACATAATTTTAAAAGACGATATCTTCATTTGCATTGAACTTTTAGCGTCGTAACTTTGCAGATATTGTTTATGCTCCAACATCAACATTACACACTGACTAACGTTAAAAAAGTGAAATCGCAATCAATCACCTCTTTGAAGCAAGACAAATTTGATTATTCAATCATGATTTAAAATGTACTTAAAATTAAAACGTTTAAGTTGACATTATTACTAAGAACACTATTTTAAAATGTACTTAAGTGTGTTAAGAAACATAGTCATGAAAGTGTTTCTCTTTAAGTCACTTAAGTGGCCTTTATTTCATTACTATTATATTATCTGCAAGTGCAGTTTTAAAAAAATATATACTTTTAAGATTTGAAGTAGACTACAAATGTTCATTCAAAACAGTTATGCACATCTCTTTTTCACAAGCATACTTTTGGTCAGTTTCTCCCAAAAGAGAAAGACATTTTAAGTGTGTTTATGAACGCAAATTTTATGAGCACATTTTAATATAGATCTACAGAACAACACCAGAATATAAACTCAAACACAAACAAACTCATGCACCTTCAAATCTTTGTGTTCACTGTTCATCTTCCGGTCATATCTTCAGGATCGTGACAATAACCGAAACAATCCATCACAACAACACAGAGATTAGCATAGCATATTGCTATTCTGCCTGTATCAGAGCGAGCGGCTGAAATGCGGTTCCTCCTATACTTTAGCAGCATGTAAATGCGCTTCGAATCCCATTTGCTTTCTTGTGTGTGTGTGGGTCTTGCCGCTCTATTAATCTCCCTCAGTGGACCTGCCCTCCGTGTCGCTCGCTTCTCCCTCATTTCAGCGGGTCTTCTGACATTTTTTGTCATTATCTTTTCTGGCATATGCTGATTGTACTTATCACTCTTGACCTGTGTTTAAAACGTCTATGCTGCATGGTGTGCTATTTTTCTGTATTTTTTGAAGTTCATCTCGAGCCGTGAGACTTGCATTTACATTTACATTTAGTCATTTTGCAGACGCTTTTATCCAGAGCGACTTATAATTGGGAAAAATTACCATCAAAGAATGAACCATTTTCCTCTCAGGCCACGTACGCACTGTAGTTACAGGAACGACAAACACATGGGAGAGAATCCCCTAAATTATAATTTTGAGTGTGAACGGATAAAAACTCGCTTTTGAAATTGCGATAATTGACACTGTAGTAATCATAGCAACATTCTCGTGTGTCACGCATTTGGTATCTGCTATTGTTAACCAAAGTAATATTACACTGACTAAAACCATATGTTTGGAAATTTGAACTAAATCTCCTTTGACAAGAGCCATAATGTTTGTTTATGTTTGGAAGGCTGCTTCATAACAGGGTTGCCAGTTCTGTGAAACAAAACCAGCCCAATTAAAAACTAGCCTAATAACTTCCAAAATTATCCCAATCGCATTCTGGGGGAAATGGCTATCAAAATTGCTCCAAATCTTGTTCCAGAGGGGGCAGGGCGATTCGCTTCAAACCGAGGACTAAAAACAACCCACAGCAAATATAATAAAAGTATCCCAATTGTGTGGGAAAAACAGTGGACTTGGCAACACTGCTTCATGGAGCATGCTCTTGAAGGGTTGCCATGTCCACTTTTTATAAGCAATGTTTTTTTGGCATCTTTGGGCTTGTTGTTTGGGCTCAGCTCATAAAGTTATCCATTTTATGGAGTTATTGAAGTAGGTAGGTCATTATATTTTGGCATGTGACATATTCACAAAATAAAAAAAATTCAGTTTTTGAAATTTTGGATTTTAGGATTTCATTTTTTTTGGCAACATTACGGATTCAAAATGTACAATGTGATTTATTGAACCACACATACAAAAAACAACTTATACACATCTAAATTCGTCATTAACAACTAGTTGTTCAGATCAGTTCAGAATATAGTGCATATCATTTCTGTAAATGCGGTTGTCGCTATACTGAATTTTTTGGGAGTCAATTTGTCTTTTAGAATGTAGTTGTCACTCCCGTAAAAAAAACTGAACTGTGTGTGAACAGAACATAATTGAGATCTAAAAGGTGAACTGAAAACCAAATTTAGCTACAGTGTGTACTGTACATGTACCTCAATGGCACATGATGATGAATTAAGATTAAGACATCTGCTTGTCACACACATATCCTGGTCAGCCGTGAGCTTGAGAAACCAGGACCAGAGCCCGATGGCCCTCTGTGATCCAGTTAAAACACCGCGGAGAGTCACAGTTACCCATCATCCCCTCCGATTCAAAGACACTCCAGGCCTTGTGCTGCATCTGGCAGGACTACCCTCAAGTGCTCAGACCGAGCTGGATCTGAATGAGTTTTCTCTTGTTTAGGCTCCATTGTGCTGGAGAGAATGGCCCATCTTCCCTTTCTTGTCAAGTCCCAATTCGCCTACTTACACTATGCCCTAATGGTATGGACTCCTTTGATTAAGGAAAAGTAGATACTTTTGAGTGTGGCAGAAGAGTGCTGTACAGAGAAAGAAAAAGAAAAAAATTCCACCACCTTTCAAAAGTTTTAGATTGTTATAGCTTTAAGATAACATTATGAATGTCTTTACTGTCTCTTTTGATCAGTTTAACGCATCCTTGCTGAATAAATGTATACATTTTTTAATGTCTTTCCAAAAAAACAAGTCTTAAATAAAGTAAATATAGTATATATAAAATAAAATACTCAGTATATTAGACTGATTTCTGAAGATCATGTGACACTGAAGACTGGAGTAATGCTTTGATCACAGAAATAAATTACATTTTAAAATATAATTAAATAGAAAACGGTTATTTTTAATTATTAAAATATTTCCCAATATTACGGTTTTCTTTTTTATACACAGTGGGTGCATAATTATTAGGCACATTTTTATTCTGATTATATTTTTTCAAGTACATTTTACTATATCTAAACCACATCAATCCTAATAACTACTATTAATTTGTATATAAGTCGTATATAATTGTTAATGAGGGCTGGAAGTGAAAAAACCTTATACTCAGATGTGCATAATTTTTAAAAATGTTTATTTTTAACAGGTAAAATACATACAGTCTGATTATATATTTTTTAGGCTTCCTAGACAGAAAGGTAGGTTGAGAGTGACTCTTGAGGGACCAGCACCACTTCCTCTTGTACCGCTGTTTGAAGAGTTCATCTTCCAGAATCTGGCAGTAAGTTTGGGGAGTTTGTTTTAAGTCCATCTCCTGTCCTGAAAGGTCTGTCTTGCTCATTGTTAGCAGCAGCCGGAAGCACGACTCCCTCGCCACCGCTGCTGTGGTCTGATCTGAACCTCTGCTGGTTCCTCAAGAGTCGCCCTCAACCTGGCTGTCCATTAAACCGTATAAAGAAATCAGTCTTCTTCAGTTTTTATGACACTTCAGTCTACGATTATTATTGAGCGGGGGTCATGTTTTAGAATTCTTTGGCTTTCTTTACACGAGTGCATTTTCATATTACGTTTTCATAACCCACCCTTCTATTCCAGTGACGAGCTTCCACTACACACCAAACATGAAGCTAATAAACACATGATTATGATTATATTGTGTCTTTCATGAGATTCTACCTATTTTCATAACAATACAGTGTGTTTACAAGAGAAATTCTGGGCTGGTGCAACAGATAACATATTTCAGCAACATTATATGACCGAAACCCAAATTAAATCACAATTGAAAGTTATTACAAACATTCGATTGTAATTTAAAGTGAGTTTTGAGTAAAATTGTAGTATCAATCTTAGAAATTGAGTTATGTAGCATGATGCTACAGTGTGGATATCTCTTCTCAAATGCAGTGGAAACACGAGAATCCTTTTTATTTTGTATTTTATTTTGAAAGAAAACGCACTAATGTAAAAGTAGTCTTTACTTTAGCGAAGTCTCTTTGAACCAGACACCATGTACTTCTAGAGGCTCCAGGTACTTTGCAGTTCTAGAAAAGTGTACCACTGGAGACTACAGGGTTAAATCATTTAATACTTAGCTTGACATTATAAATAATGGCAACTGTTCAGCATGCTAAGCTAACTAGCATGAGGCAACAACAGCAACAGTAGGGAATATCCCAAATCTGCTCTGTCATTCTGTGCGACTCGGTCCAATAGTAGTATCGTAGTATCTGAGCTCATGGTCACTGACTTAGACTTCTTCTTTAGCTGTTCATTTAATGTCCATTAATCTGCTGGCAGAGGACTTTATTTTAACCTAATTAACAGCCAATGTTAAGGGCCAGGAGTCTTGAGTAAATCCTGTCAAGGGCCAAACATCTTCTAATGGTTTCTTAGGTTGGAAATTATATTTTTTGTATTTCTTTTTTTGAGAAATTTTATTAAAACTATACAATTTATTTATTTGTTTGTTAATATAGTATTTATTTTAAGTCACACACTCTCATAAAATGTGCGAATAATTTTAGCTTTAAAGGTTAATCGGCACGTCATTAATTAATTAATTAATTACTTTTTGGAACATGGAAGTTATACTCTCATAGAAAATGTGCAAAATTGTACATTTAGGGGTAGCTGCAACAGCTTGTAATTTGTTTGTTTGTTTATTTCTTTGCTGCATACATTATACCAGTGGTCATCAAACTTGATCCTGGAGGGCCGGTGTCCTGCAAAGTTTAGCTTCAACTTGCCTCAACACACCTCCCTGGAAGTTTCAAGTATACCTAGTAAGACCTTGATTAGCTGCTTCAGGTGTGCTTGATTAGGGTTGGAGCTAAACTCTGCAGCGACACCGGCCCACGTCTCATATCATATCAGAAAGGCATTTGTTTTCATTAAAAAGACTAATCAAGGAAATAATCGTAAAGTTTAAATAAAGTATGGGTTAGGTGTATCTGAGCAGCAGATACGCTAAGAAGCTTTGTTTAGTGAAAACAGGAAATGGAGTTTAATTTATATGAACTCTGAATGGATTTGAGGAAGCAGCAACATAGAACTCAAGGCTGAAGCTAAACGGAGTTTAATTAATTGGGGTATTCGTCATTTGGAATGGATTTGACTGACGGCGCTATGAAAAGTGCACAGACATATTCGCTGAATTAGAGAGGGTAAAGGTGGGTGGGTCCAATATCATTGGTCTTCAAAAGTGGGTGGGTTCTGTCCCACCCATATGTTACCCTGGACCACAAAACCAGTCTTAAGTGTTATTGTTTTTTAAAGAAATTTAGGTTTATACATTATATGAAAGGTGGTTTGTTAGGATCAGACAATATTTGGCTGAGATACAACTATTTGCAAAACTGGAATCTGAGGGTGAAAAAAAATCTAAATATTGAGAAAATCGCCTTTAAAGTTGTTCAAATTAAGTTCTTAGCAATGCATATTATTAATCAAAAATTTGGTTGTGATATATTTACAGTAGGAAATTGACCAAATATCTTTATGGAACTTGACCTTTACTCAATATCATAATGATTTTTGGCATAATTGAAAAATCGATTATTTTGACCCATTCAATGTATTTTTGGCTATTGCTACAAATATGCCCCAGCGACTTCCTGGCTTCCTTTGTTTATCTCCAGTTTGTCTTTTCTGGACTCGTTAGTAGTTGGAATACTTGCACTAATAACAACAATCCCTCCTGTCGTAGTAGACTGTGGCTCTGAGAAGAGCATTGTATGTGCTCAAAGATTACAATTCAGGATTTATGGCAGGCCCTCAATCCAGCGTGACATCCACAGGGATACAAAGGGATCATGTGGAATCAATGGACAAAGTTTATGTAGCTGTCCAGCTCCTGGCCTTTGGCTCTCGCTGCTGCTTTGAGGCTCCAGCGCTTAATGAAACAGTGTGCAGCACGAGAAACACAGCCGCTGTCTGTTTACAGAAGATCAGTGCACTGCGATGTCCAACGAATCTCTACATGTGCTCTGCAAGACCTATACATCATTACCAATGTTTAAAGATAAAGATGTTCATTAAAGCTTGACTTTATTTTAGTGATTACCCACTGAATGAAAAAAATAGTATTTTTATGTATTTTTACTGTGGAATATTGAAAAGTTTAAAAGAATTTAACTTTTTTTAAATAATACATTATTATTATTATTATTATGGCGATGATGATGATTAACTTCCAATTTATTATGATATATTATAAAGAAAAATACATAATTTGTATTATTGTTATCATCATCATCATCATCATCATCAACTTTTAATTTATTACAATCTTTTTAAAGAAACATACATTGCATTATTATTATTATTATTATTACTACTACTACTACTAATACTACTACTACTACTAATATAATTTTGTATTATTATTATTATTTTATAAACGTTTGTTGTTTCTTAGGGATTTTGCTACTTTTATTAATATACTAGGACCCTTTGTGAAAAGAAGTTCACTTTCACATACTTTTATAACTGGTACTTATTATGGAAATAATAATATTCCTAAGTGTGAAATGAATAAATGAATGTTAACTGCAATTAAATGAAAATGTAATTGTATTTATATTAAATACTGCTTTTTGACCCACTTCAGTAGGACTTTAGTACATCAAATAATTACTAAGTATAAATGGTTAAACACATGTGCAGATTCACACATTATGGTCCTGTTTTGTAAAGCTTGACTTTAGTTTAAACTAGATTAATGACAGCTCAGATCGTTCCCCGTCGAATGAAGAGACGTGTGTGTATTTAATGAAATGCTGGGTGTTGCTCATCCTCTCATCATCATCATAATTATTAGGCCACTCTCTCTCATCACCGTAATTATAATCTGCCATAATTATACAGCTACAGATTGTGAGAAGACAATGGAACCAGGAGAAATTCAGATGACTGTAAACACATACTCTAATTATTATCTAAATAAATGAAATCAAGAAGACTGATTATAGTGTCAGGAGGTGTTTCGTGGTTCAACCTGTCTCGGTTTATTTTCGTATTTATATATGTATATATATATATAAATACACACACATGCAGGTATATATTTCAGAAAAATATGTTATGTTTATATATTAAATATATTTATATAAAATATATAAATACATGCAAATATTTTCAATATATATACTGAATGTGTGTATATATATATCTTTCTTTCTTTCTATTTGACAAAAACATTTTGTGAATACACTTAATTTGTCAAGGATAACACAATAATGTTTAAATTAAAACTTATTTCCATTGTGGTCCTTGATGTAAAGCACAATCTCCACTCCCGGTAACAGATACACTGACACTGCATTTAAATACAAACATTACAATAAAATTCCACATTTATAAACTTTACAGTCACGAATAACAATATACATAATACAAATTCATCAACAAAACAAGCTACTTAAAAGCCAACTTTTAGTTTTTAAACTAAAACTGACCATACTTGAAATATATTTAATATCCAGAAGTAGTTTATTCCTCAAATGTGCCCCAGAATATCTAAAAGACCTACGACCAAACATAGATTTAAAACGACATAATGTAATATCCATAAGACTTTGCCTAGTTCTATAACAATGCTGCTCATTTACCCTAAAAAAGTACATTAAAATAGGAAGGAGCTCTATTATTTATCATTTTATGTACCATTTTTTATGTAATATAATCTCTCTCTCTCTCTATATATATATATATATATATATATACATAATAAATATACACCGCACACATACATATATTATGTAAACAACAACTTTTATTTTGTATGTGATTAATGTGTTTGACAGCAGTCGATAGGCTAGTGATATTAATGGCATGACAGAGCAGGCAGAGTAAACCTGCACAGGACTGACTTTACTCAAGGCTCATCTGTAACCTTCTGCTGCTCGGAGGACACAGTTACTGTGGTACAGTGAGTCATCTCTTTTGTTGAAACATCTCTCTTTATTCCTGCGTGTGTATCATATATGCTGTGGACCTTCACAGGGAGCTATAGAGAGAGAATTAAGGACATGTGAGAGAAAGGTGAGGAGCAGCACCTGGCCGGGGAAGTGGAGCGAGCAGGAGAGAGCGGTGAGCTCTGGGAAACAGATCACTACCTCGGAAAAGGAAGGTAATGCTGACGTGAACACGCTCACCTGGGGACGACATAAATCACGGATCGTCCAGAGGAGCAGACAGCCGCCGAATACACTGGAAGAGATAGAGAGGAGAATGAAGTAGAGGTCTGCACGGGCTTTAAACTGAAGCCCGAACCCGGCCCGTACCCGAGATCGTCTGACCCGACCCGAGTTAAATTTAGAGCCCGAACCCGACCCGTCTCTCTCTCTCTACAAGCAATGAGGCTTGGTTACTTCAAAAACAGCGATTTTACTCTCTCATTGCAGAGAAATATTACATTGCTAGCCAGTAGCCTATCGAAGCTATTTCATTAATAAAAGTTTCCGTGCTGTTTGTGCGCTGCGCATCTCTGATATCTGTGTGCAATAATGTGTGTGTGCATGCGTCTATGAAAGCAGCGTAGCCTCTACATATAGTTTTGGTTTAGCTACAAATCCGAGCCCGAAGCTATCCATTAAACATTAACTGAACCGAAAGTATTTCGCGTCCCGTCGGGCTCGGGTCGGGTAGCAGACCTCTACAACGAAGGGAGAGGATAAGAGCAGAAATAGAGAACTACGAGACACTGAGAGAGAGAGAGAGAGAGAGAGAGAGAGAGAGAGAGAGAGAGAGAGAGAGAGAGAGAGAGGGAGAGTGAGGGAGGAGAGAGAGAGAGAGAGAGAGAGAGAGAGAGAGGGGGGGGGGGGGGGGGGGGGAGAGCGAGAGAGAGGGGGGGAGACAGAGGGAGAGCGAGGGAGAGAGAGAGAGAGAGACAGAGGGAGAGCGAGGGAGAGAGGGGGGGGGAGAGAGAGAGAGACAGAGGGAGAGCGAGGGGGAGAGCGAGAGAGAGGGGGGAGACAGAGGGAGAA
>CM049867.1:5755784-6045784 GCA_027474115.1 Schizopygopsis malacanthus
TTGCCTGCGGGCTGCTGTTGTAGATAAGAGACAAAGGAGACACACGGAGAGTATTTTCTGCTGATAACTCTCCATACTGAAGAAACCGTGATGAATGTGTGCCCGATACACAGACAACATCCACTGCGCCTCAAAGCCCGTTTCAGCCACACAGAAACATGTCCGCAATGTTTGCGAAACCTACAGAGTTTTAGTATTAAAGTCCTTTTTTACCCGTATCACTGAAAACCAGTTGGCACAATATGGAAATCACATATCAGCGTTTTATCAATAATAATAATAATAATATTTATAATTATTATTATTTATTCCTAACAGCTTATGTATTTATTTATAAAAGGGCAATTAGCTTAGCAATCAATATGTTGTTATTATTATTATTATTATTATTATTATTTTCCTAACCATTTTTGTTCCCTGATTGTTATTTATTTATTTATTTGGAAACTGAGAATTAGCTCAACAGTCTGAATTGTTGTTGTTATTACTATTACTATTACTTAGAAAATTTGGATAATTATTATTATTATTATTTTTACTACTCGTACTTATACATTTGTATTTGTATTTAATAATAATAATAGTTATTATTATTAAATAATAATATAAGGAATTCTATTATATTTTTTAGGAAAATGGGATTAGCTCAATAATCTAGATTTGTTTTGATCATATGAAACAGATTAACAGTCTAGCAAAGTAAAAGATGAGGGATAAAATACAATTAAATTAAAAGGAAGAAATGACTTTGATGAAAAGTGGAGCAGAACATTGTCAGGGTGCTCAATCAATGAATGAAAATAAAATAACTGCCATTTCATTGTAAACTCTGGTTTTATGCTTTTATTTTCACAATAAATTATTTTCATTCACCCAGAATCAGAATTCTCATGTTTTATCCTCTTCTTTTCATGCATATTTTGTTTTGTAGCTTAATTAATGAGCTATTACAAAAAGATAATTGTGACTTTATGAACAGTTTCTTGAGCAGCAGATGGTCTTCTGCAGGCCTGCCATGTTAAATTAGTGATGACGATGTCTCTTTATGTGCTCTCTACTGTGGCAACCCATAAAAATCCTCATTAGGCCACTAATTAATAGTACCTTTTCCCCAGAATTGAGCCCTGTTACTTTTTTTTGTGGAAATTAGTCCAAAATATTTTAAACCCTGTACATGCATTCAAATTCATATGTTTTACTTCTTTTTTATATAATTGCATTAGTTGTTATAATAGTTCTTATTATGTTCGTTTGTACTGTCATTAAATACCTATTAAAGATGCCACAACATTTTTGGCCTCAACTTGAAAAAGAACCCAGGGTTCCTGCCAGTTTAAAATGCAATAGAACTCTATTCACGTAATCCTTCCAGTGTGATTTTTGTATTATTTCAAACAAATTATGTCCTACCGTGCCTCCAGTAATCCAGCACATCACGTATCGGTACCCACATAAAGGGAAAGCGTGAGGGCTTTAATTACATGCACAAATAATGAGCCGGCAAAATGTGAGGATTAACATGTTTGCTTGAAAATGTTGGTTTTGTTTTGAAATGTTCTGTTGGATGTATTCCAGCACACAGTGACTTCACATCTGCTGGCAGAGATACAGCACTGCCTGTGGAGGAGCCGCTCCTGGCTGAAGAAAGCATGGACATGAGCAGGACTCTTCTGACGGCTCTCTGGGCACTCTGCTTGTTGCTCGTAGATCTGCATTACAAATTGTAATCTTGTGATGTTGATGTTTTGAAATATTTAGAATGAACCCCTGTGAAATAAGGACACCTGTATACTTACATATACATACTTTTAAAATGAGCACTTGTTATGGAAATGTTATAATTTAAAAGAACATACTTGTCGGCGCTGATAGCCTTGTTGGCAGCGCGTCGACATGTAGCACCGTTGCGCTTCGGGCGTCCCGTGTTCGAGTCCCGGCTCGCAGACCTTTCCCGATCCTGTCCCCTCTCTCTAACTCTGTTTCCTGTCTATCTACTGTCCCATCAAATAAAAGGCAAATTCGCCAAAAATACATCTAAAAAAAGTACATACTTAAGTTTGAACTGAATGTATTGTTTTCAGACATTTAATGGGATGTTATTTGCAATTACATAAATTTTTAATAGTTTTAATATATATATATATATATATATATATATATATATATATATATATAGAGAGAGAGAGAGAGAGAGAGCAAATAAATGACCTCAAGAATGCATTCTGACTCACTTAAGTAGGGTCTTTTTATAATTCTGTTGTCTTTGAAATATGGTTAAAGTACTGCTAAATGCACTGACAAGCATTTGTGATAAACTAAAATATGTTATTTCTATTAAAACATGTTGTGTATGTATTTATATTAATTAAAAATGAAATATTTAATATAATTAAATTAACATTAATTTAAAATATATTTATTTTAAATGTAATATACAATTAAACTACAATTAAAATGATAATCAATTACTTTTTAGTATGTTATAGTAAACACATACAAATAAAAATGTATTCAAAGTATGACAAAATGTTATTTAAACATAATGATTCAATATGTACTTTAAGGTAAAACTTTTACTTTGAAATTATTACAAAGTGCACTTTTTAATTAGGTGTACTCAAGTGTGTTTAAAAAAGCAGGAAGAAAATGTACTTTTACAATTAAGTGGCCTTTTATTTACTTAATTTTGTATTATCTGTAAGTGCAGTTTTTTATTATATTTTTATTTAAATATTTTTTAAAGTATATTAAAAGTGCACATTTAACAATTAAGCACATTTCTTTTAACAAGGAAAAGAGCGGCTAAAAATATCACATTTCAAAAAGTCATTTTTTGCTGTTCTCTCCCATGGAAGGAATGAGAGTGAAATTGTCTTTTTTTGGTGAACTAGAACAATCTCTTTGATCAGATCTGCACCTTATGACTAGTTTTTGGTTAGTTCTCTGACTTCTTTTCTAATTATTAAACCGTTTCCTGTTTCATAAACTTTCTTTACATTGAAACACTTTCTGCATGCCATCCTTAAGCGTACTTGCTTATCAGTCTCAAACCAGAGGTCTATTCCTGTCTCCCTTAACCAAAATAATGAGAAAGGCCATAATTACAGAGTTTACAGCAGGATTGTAGAAAATGAACTCTGCGCAAAACTTTCTTTAGTCCCATTAATGGAGACTGTTGCAATTAGCTCCTCGCAGATTCTCTCCTGCAGCAGCCTAGATGACTTATTCATGGCTGTTTTCTTGTCCGTGTGTTAGAGGGGCGGCTGATATGGGGCTGATTCTTCTCAGCAATCGAGCTACACTTCCCTCTGATCTTCAAGCGGTAAAAATCAACTGCATCATTAAGTGCCTGCCATTTCATCAAAGTAGGAGTCAAGCAGAAAGACTCTGAGGGCATGTAATCAGTCTGAGGGAATACACTTCTGTTTATTCCAAACAAAATGAAATTATGCCAGACTGTCTGACTGATGTTTATAGGAACACTGGGTACCAATGGTGGCGTCGTGTTTACAAAATAACAACGTTAAAACAGATGAAGGCCGCACATGCAATCACAGCAAAAACATCTAAATTCTGACTTTATCCTGCAGGCCGTTTCATGTTTTTCTTCTCTCTCCCATCAAATTATCTCCGATATGTGACTGTGAGGTAAGCCAAAGTTAATCGGACGTGTTAACTGACGAATGATTATCTCCTGTATGCATATACAATTCTTTGTGATTAATCTTCAATTAAAAGACCTCACATATCGCAGCGGAGATGATCTGACCTGCATTTGAACCCGGTCCAGTGGAGATAATGCCTGCACCTCTGCATTGAGAATGAACCTGTTTGGTTACTCGCGGAGCCATTCGTGGACCAGTTTTGTAGTTAAAGGTTAGCGGCCTTTCTCAGTGAAAACTAGATGACTTTTAAGTGGTGATTAATTTTTTAGACAAATATTTGAATAATTTATTATTTCAGAGGAAGCTAATCAATAGAAATGACTTTTTGTACTTGTGACCTCTTCTTGGATTTCCCAAAGGTCTTCTGCTTCCTTTCTGTGTTTGGTGTCACATCACTTCAGCTAATGTCTCGTAGATGTTTTCCTTGGTTATATGTATGTGTTTATTTAATTTTTGTCAGTCCAATCACGTTCACATTTCCTTTCAGATTTAAACCAAAGGAAATCTTAAACAATCTTAGCTCAAAATACTTAAACAAGGGGACATCATTATTGAAAAAGAAACTAAATAAGTGTTAAATGTAATAGTTCAATTTTAAATTGTATTTGTTGCAGCAATAAGTAAAACGTTTTATCACATTAACGCATTAATTAAATAATGCCGACAATAATGTTTTCGCGCATTAACGCATTACAACACATTTAAAAAAAGTATTATTATTTTGAAAGCCTGTTGCTCACTGGCTCTGAGTTCACATACAAACAAACCATGGGTCACAGGAGGGGTGGGATGTTGATCAGTACTGGCTTGGGATGAGTGTCATCATGCAGTTTAACCAATGAGAGCATTTGGGGTGGGCCTGAGACTGCAGCAGCGCTCACATGAATGCTCCCGATAAAATTATTTAGACCTAAGCATCAATATTCACAAATCACTGTTCACTTTTATTTTTAACAGAAAAGAATGCAACGAGCTCGTAATCACAATTTCATAAGTGGGTAATAGGACATTTCTGATAGCACGTGAGGACATTAGAGATGCGTTCTCGCTCAGCACATTGGAGTGCATAAATTTGTTAATTTTGGGGTTTATTATTTTGAGTCGTTTGGGACACGGTGACACAACCCTCTCACAATATATTGCTTTACAGATCTATCACTTTTGCTGCTAAAAAATGTTCATGCAATCATGCTGCAAGCATCAAAAGCTCCGGTGATGTTAGCGCTCATTAAAGGCACAATCACTTTCCCAACTAGTCTGCAGTAGCGTGTTGAACACCAAAATGTGGGGTTTTAATAATGTTGTCATACTGACACTTGGAATTTTAAGACGTAGAATAGTAAACACCTGTTTGTATTGAATAAACAAACGTTTTTGCATGTAGTCTTACATTTGTTTTTTGTTTAGTTTGCAATGTCCAAGAACAGCTTCACATTAAATGATTTTGTCTTTAATTGGATTATAATATGGCTGTTAAATATACTATTCGAGAGTTCCTCTCCTGGCACATAAACTGCCTGGAGCTCAGAGCCGTCTTTCTGGCACTGATTCACTTTCTCCCCCTTCTAAGAATGTGTCATGTGATAGTCAGGACGCACAACATGGCGGTGGTATCCCACATAAATCGCCAAGGGGGTTCACGGTCCCGCACCCTGAACAGGCTTGCGCTGTCTTCTCCTTTGGTCTCAGAACAAGTTCCTCTCCCTGAGAGCAGTTCACGTTCCGGGAGTTTTGAACCTTGCAGCCGATTTTCTGTCGAGGCAGAAACTCAGGCCGGGGGAATGGATGCTGAACCGTCAGACAGTAGTCCAGGTTTCGGATCTGTTTGGCGAAGCGGAAGTGGACCTCTTTGCATCACAAGAGTCGTCCCAATGCCCGCTTTGGTTCTTCCTGAGTTTCCCGACACCTCTGGGCATAGACGCGTTCGCCCATCCTTGGCCGAACGTGAGACTGTACGCGTTTTCGCCAGTCAATCTAATTCTGGCAGTCCTGTGCAGGGTGAAGGAGAGCGGTGTCCGTCTCCTACTCATAGCCCCGTTCTGGCCATCTCAGACGTGGTTCTCTTCAGAGCTGATTCCTCTTCTGTATCGCCCCCCTTGGGAGATTCCGATCAGACAGGACCTACTCTCTCAGTTTCAGGGCAAGATTTGGCATCCTCGGCCCGAGATCTGGAAGCTGTGGATATGGCCCATCCAGGGCCACTAACCTTGATTACTAGTATTGCTGCTGAGTTTCAGGAGACTATCCCTAGTGCCAGAGCCCCCGCTACTAGTGAGCTTTACTCTTCTAAATTGAGAGTCTTTGAGTCTTGGTGTTTGACCCATGCAGTAGACCCAGTTAACTGCCCCGTTGGTCCAGTAATGGATTTCTTGCAGGAGAAACTGATGGCAGGGGCAGCCGCTACCACCTTAAGAGTTTACGTCACGACCATTGCCGCTCGGAGAGAGCTAGATGAAATTCCCCTGGGGAAGCATCGGATGGTCTCTGCGTTTATGCGCGGCGTCCGACGGCTGAGACCAGTATGTCCTATTGGAGTTCCTTCCTTGGACTTATCAGTAGTTCTTGAGGGTCTAATGGCAGCCCCGTTTGAGCCCTTAGAATCAGCTCCAGAGCGAATTTTGACTCTTAAGGTTACTCTTTTGTTGCCACTAACATCGTTGAAGAGAGTTGGGGATTTGCAGGCTCTCTCTGTCAGCGAGATGTGTATGGACTTCTCCCCGGGTCTGGTCAAGGTGACCCTGCGGCCTAGGCCTGGCTATGTCCCCAAGGTTTTATCCACATTGTTTCGCTCTCAATTGGTCACGCCGCACTCCTTTTGTCCTCCTCCCTTTGCTTCAGGTGAGGATGAGAGGCTTCACATGCTCTGTCCTGTCCGAGCTTTTGAAGATATATGTAGACCGCTCCAAACTTTGGAGAAAGTCTCCCCAGTTGCTGGTGTGCTTTGGTGCTGGCCGCCGTGGACTTGCCACATCGAAACACAGAATTTCTCACTGGGTGAGGGACGCTATTTCACTGGCTTATGAGGTAGGTGGCCTTCCTTCACCTCTAAGTGTTCGGGCGCACTCTACTAGGAGCGTGGCTTCCTCTCAAGCTCTTTTCAGAGGAGTCCTCCTAGAGGATATTTTTGTAGCGGCAGGATGGTCCTCTCTGCACACTTTTATTAGGTTCTATAACTTAGATCTTGACACGGCTCCAGGTTGTCAGGTTCTGTCTGTTTGAACCGACCATGTATGCTTTCTGGTTCGTAGTCGGGCCAGGTAGGGCAGCGTTCTTAGCTTGGCATGTTTGGTATATTGTTCCCAAAGCGTATAAGCTTTACGCAGCGTCGAGTGAACCTATGAAAGAGAACGTCTCGGGTTACTTGCATAACCCTTGTTCTCTGTATAGGGAACGAGACGCTGCGTTTGCTGCTAAGCTCCTCACACTGCCGACATGGACCTTCTTCAGCAGAGAAATCTGAGGAGCAGATTTCTGGAGCAGACCAGTATAAGATGTGACGTGAGAACGTCGGGGGCGTGACCAGTATCAGATGCGACGTGAGGAGCAGACCAGTATAAGATGCGACGTGAGAATGTCAAGGGCGGCTTCTGCACCATCAGCCAATGAATTGGCGTGATTCTATACGGGTTTCAGACAATCGGCATGCCCAGGGGCATTCCCCAAAGCGTGTAAGCATCTCGTTCCCTATTCAGAGAACAAGGGTTACTTAAGTAACCCGAGACGTTTTTGAATTAATTAATTGTTTGTAGAAAGAGATGCGCAGATTAAGCACGCAGGTAACGTAACGCACACACAGCTCTCTCTTTCGATCAATCGATCGATAAATAATGTATTTAAATAAATGCTACAATTAATTCAAATAAATGTGGTCTTCCCGCTCTATTTTCATCTATTTCATGACATAACTGTCATTTTTCTGTTTTAGAGTGTTTGATGTCAAATTGTCAGTCAAATATTCTGATGACGGACCAGAAGCAGACAGAAGAATGACATGTCAGTGTTCGTAGTGCTGTATAATATCCAGCCCCTCTTTGTAAACGCCTAAGACGTCTAGAAGCTCCTCCCATAATCAGTGTGATCTGATGCAAAGCTCAAATTAAAAGAAAGTGGCTACAAAGTGGCTACAATTACAATGAACGATCAATTGTCATGCATTCTTTGACTCACATGCTTAAACAGAGGCTTGCAGCACACACATCTCCCTAAACACACCGCACTCCCTCAGCCTTCTGCTTCCCCTGGCCTTTTTGTTTGTGGGAGAAGAGGCATATCCTCATAACAGAAAGACCCTGTTCCTGATGCATTTTCAACAGTCCACTGCCTCAATTACATGTATTTACTTACAAGTCAGAATTTATTTTCTGCTGGGTGCAGTCCAATTTGTTTTTATGCATAAATGGAAAGGTCTCCGGCACTATTGTGCAGGCTGTATTTTAATACGGTGCCGCCAGTGTCAATTACTGCTACTTTTTACATGCAAATGCCTTAATAAATCAGTCTCCTGCATGAACACGTTCACACCCTGTAACCACGACTTATATACCTGCGTCGGACTTTATGAGAAAAGGCTGCTGGGTTGTTGCCATTAAGACGCACTGACTATCATTCTTTTGCGGTGCAATTTGAAGGCATTCTTGTAAAGTAATACACTATTTTTTATGATGGAATTTTTCCAGCTGCCGAATATGTCTGCTGATAAATGAGGCTACTATTGGCCATCATGGCCATTGGCATCTGGGCCTCCATTTCCAACTGCTGCTGTGAGCAAACCAGTGTTTCAATGTGACCATTGGCTTAAGCCTTCTCACCGCAGAGTTAATTTTCTTCAGTGTCATTATGTGTTAATCTGTGTAACACAGTTCGTTGATCGGGAAGAAGGAGGCGGGAACTGGCGAACATTTAAGACTTAAATAATAAAATAACCAAACACAAAATAAAAGCGGCAGCCCCTCACGGACGACTTCTGCACACAAAACACAAACTAAAATCCAGGCCTGGTCCTCTCTTGTCTTTCACTGTCGTCACTCCTCCTTTTATCCTTCTGAAGCTCCTCCGTGGGACTCGAGACCGGTGAGTGGCGCAGGTTTTCATTATCATTTACTCCACCGGCCTCACTCCGTTCCCACGGCTCTCGGCCCTGCCCCACTCGTCACATACCCCCATCGCCCCTCGCAGGCCGGGGGGTACCCTCTAGACAGGGCGGCCGCGGCATACCTGGGGGTAAGGACAGGCGAGGCGAGAGAAAAGGAGACGGAAGGATGAGGAGTGATAGAGACGAGAGAGGGGAGAAAAAAAAGATCTCGGTCCGGTTCCCGGACACACTGCTGCTCGGTCCTCAACCAGTTGAGAGGCTTTCACTCGCGGTGCCATGCGATGGTACTGGACATCTTTGGTGGACGGCCCGATGCTCCTCCACCTCCTGGTGGACGGCGATGGCTCCTCCGGTCGAGGGCAGCCGGCATTGAGTCCCCCGTTCCTTGCTCCTCCCCAGACATGGCGGACGGCAGCAGGCTTCGGCGCCGACTCCTCCACTCCCTCTCGGACGGCAGCCACCCCTCCTCGACCCAGGAGCATGACAGCGAGCCTTCCGTCCCACCTGTTATTCTATTGCTCCAGCACTACCGCCTCAGGCAGCCACTGGCAGTCTCCGCTACTTCCTGCTGCCCGATTTCCTCAGCACCGCGATCCCCCTCAGCAGCGAGGGCTCTCTGGCAGCGTGTCCCTCCTTTCTACCATGTTTCGGCACCAATGTATCACAGTTCGTATATTGGGAAGAAGGAGGCGGGAACCGGCGAACATTTAAGAATTTAATAATAAAATAACCAAACACAAAATAAAAGCAGCAGACCCTCACGGGCGACTACCGTACACAAAACACAAACTAAAATCCAGGCCTGGTCCTCTCTCGTCTTTCACTGTCGTCACTCCTCCCTTTATCCTTCCAAAGCTCCTCCATGGGTCTGAAGATCGGTGAGTGGCGCAGGCGTCGTTCATTATCATTTACTCCACCGGCCTCGCTCTGTTCCCATGGCTCTCGGCCCCACCCCACTCGTCACAATCTGATTTTAAGTGGGTTTTTTTTCCATACTGGAAGTCAATGGCTAATGGCTACTGTTCAAAATGTTTTCTTTTGTGTTCAACAGAACAAAACAAACAAACTCATACAGGTTTGGAACAACTGTCCCTTTAATACCATGTGTAAACAGAGCCTTAAAGGGATAGTTTACCCAGACATTTTAATTATGTCATTAATTAGTCACCCTCAAAACGTTCCAATCCCGTAAGACCTTTGCTCATCTTTGGAAGAGGATAAGCATTGTTCAGTAAAGTAATTTTTGTTTTCTTTTGAGACCAAAAAGTGTTTTCGTAGCTTTGTAAAACTATGTTTGAACCACTGATGCCACATGGACTATTTTAACGATGTCCTTGCTACGTTTCCTGGCCTGGGAATATTTAAGTTGCATTGCTGCTTATGCACGGTCAGAGAGATCTCGGATTTTATCAAAAATATATGAATTTGTGTTTCAAAGATGAACAAAGGTCTTACGGGTTTGGAACGAAATGAGGGTGAGACAGAATTTTAATTTAACATATAGCACTTTATGTGACACTTTATTGGGGGGTTAAGACTGATTAACCAACAATTTGATTTCAGTTTAATTGTACGTCTCGATTTGACTGAGAGAAACAAAACAAAATTAAAATATGCGAATGCTAATGGAATCTCATTGTTTTGGCACAACAGAAAAATTGGAATGGTAACACTTAGGTTTAGAGACCAATTCTCACTATTAACTAGTTACTTTGTAGCATGCATATTAATAGCATATTGACTGTTTATTTGTACTTATAAAGCACATATTAATGCATGACCATATTTTAGATCTTTTAATGTCCATACATAAACTTAACAACTAGCTTACTAATTATTAATAAGCATCAAATTAGGAGTTTCCTGAGGGAAAAACGTTTAATTAATAATGAAATTGTGTTCCCTATTCTAAAGTGTTATCATTGGAATCAATTGTTTTGGTGAACTTACTCAAAACACGTCCCATAATTTGATTTCAGACCACTTTGTTTAATTGTATGACTCGATTTGGCTGAGATGATTCGAGGGAACAGAAAGAGAGAAATAGAGTGAGAGAGGAAGGGCATGGAAATTATAAAAATGGTAATGACAATTTCTCTGTTTTGGCACAACATAAAGAAGTTGGAATTTATTGTTTTGGTGCACTTCCTCAAAAACGTCCCACAATGCTCATGTATTAGGTCAGTGGGCATTACATAGGTTTGTTTTGTGGCTGCTCGAATGTATTCGACCACACGAGCATCATCACAATGAAAGCAATCCAGTTATATTTGACTACCTCTGGAAGTGGTCAAGAGTGTACAAGCTCATAACATGTTAGACCACATTTACACCCGTATTTAACGGTGTCCACTTGTGATTGTATTGATTAAAACATCTTAATTACCAGGGGAAAGGGACCGCTTAAAGTACAGCACTTATTACCCCCCAAATTCCTTTCTGCTTTACAGCGAGCGACACTTTATTTGGGAGCTTAAGATTGATTAGCCAAAGATTCGATGTCAGACCACTTTGTTTAATTGTACAACTAAATTTCGCCAGGATGAATTGAGGAGGAACAGAACAAGATAAATATAGTGGAAAAGAATATGAACTGCAATTTCAACGTTTTGGCACAACACCAAAGTAGGAATTGATAAACATCCTGGAGGTGTTTGGAGTACTTTTTATGATGGATGGTTGGACTTTGTTGGACTTCAAAATCTCAACATCCAGTCACTGCCATTATAAAACTTGGAAAAGCCAAGCGTTTTTTATATAACTCCGATTGTATTCATCAGAAAGACGAAAGTCATACACACCTAGAATGCCTTAAGGGTAAATCAGTGGGTCATTTTCAATTTTGGGTGAACTATCCCTTTAAGATTGATTAGCCAAAGATTCAATTTTGGACCACTTTTTTTTATTTCACAACTCAAAAAATAAACAAAACAGAAAGAGAAATAGAGGCATAAAAAGGAGCTTGCAAAATCAAGAACGTTAAATATTGAAGTTGCTGGAGGGCTAATGGGATTAACAATGCAAGAAAACAGTCCCACGTGTGTTGGAGACGCACAGCCCAACCCCACCTCCAGAGCCGCTCAACGAGCCTCATTATGGAGGAATTGGCTTTGGGGGAATTCGTGGTGGAGGAAGAGTGCCTTTCCAAGGTCAGTTACTGTATTATGGCCATATGTAAACCTATTGTCTCTCTTCCTGAGTTTATAGCACTCTCCTCTTATACTGTAGAATGAATATGGAGTGGTTATTATCATTGACCAGCACTTGATGTAAGCCCTCATTTCTGATTCTCATTCTAAATCTCTCTCTCTCTCTCTCTCTCTCTCTCTCTCTCTCTCTCTCTCTCTCTCTGTCTCTCTCTCTCTCTCTCTCTCTCTTCCTCCATTTTTTGAGTATTTCACCAGCTCTCCTCAATTAGCTCAAATGATTGCTGTGTGTCATTCAGAATACGAGGTACATCTTGACTTTAACTCGTTTAGTCATGCTGTGTCCATTAATGAAATCCAACAGCAGTATAAATAATTGATACAAAGTTCTCATGTTTTATGTACCAGGTTCTGTTTGATGAATTATGCTTTTTTTATACCACATTTAGCTAAGTGTCTCAATTATATCTGTGCTCAGACTGTAATTTTTGAGATGAACCATTTTGTGAAACAATATTCAGGGTTTCCTCTTTGTCAATGTTTGAATTGGCTGTCAGTGCTGTTGAAGGGTTGACTCAAGACTACGCTGTTCAGGGATCAATCCCATACAGTTGTGCATATTAACCAACAGATATGATTTTATTTTTTTAGTGTTTATAAGTTTTTGTTTGTAAATAAATCTAAGTAATCTTAAAAATCGTAATATAAATATTTAAATGAACTTAAAAATTGTCTTCTTTTTTATTCTACAGTTTTTGACTATTGCTTTTATTTATTCATCAATTTGTTGTATATTCTCTTATAAAAAAAGTAATGGGGTGCTTTTAATTTTTTTTTTTTTTTAAGAGCACTTATTGTAGAAATAATATACTTTAAAAGAATATATTTAAGTGCAAACTGAATGTGATGTTTTCAGACACTTTATTACATGTTAATTTGCAATTAAATCAAAACATATTATAGTTTATACTTATATTAAATGCAGTTAGCTGAACTCTAGACTGCTTTTTTACCCACTTAAGTAGGACTTGAGTACTTCTTTTAAGTTTACTTTTGTAATTACTTTTATTGTCTTTGATATAGGGCTGGTCTTTACTGACGAGATACACATTACTATCGCATGCAAAATATTGTGTAGCCCTACTTTGAAAATATGGTTAAAGTGTACAATATACTGATAAAGATGCAATTTAGTACATTTAAAATATATTAACAGTTAATCGAATATCAAATGGCACACTATAGTTACAATTATAATCAAGTACTTTACATGCACTTTAGTTTGTTAGTCAACACATCAAAATGAGTGTACTTTTTTAATGCATGACAAGATCCAATGATTAAAATTTTACTTTAGAATAAAACTATTGACAATAAATAAATTAAGAAAAAAATAGTTTGGGGGGATTGGTGGCTGATGTCTATCTTGTATTTAATGCAGCAGCCGACAGGACACACATTTCAATTTATTTTGATATTTGCCCCAGTTTTATGAAGTATATCAAGACAAATTTGATTTGAAATTATTACTAAGTGTACTTAAGTATGTTAAGAAACATAGTCATGAAAGTTTATCTCTTTAAGTACACTTAAGTGACCATTTATTTCATAAATGTTATATTATCCTCAAATATACTTTGAGATTTAAAGTACACTTCAAGTGCACATTCAGTGCAATTAAACACGTGTCTTTTTCACAAGGGGATACTTGATGCCATCAAAAGTCTATTTTACTTTTTGTACGTTTTTTTTTACTCTGAGAAGCTAGACAATTGACACAAAGCAATAATATGACTCATAACAGGTCAAGTAAAGTACATCTTATGGTAGTTTTTAATCATTTTTTGAAGCTTGAATGCATTAGGCCAGTTTCAGTGAATGGAAAAGTTCTCCTTTTGTGTCTCACGGAAGAAAGAAAGCCATATTGGTTTGAAAGAACATGACGAGTCAAGTAAATAATGACACAATTTACATTTTTGTGTGAACTGTTTCTTTAATCATTAAATTATGCAAAAAAATGCACTATTGAAATTGCTAAACACAACAAAAACTGGTTAAACAAGAGATAAAGAATCCACTTAGGTATGATATATCACATCAGAAGCAGCACAAATAATAGCTCGAACCAAACAACAGCAGTAACATCTACTGCTTTGAACATAATGAAGCTTTGTGAGTTTAGATGAAAACAGCTTATGGATGTACTGAAGGTATATTCCGTGTCCATAGTCTTTCTTCTAAGACTGGCTGACCAAGTTTATGTATAGTTAGGAACACTCTTGTAGCACTAAAAATGGGCCAACGTGACCTTTTGTATTGATCGTGCTCATGTAGGACATACATACTGTGTGCGCGGTCCGTTTTCCCCATCCGCTCACACACAGCTGTGAGTCTGCAGGCTGTATCTGGACCAGTATTGATGCTCAACAGGGACGTTCGGGTCAGAGAGACACATGCTCTTTTTGAGAGGACGTACTCTAGACAGATGTGCTTCTTAGGAGTGAAGGTAAATCCTGTTTGACTGGCTCTGTGCTGAACGGAGAGAAGCTTAAGAAATCAATTTCAGACCCATTAATCTCCTCTTTTCTGCTCTTGTCATCTGTGGCTCATGTCTGGCCTGTTTTGTTTAATGCAGGGAGTGACATGACACAAATTCCAATCCTTTCTTTTGATTTTTGCCCCGGTTTTGTGAAGTATATCAAGACAAAATTGATTTGTTTTGGAACAATAAACAGAGATATTTATACAGCAGTGCAAAGTGTGCCAGTGCCATTTCAAATGTCATCTATACTCTCATACTCGTGTTTTTACTCAAGCTGCGTTAGTTTGGCCCAAATTTGCATTGCTACAGCAAACCTAAAGAGAGACAAAACATGTTGACAACTGCACATCCAAATTACCTGAACCGTCTTGTCACTAGCGCCTAGTTTACTGTTCGACTCGAGCAAACACACCGACTAATTGGTGATGTTCTCAGCATGCCATGCTGTCGTATTGATATTCAAAACTTCTCAAAAGCCTTAGACCCACATCTGCCTGCGGACTGGTAAATAGATGATGAGGGATGTGTCTCCTTTTGAAGTATCAAAGGAAAAACCTGAACAAAACAACAGGAAATAAGTGGGATCTGTATTCTTTACCTATATGCAGGTGCAATTAAAAATCTTTTTTTTGTACTATTTTTATTTATTATTAGGTGACTATACATTGTTATTGACATACACTATATTGCCAAAAGTATTGGGTCACCCCCATTTAATGAAAGGTTTGACTACTTTAGTAATTTCCATGAGTACAAATCTTAATGTTTAAGCATATAATGATATTCTAGGGAATTGTGTGCTTCTAATTGTATTGCAACCGTTTGGACAGAACCTCTTTTCTATCCTAACATGACAGTGTCTCTGTGTATAAGACAAGAATCAAAGAGAAATATCTTCTCAAGGCTGCGTCTAACATTAAGTTCCATATTATTCCAAATGACTATTCAATAATAGAATCCTGTCATTGATAACTGAATAACTGATCATCTGAATTCATCAACATTACATCAAGGGTGAGAACAAATGTGTGTGCACCGGTTCTGAACACACACATATTCTTCTGTGCACATCAGTAGGAACACTTTCACACAGTTATGGTGAAAGAGACCAAATGTATACAGTTTCGTTCTTAGAAGGAAATCAGCAATAACTACACAGATCACCCATAAGTTATTTTTCCTTCATATCACAGTATGAGGAACATTTCACGAGGCCCATCGAGGCAAAGCCAGTCTGCCAAATGAGGTCAGGCTCTGCTGGAAGAGCTCTCGAAACACAAGCTGTTGCTGTAATAAGGTGAGGGTACGGAGCGTGGAACTCAAGAACCTTCCAGCACTTCCTCTCCATCTGGAACTTAAGGTAGTCGGGGGATTTTAGGTCAAAGGTCTTTGTCAGTTTTCAAGCTCCCACCTCATGTCCCTCCCAGAAACGCTGCACATGCCGAAGGAGAGTGGAGACTAAAATTGGGTTTATAATTGGCCACACAGAGCTAGATCTGCACGCTAGCCCAGGTATTGATTGAAGAGGAAATGCACTGGGATATTATATAAGTGGAATTGTAAATAATATCTGTAGTGATTTTGTGGATGTTTATGTGTGTTTGGTTTAACACTGAAAAGGCCAGTTCACCCAGAAATAAATGTTCTGTCATTAATTTCCACACCCTGTACTTCATTTCAAGACGTTATGACTTGCTTTCTTCTGAGAAACACAATATAAAGGGCCATTCAATATAACAGTGTAGTGACTCATTTCAAATAAATACATAAATGTGGTTTGCTAATGTTTTTTTCCTAGTGATTCGATCAGTTTTGGTGAAAAATTAAGATTATTTAAATAATATGACTTAAAATTGGCTGTCTTTTGCATATTCATTAGAGCATTTAAGCCTTGCTGAATAATTGGAAATGTACCCTTGTGACTTATAACTTAAAGAAAGCTTCTAAACAATGTAATGTCAAACTAAGTTTATATTGTATTTCATGTTTAAATGCAAAATAATTATTTTTGAAATGACATAAAGATGCTTGAGTCAGAGACGAGACACCCGCTTCAAATTAAATTGACAGAAGGGGATTTATATACTTAGAAAGCAAATTAAATGGAAGTAAACTGTCTACTTTAATGTTTCAAATAACCTTTGTGAAAATAAAACGTCAAAATATGGGTGAATTGTTCCATCGTCATTCAGCATAACGGATATTTATGTAAAAATGAATCAACATGCTTATTCTGACCATACTAAATTGTATTATATATTAAAAGATGAAAAACTTCTTGTTGATAAATGGGTGAAACCTATGGTTTGAAGGAAAGTGGCAAAGTACTGGTAAAGATTAAACATGGATATTTGGAGGAAACTGCATTGTGATCCTTAAATAGTGTCCTTTAATGAAATCTAAACATGCTTGATCTAAAAATCTAAACATACTTGGCATATGAACTATTGGATTACATTTTTTGTGGGTTTCTTCTCTAAATCATAGTAAAAACGTATGATAATAATTCATTTTTGCTCAGAAGAAAACAAAACAAATAATAATAATAATAAAATAAAACCAAACAACAATAGTGCTAAATGGGTCACATTCTAAATAAATTCTATAAATAAAGCTGTGTTCATCTTTATTGGTTTTGATCATTAAAACCCTTTTTTCATCTTTAACTCACTCGATTTCTTCTTAAGTGCGACAAAAAAACACTCTAAAGTTCAGCTTATTGATTTTAAACACACTGATCATTTTTATTTCAATTAAGTGTTTGAAACCTTTATTTTTAAGAGTGTAATAACAATCATTTTTAATTTACATATACACATTTACTTAAGTATTAATTAAGCAAGTCAAAAAAAATTGCATTTAATATTAATTTAATCCATTGCATTACATTATTTTAAGGTGTATACTTTTATTATTATAGTACTCTTTTTAAGACGAGAGAGAGTAAATAATGAACAATTTTATTAATGAATGAATGAGTGAATCAATTATTTATTTATTTATTACAATATAAATATTTTTTAAATGATATATAAAGATGTACTTGGGTCAAAGACCCGATCATTTCCTTTATTTTTGAGAGAACTAACCCCTTAAACACGTATTTTTTGGTGCATTTTGCGTGTAAGTTTGTTTACTTTGCGGACACATTGCTCACTGCCACCTCAAGCCCTTCCATTAACAAATGCCTTACTCGCCCATGTTCTCCACCAATTAGCCTCAGTATTTCTGAGTTCTTCACTCCATTAGTAAGACAGTGACTTATTACCCTCGCGTGTTTATGGGCTCAGATTAGCATGGCACAGTTTTATTTCTTCATCTGATAGCTTTCATGTGTCTCTGTATTGAAATAGGGGATTGAATTTTCATGCTACATTAGACACCAGTCAAAATGAAGATGCCGCTGTCTCATTGCAGACGTCTCCAGGGAGCGGGGAACTACAGGCCTCTCCGTAAGAAGAAACAGAGATGGGACCATCTTCCTCGTGTTGATTTCACTGTACAGAGCCACTTATTCCCACTTACTTCCAGTTAAAGCATTTCTGAATTAATTCGCTTGTCTTGAGTATAAAGATGGAGAAAAATACACTTGCAAAAGAAGGAAATATTGATAGAAATTCCTCAAGCCGCCAACATTCATTTTATGAGATTGCAGAGTAGATGAAAAAGGAGCGTTATTTATTGATGATGAGCACAGATCAACTAAAGCAGGGAAGATGTTCTGTCAGACCAAATACTGGTTTACCAAGAACACAGGCATCACTGTAAATGCATGACAAAGAAGTACGGTTCTTTGAATGCTGATGCCTTTTTAGTGACTCAAACAACTCATCAGACACTTGACTTGTCATTCCTCACACATTTGATTGATTATTTGGTATGTGCTGCTCTTTTTCTTAATCTTCATAAAGTTGCTAGGTCATTGTGTTGGGGTCAGTCTGTTTGTTTAACCCCCGTGACACGGCTTACACGACCCCTGACCATATAATTGACCCCGGAGGTCACCCTCTTTGACCTGAACTTTGGATGGATTTGATGATGCAGATATTCGTATAATTTAAGGCACAAAATCCACAACTTCAAATTTCTCTTCATTTTATCTCAGAAATCACTTCTAGGACTATATTATAGGAGCTCGAGTTGATTACGTAACAAATGTTTAATTTCATTAATTATATATTCTATTCGATATTGAAATAATATATGCTGACATTACAACATATAAGCATATAACATAATGAAAACAATTTGTTTAAAATATGCCTGTATTTGGGTTTATATTCTATATTGACTCCTCACCACCTTTATTACAATTTAGTTTAATTTAGTTTTACTGTATGTCTCTATTTAGGTTTATATTCTTTCCCTCCTAGAAGCCTAACTGCCACTAACACATAGTACAAACAGATTTCTATTTTCAATATGAATAAATATAAGTTGTCATACATGCATTAAGTAAAAGGAATGAGCATTTTATATTTATTTTATTTGACCTCGTTTTAGGTTTGTATTCTTCCTATAGAAGCCTAATTCATAGTTTTCAGTCACGTGACCGGCTCGAAGACTCGGAGGGCAAAACATCCATAGAACTGCAGCACAAGTCTGTACATATTTAGATCACCTCTCAAAAGAATAAAGCAAAGGTATATTGGAACAAAATACGAGTTTTGTCCATTTGAAATCCATATTAAGCACCCACAGCAATATTTCAATCATAAACAAAACAGTACGACAAAATGTAAAAACACTTAAAGAGCCGTAATATATTTAAAACACTAATATTAAAAGATCAAATTCAGTAATATTAGTGTTTTAAATATATGCAGCACAAGCCTACGGCTCTTTAAGTGTTTTTACATTTCAAAAGAATCAAAGGTACTGTTTTGTTTATGGAACAAAATGAGTTTTGTCCATTGCCGTGGGTGCTTAAATGGATCAAATGGACAAAACTCGCAATATTTCAATTAAACACAACAGTACGACAATATACCTTTGCTTTACTTTTGAGAGGTGCTAAATATTACAGACTTGTGCTGCAGTTCTATGGATGTTTTGCCCTCCGAGTCTTCGATGCATAATGCAAATTATGCATCATTAATATGGTGCATAATTTACACAGGCCGGAATATGAATGCAATCTGCTTAATGGTTCAGTGTTTTCCTTCTAATGGTTTGCTATGGTAAACCATTTAACGTGAAACTTTGCACATTGTGTTTATATTCTGGGTGCATCTTCTTGCCTGGACAAAATATACATAATCAATAAGGTGTTTACTGAATTTCACCTTTTAATGTCTGCATTTTACTACATTATTACCTGATGCAATCATCATAAAAATAACTTGCGGTCAGTGGAGCAAAGCTTCGTTTTGCCCTCCAGGTGGGCGTTCCTATCAGAGTGTGACGTCACGTGAAAACTATCAATTGCCACTAACACACAGTACAGATGTCTGGGTCAGAAACGCTTGCCAGGTGAAGATAAAGCACATCTGACCGTTTAACCCACACCCACCGTACAGTACTTCAAATGACAGGGTGCTGATGTAGGTCGGAGAAGGTGAAGGTTCAGGGTGAGCTGTAGTTCATGGTCTAAGTGTTGATTGTAGGGGTCTGTGGAGCTTTAACTCTAAAACCCCTGAAGGGTTCAAAGATCAGTGAATCCACATCCATCTTTCTGTATCAAAAAGATGTCAGGGATCATGTCATCATTAGAAATTAACTCACATTTCTGATGTGAATCTATTGTGCTGGAGGCAACATGCTTTTCTGAAAGAGTCGTCTTTATCATTCACTCTCTGGCTTTGTGTGTGTGTGTGTGTGTGTGTGTGTGTGTGCGTGTTAGAGTAGCATTAATGTAACATCTGTCTTTTTCCCTGCCTTCCTTGAGGGCTTTGGGAGACATTTATAGCGTACGGCTAACCAGCGGTTACGTTTGTCATGTAAGTTTCACAAGCATACGATATAGTCATTACTTACGACTTGCGTTCCCGCTTTGCCGCGCTCTCTGCGAATTGCCACACTTTATGGCACTAGGGATGCACTAGGTTTATTAGGGCAGCAGTGCGTACGGCGGGTGTCAAAACTGCACCGAGATTAATTTTTTTTGCCGTTTTTCCAAGTCAATTTGGTGCTTTCGTCAATCCCGGAGGAGCGGTGAATGTGTCACGTCAGCTGTAATTGCTGTGGACGCTGAAAATCCCCCCGCGGCTACGACACAAACGCACCCCCGTCCCAGCTGCTGCCACTCTCAATAAAAGCTGCAGAAACCGCCTGCCTGGCTGTCCGGACCAGCGGACGCCATCTTGGCTCTGGTTTTGACAGGTTACAAGTTTTACATAACAGGGAATTCGCAGCAGGCTCCTGGATGTCGCAGGCGATGCGGTGAGATAAGAAGTAATGAGAGACGATCACATGCCGCTCCTGCGAGTTTCCTGCGCCTCTACACTGGGCTCTGAATGCAGATAGTGAAGCTTCATGTCAGTCTGCAGGAGCCCATGTCGCCAGCGAGAGGCCTTTCTGCGCTTTTTAATTAAACGTACAGGAAATTTACTGGAGCTGAGTGCCTGATGTCCTTTACAAATCCCTGTAAGGTCATTGATACAGTCCCTAAAACCAGAACCGTCGAATATCAGCATCGATGTTGCGGGAAAAGCATTACAAGTCGTAAACGCATTGTCAAGTAACTACAATACTTTTAATTTAAAAGACAATATTTGAGTTACTTTTTGATATAAGTAACGGCAGTTGTTTTGTTTTCCCATTTATTGACTGACATCTCTGTCTCCATGTAGAGAGAAATCGTGAATAAGTGCAGAGGTGGTGTGAACATGATGTTACTGTAGTTATAGACTAAATATGAACATGTATTTACTCATCTCACATGCACAAAAACAGATTCAGCATTCCTCAAAATGAATAAAAACGGCAAACTCGGAATATCATGCAAACCTGCAATAAATAAAAATGTTAAATAGCACAAATATGCTTTATGTATTTAATCCCTTTTTATTAACCAGTGTCTTTGCTGCTGACCTTCAATTGATCCAGTTCAACCATACAAAAAACATTTATAAAAAAATCCTATAGATGAAGAGTGTAGATCCTTGTTCTCCTGCGTATTATTCTTCAAACACCTTAATATACAGACATGGATTTACATTTCCTTCCGCCTGAAGCTTATTCATTTCACTTTTGGTGTGAAAGGGCTTTTACATTTGCCAAAAATATAACATTTTTATATTAAAAACAAACAAGCCCAGCCCAGATGAGAAAAAGTACTTAAAAGTAACGTAACATTACTTTCTATAAAAAGTAACTAAGTAATGCAATTAGTAACTTTTTTTAGGGAGTAATGCAATATTGTAATGTATTACTTTTAAGAGTAACTTTCCCCGACACTGATCAGCGTTTAGTCGTTCATTGGTTTATAAACTCAGTTCTACGTGAAATACGTCAACTACAGCACATGCTATTCAAAGGACTCCATGACTTTCACAAACTGACATGATTTTTGATTTTTCTGTTAAGACACTGTGATAATTCCAGTGTTCATTAAGTCATTATTACAGCAAGATGTGGATAAACTGACATTCACTGATTAACGCTTGCTCATAATTTTGGCAGCGGTGATAAAGAGACACCTACGGTTGGTCTTGCGTTGTTTGTAAGCAAGCAGAGCTGATTTGTCGTGTAGGAGGTTGTCTTTCAACACAAGGTAAAGCATTTCAAGTGGAACATCATTTTCTTTTCCATTTTTATGAGGCTTTATTTGAGTGATGAAGCATGTTCATTGAGCTGAAGCCGAGTCAGGACTCCATTTTTGCCTAGAAATAAAATGTTAAAGGGACAGTTCACCCAAACAATATTATTCTGTCATCATTTATGCAACGTCATGTCGTTCCAAACCAACTTTCTCTCTTCTGTGAAACATGAAAGAAGTCCATATATTGAAATTCTGTGCCTTTTTACTTAAATCATCTGTGTATCTTAAATCATTGTTTTAATAATCTTGTATCCTATTTTAAAGTACACTTATTTTGTTGTGTTGACAAACATGTAAAGTACTAATTTTAACTGCAGTCTGTTATTCAGTATTACATTTAGGCCTGGTTTCACAAACAGGATTAGGCCATAGTTCAATTAGGACATTAAAGTAATTTAGAAAAATAAAAACGGTACTGGTGTCCATCTTGAGACAAAGGCACTGACATATTTTAAGATCAATATTTGCAAGTTTCTTTCAGTTGAAACAGCCCAGACTTAAGTTTTAGTCTGGGACTAGGCTTAAGCGTTGTCTGTGAAACCGGGGTATGGTATTAAAACACTTTTGACTAAATTGTATTAAATTACCCACCGAACGCACGCAGCGTACGCTCTTCTGTATCCGCATCAATGCAATGATGTGTATTCTATGTGTATTTACGCTTTGATTTGAATTAAAATAGTGGATCCTTGCATTGAGGCGGATACAGAAGCATGTGTGCGTTCGATGGGTAATATCCAAAATGGCGCTACGCTACGAGGAGAGACAGAGAGGAGACGATTTGTTGAAAAAAAATCGTTATTTTTATTTACTTTGCATACAAAAAGTATTCTCGTCACTTCATGAAATTCAGATTGAACCACTGATGACAGATGGACTATTCTGACGATGTCTTTCACACTTTTCTGGACCTCAACAGTGGTATTTACTTGCCAGTCGATGGGACAGTCACAAGCCTCCTGGTTTTTATCTAAACTATCTTAACTTGTGTTCGGAAGACGAACGAAGCTTTTATGGAGTTGGAACGACATGCGGTTAAGTGAATAATGACACCATTATCATTTTGGGGCGGAGTAACCCTTTAAGGTCGATGACACGACATTTGTCACGTTATCAAAGCAAATCTTCTTTTGGACAGCATCTGAGACTGATTTAAGAAAGATGGCGAGTAAAATTGGCTATAATCTTGTCATAAAGCACCTATAGATGGCTCCTGGCTCGCGGTGAATGGAGAGGAGGGTGAGTAAACGGATCTGCTAGAGGTGAGATATGATTTATAGCCGTTGTGGAGGTCACAATCATGTCAGCTGTTAGTATTTTGACCAGGTGGTGGAGGACAAAGAGGGCAGCGTTCCCCTCTAGAAAAGCCTGGAATCGATTCTGCATATAGTGTGCGGCTGCGTTTAAATTAGCAGCCCTCGCCATATCACAAGGACACTTGTTCTCACGCTCGTTCCTCTGCGGACGCTCATTCCATATATGTACATAACAATTATAGCTCGTTTTCTCCCAGAGCGTTCCACAGCATGCTATTCTCATAAACTGGAGGTCCAGCGTAAGATTGATAATAAAGGACTGGCTCATTAACAGAGCCTATTAACCATGTCCGTGTGTGCGTTCCCTAGAGCAGTGTGAGGCAAACTGGATGGACATGCCACAATATGAAGACTAATTACCTTTGAAGAGGGACTGGATTCCTGCACTGGAGGCTGATTGGTGTGATTGTAGAGCTAGTGTATCGTCTGCCGGTGCAATCCTGTACGCTGTGGTTCTTGTGAAACCAGATTTCCTCTAGTTCTATACTGGGAGTGGTCTAATGTGATTTCACATGCTGCACCTGCTCAGGAAGGCATATTATCATCCTCTGGATTGCCACAGATAATGTTGTGTTAGATGGGAAGTGACACATCCTGAAAGAGTGTAATATCGGCTTTATTTGGAGAGAAATTTACCTTTATTACTGAAAAAAAGGAATATCATAAAGTCATAATGCAAAATCATTTTAAAAAAAATTAATTAATTGTAACAAATTTTTTATATGATTAAAAAGCATTAATAATATTATTTATAAGGATGATTTTAAGCACAATTGTGCAATGATATAATAATAATAATCGACAATAAAAAATATATATAACACAATTATGCAAATATGTAAATTATTATTACCCAGCATATTTGTAAGTAATTATTATTACTAAATTACTGTTATTCATATTACTTGCAAACCTAACAGGTAATAAAATAATAATTATTTCAATATTTGTGTTATTTGTTTTTTGTTAATTGTTTATTATTATTATTATTAAATTGTTTTACACATTACATAATTGCATTTATGATCATCATCATCACTTAAATTATTTATACCTTTTATATACATTTTTTATATTATATTATATTATACTAAATAGATTAAAAAAATATTTTACATTTTACAACTTTGCTATTTAATTTAACTTAGTAGTTAAAGTAAACATGCAAATACGATGATTTAAATATTATGAAATATGATTAATACTTATATCATATTATTAATTATTATAATTGGAATCAATTATTATTTAATATATATGTTATTAATAAAATGTTTATGTTTATATTTGTAAAGCATTTGTTGTTCGTATAGTTTCAATCTGATCATAGAAGATCTCGGATGTTGGAACAGCACACACCGGAGTATTTTGATCTTCCTGATGGAATGAATTCAGTTTGGCTGAGCTGCTGTGATTTACTGTATCTCAAGTGAAACATAAACCGTAGGCCACCCACGTCTTACACTCTGCGCTCATGAAAGCACAGCTTTTGTTGTGCTGCGCGATACGTCTGTATTTACAACCCTTGACCTAACGCACACAGAGACCAAAATGTTGACAGACGAGGCCTGTCCGGAGATTGAGTAAGGAAGAAAGGGCCGGAAGCTTTTCTTGCATGTGTCTTGTGCTGTTTTTATAGCAGCATATGGCCACAAAGCTGTAAAACCTTGGAGCCGGAAAGAGACAGGTGGCTTCCACTCTGTGCTTCCTCACAGACCTCTTTCAGGACTGCCATGTTGTCTTTGTGAAATACATTAAAGAGTTAATGCAAAATACCACTATATGCTCTCACACATGCTCTATTACTTCTAACCAAATAACACAACAACAACACAATTAAAGTGTCCCTGATGTGTTTCCTTGTAATCTGAGCAGTGTAAGCTGAAAGTACCTCCTGAGCTACGGTTACAGTAAAACATATTACAAACTAAAGAAAGTGTCCAGCGTGAGCTTGTGTTTAATGATACAGAAATAAAACACTTGTCTGCCACAGCAATGTAATCTAATGTCTTTGAAGGATCTTATTTTTATGATGCTGCTGAAAATTCCAACCTTGTCTCATAAAAATTCGTACCACTGTGCACTTTTTAGAAAGACCGTTTTTACGTATCTTACTGCTCATTTCTCCGCAGTTACAAAGAGAAATGTCCACTGAGTGCCACTAAAACACAGGTTCAATACGTGAACCCTGGCACACTTTTATTACGTTGATGTAGGCACGTATTGCTGTGTTTTTATTAAGTTGTTTCAGGTACGTATTGCGGCGGTTCAGAATTAAAATATCCGGGGACTGTCCCTAAAAGTGAATTCCCTATCATGCCCTACATCAACAAATACAAATGCAAAACTGATGTAAAAATGTATTTGTTGATGCAACCGTGCTATTTGGACTTCCTTGTTTGCAGATTTGAACTGTTTTGTCGATCCGTAGTTACACGGGATTCGATCTGGAGTTCCTCGCTAGTCGCTTCTCAAGTATGTCTCCGTACTCCGTGAGTTACCGGAACAAACTTACCGTCTGTGAAAACCCATAGATATGAAGCTGGATATGTGTGATGCTAACGTTCAAAAGCATCAGTTTTCAAATCTCCCAGCATATTAATATTGTTTTGAAGCCATAACATGATATTCTTCAAGTAATTGTGTGAAAATTACACTGTATTTATCAAAACTCTGTACATTTGTGTGAAAAAGTAATAAAAGAGAGTTCATTTATTTTGGAAACTGCAGTGATATGTACTTATTGGTATGACTTTCACGTCTCGCTGAAAAGTGCACCCAGGTACATAAATGCCATGAGATCAGGTAGGAAAATTCAGCGCTGCATCACAGAAATACATTTTATTTTAAAGTAGGCCCAAATACATTTGGAAATCAATATTAGAAAATTCTAAAATATTTCGCAATATTACAGTTTATCTGTATTTTTTATCAAATAAATACAGCCTCGATGAGCATAAGACTCTTTATAAAACATCAAAAATCTTATTGATCCCAAACTTTTGAATGGCAGTGTATGTGTATAATGTATATATATATATATATATATATATATATATATATATTCTTGCCATGGTGCATGTACAAATAAAACTACAAATTTTAACACAGTATTTTTTTATTTTAACACGGGGAGTCGAGGCTCTAATGGATAGAGCGTTGGACTTGTAACCCGAGGTTGTGGGTTCGAATCTCGGCTCCGGCAGGATTTGTCCATGACTGAAGTGAGACTCTTGAGCAAGGCACCGAACCCCCAACTGCTCCCCGGGTGCTGCAGTATCGGCTGCCCACTGGTCCAGGTGTGTAAGTACTTGGATGGGTTAAATGCAGAGAACACATTTCACTTCTAGTTATACTCTGTATAATTGTGTATATGACAAATAAAGCTCATCTGAGCTTAATAATTATTATTATTTATTTATTATTACGATCTACCAACAAACAATTCTACATGAATCAATGAGAATGTGTACTATTCTTCAATAATGAAGCTCCAAAATGCAGCAGATGTGGTTTTGATTTGCCTCGACAGAACGCATCCCGTCCCACTAATACCAAAAGAGTCTCAACGCATCATTAACTCTTCTAAAAGCCGAGGTGTAAGTGCTGTAGTAAACCTCAGCCTGATATATCCCAGCGCTTTCACCATCGAGCCACCCACAGCGCACATCAAAACCATGCACAGGATCGAGGAATCGAGCATTTAAAAAATGTCTTCATGTTTATTTGAATCAGATCTCATGCCTGAAGACACACATCTTTAGAGATGACTTGTGTTTTTGAATTGAAGGGTTGTTCATTGAAAAAAGGAAAGAGGGTTTACATGATTTCAAACTAATCGTTTTCATTTACTTCCGCACCTGCTGTGATTTCAGGCACTGCTTTGAATTTTTGTTATATACATATAGTAGTTGTATATAGTCTATTGGTATGTCTATAGGTATGTCTATAGTTTTTGTCTATATTCTAAAGGTATGTCTATACTTTTTGTCCAAAGTCTACATGTCTGTCTAAAGTTTTTGTCTAAAGTATATATATGTATGTCTATAGATTTGTCTATAGTCTATAGGTGTGTGTCTATAGTTTTTGTCTAAATCTATATGTATGTCTATAGTTTTGTCTGTAATATATATATATATATATATATATATATATATATATATAGTTTTATCTATAGTCTATAGGTACGTCTATAGTTTTGTCTATAGGCTAAAGGTATATCTATAGTTTTTGTCTGTAATCTATAGGTATGTCTATAGTTTTTGTCCCAGATCTATATGTATGTCAATAGTTTTTGTCTAAAGTATATAGGTATGTCTATAGTTGTGTCTATAGTCTATATGTATGTCTATAGTTTTTGTCTATAGTCTATAGGTATGACTATAGTTTTGTCTATAGGTATATCTATAGTTTTCTCTATAGTCTATAGGTATGTCTATAGTTTTTGTCTAAAATCCATATGTATGTCTATAGTTTTCTGTCTATAGTCTATAGGTACGTCTATAGTTTTGTCTATAGTCTATAGGTATGTATATAGTTTTGTCTATATTCTATTGTCTATATAGTCTATAGTATGTATAGTCTATATATGTCTAGTCTGTAGGTATGTCTATAGTTTTGTCTATAGTCTATAGGTATGTCTATAGTTTTTGTCTAAAATATATGTATGTCTATAGTATATAGTCTATAGGTATGTCTATAGTTTTTGTCTATAGGTTTGTCTGTCTAGGTATGTCTATAGTCTATAGGTATGTCTATAGTTTTGTCTATAGTCTATAGGTATGTCTATAGTTTTTGTCTATAGGTATGAGTCTATAGTTTTGTCTATAGGTATATCTATAGTTTTCTCTATAGTCTATAGGTATGTCTATAGTTTTTGTCTAAAATCCATATGTATGTCTATAGTTTTCTGTCTATAGTCTATAGGTACGTCTATAGTTTTGTCTATAGTCTATATGTATGTATATAGTTTTGTCTATATTCTATAGGTATGTATATAGTCTATAGGTATGTATTTAGTCTATAGGTATGTCTATAGTTTATAGGTATGTATATAGTCTGTAGGTATGTCTATAGTTTTGTCTATAGTCTATAGGTATGTCTATAGTTTTTGTCTAAAATCCATATGTATGTCTATATTTTTTGTCTAAAATCGATATGTATGTCTATAGTTTTCTGTATATAGTCTATATGTATGTCTATAGTTTTGTTTATAGTCTATAGGTTTGTCTATAGTTTTTGTCTATAGGCATGTCTATTGTTTTGTCTATAGTCTATAGGTTTGTCTATAGTTTTGTCTATAGTCCATAGGTATGTCTATAGTCTATATGTATGTCTATAGTTTTTGTCTATAGTCTATAGGTATGACTATAGTTTTGTCTATAGGTATATCTATAGTTTTCTCTATAGTCTATAGGTATGTCTATAGTTTTTGTCTAAAATCCATATGTATGTCTATAGTTTTCTGTCTATAGTCTATAGGTACGTCTATAGTTTTGTCTATAGTCTATAGGTATGTATATAGTTTTGTCTATATTCTATAGGTATGTATATAGTCTATAGGTATGTATTTAGTCTATAGGTATGTCTATAGTTTATAGGTATGTATATAGTCTGTAGGTATGTCTATGGTTTTGTCTATAGTCTATAGGTATGTCTATAGTTTTTGTCTAAAATCCATATGTATGTCTATAGTTTTCTGTATATAGTCTATATGTATGTCTATAGTTTTGTTTATAGTCTATAGGTTTGTCTATAGTTTTTGTCTATAGGCATGTCTATTGTTTTGTCTATAGTCTATAGGTTTGTCTATAGTTTTGTCTATTGTCCATAGGTATGTCTATAGTCTATAGGTATGTCTTTAGTTTTTGTATATAGGTATGTCTATTGTTTTGTCTATAGTCTATAGGTTTGTCTATAGTTTTGTCTATAGTCGATAGGTATGTCTATAGTCTATAGGTATGTCTATAGTTTTGTCTATAGTCTATAGGTATGTATATAGTCTATAGGTATGTCTATAGTTTTTGTACATAGTCTATAGGTATGTCTATAGTTTTTGTCTATAGTCTATAGGTATGTCTATTTTTTGTCTATAGTCTATAGGTATGTCTATAGTTTTGTCTATAGTCTATAGATATGTCTATAGTTTTTGTCTATATTCTATAGGTATGTCTATAGTTTTGTCTATAGTCTATAGGTATGTCTATAGTCTATAGGTATGTCTATAGTTTTGTCTATAGTCTATAGGTATGTCTATAGTTTTGTCTATAGTCTATAGCAGGGGTGTCCAAACTCGGTGCTGGAGGGCTGATGTCCTGCAGAGTTTAGCTCCAACCCTAATTAAACACACCCGAAGCAGCTAATCAAGGTCTTACTAGGCATACTAGAAGCAAGTTAAATTAAATGAAAAATGTTCCTTGGCAACTAGGTGAATTTAAATTAATTTAATTATTTATATTTTATTTAATATCAGTTAACGTTTATTTCATATCAACAAACAAAATGTTGTTTTAATGGCTTTAGTTTTAGGTAATTATAACAAGCCTGATTGAATAATAGCCCCCAAAATTACAAAAAGAAAGTATTACCTCTAATTTTATTTAAAAAATAAATAAATACATACGTACATATTCCACAAATCTAAAACACTTGTGTCCACAAATCCATTCATTAACATATAGACATAAAAACTTTGATATTAAATACAATGTCCCATGATCATTTTTTTCCAGAGACACACAATTGTATCAATTAACAATTTCATCTCTTTGTCCTGCAAAAGTTGATATTCAGATGAAATAAGAAAATGAAGAAGAGCATGACCATTCATTAAATGTGTTGAAAAGAAAATGCATGCCTTCTACCGTACATCAAAAGACAAAATGAAGGTGTAAAGTTATCTAACCCCATCCTATTCTACATTTAAATATATCATCATTGTTATGCTAAAAAAAAATTTTTTTTGTTAGTGAAGTTGTAAAATGTTGATTTATGAAAGGCAATTTCTGGAGAACATCTGGAGAATCACTGCAAAGAAATATGTGATAACGAAGCCCCTTAAATTACACACGGCTCTCTCTTCCACTTGTAAAACCCCAGCACCTCTCTTCACTCTCCTCGCTCTCAGTACCGGACTGTCTTTCCCAGCATCCGCCGGGCCATGTGGGTGATAATTAATGCATTTGTGTGTCCTCTCTCTTCACTGACACATATTTCCTCATTTCGCCCATATTTCCCCATTCATTATAGTGTCATTAAGACATTAATTCCCCCTGCTGTGTTAACCTTTTGCTCGCGCTCCAGCAGGGGCCCATTGCATTGCTTCAGTGACTCCCACTCTACATAGCGCCAAGTTGTACCATTTAAATGAATGTTGGTGTGCTGTTATATAACCGGTGTGTTAAAAATACTCATGGTCAACGCGTCTTTTCGCCCCATTGCCGCCTCAGTCCCTGGGAAATTGGGTGCAACGCAGCGGTTAGCTGTAATGTGTGAATGTCAACTTTGGATATTACTCTTATGATGGCTACATCTGTGGGGAAGGGTATACAAATATATCAAAATAGGTTCATGCACACGCAGCCTCAGATATATGGTGGTCCTTTCTACAAGGAGGCTTTGCAGTGAAATTATTATAATTTACTAATATAATTGTACCTTTATAAGGGTAGTTTTTATATCATTAGTAAATGAGATGTGTCATCTTCAATGTAATTAATATGAATTAATAAATCAATTTGAATGATAAGACACTATATGGCTAATACCAATTCAATGAAATCAGCAATACTACTACTACTACTACTACTACTACTACTACTACTATAATAATAATAATAATAATACAAATAATAATAAAAACCCATCTTTGCACTATATGGCTAATACCAATCAAATGAAATCAGCAATACTACTACTACTACTACTACTACTACTCCTAATAATAATAATAATACAAACAAAAACCCATCTTTGCACTATATGGCTAATACCAATCAAATGAAATCAGCAATACTACTACTACTACTACTACTACTCCTAATAATAATAATAATAATACAAACAAAAACCCATCTTTGCACTATATGGCTGATAGCAATCAAATGAAAAGGAATCCATCTTTGCACTGCAGAAGTGGCACAGAAGCTGCATCTGAATTGGCTTTTAGACATATTTAATGCAGCTCAGAGATGCCATTAATGTATTTACGCTGTAGATACAATTGAAAAAAAGGTATGAAATTAATGTTTTAAACATAAAATATAATAAATATGAAATTCTGAAATGACTCTTTAAATATTAAACCAAAACCACCAGTAGGTGGTGGCAAATCTTAATACGTGAATAATTGATTTACTAATTCAACCGATTTGTTCAAAACGGCTGATTCATTCAGGAAGGAAGCAAGTGGCTTGCTGATTTCTAAATTGTGTACTAGTATACTACTCTTACTAATTTAGCATACTAATCTTACTATTTTTTGCCATTAAAAGGTATGCTAAATTAGTAAGAGTAGTATACTAGTATGCATTTTCAAATTTAGAAACATTTAACTGAATGTTATCATGTTATCTAAGTAATGCTACTTACTGAATCACTGACACTGAATTTTTTTTTATTTTTTTTACTTATTTATTATTCACCATTGTATCAAGTCTAAAATAGTGATCTTAAAATGAGGGCAAAGCCTGTCCCGGTAGACAGATGTGATGTTTCAAAACCGGATGGATGGCCCAATATAGATCAGAGAGTTACACCTTCATGCATGCACTTCATGATCTTAGAGACAGGGCAGCATGTGGCCTAAATGTGTGCTATTCCTTTGTGAAGGACAGGAGGTTGTGTGTTAAAAGTAACATTTAAGAAGTCATTTATCAGCACTTATGCTTTTAGCGGCACTAGGTCTTCTGTTGGTGAAACAGGGCGAATTCGTTCTTCCTCCTACTGTGATAAATAGCTTTTTGGAATTCTTAAAGTGTACATAATGACACCGAGGTGTCGAAGCGACATCCCCCATGCTGCTCTCAACACCACCTTAACATTATGGACACAAAGATTCCTGGAGAGAATCCCTCCTGCATGTGAAATCCATCTTCAGTGTCAAAGCTGTGTCACAGAATGACATTCTCTGTGGAAATCACGTCTAGAAATCCATTCTTTGGTAATGCATTAAGAAAGCATGTGTTTGAATCAGTCATAGCCTTCTATACTAGCACACCTACCACCATTTTGTCACCATAATCTCTAATGCAAATATTATAAAATAGGTAACACTTTATTTTAAGCACCAGTTCTCACTATTTACTAGGTGCTTATTAGCTTACATGTTACTAGAATATTGTCTGTTTATTAGTACTTATTAAGCACATATTCATGCCTTATTCTGCATGACTATACAGTGTATAAGATCCCTTAATACACCCAATACCTAAACTTAACTACATTACTAACTATTAATAAGCAGCAAATTACAGTTTATTGAGGGAAAACTCGTATATAGTGAACGTGTTCCCCAATCTAAAGTGTTACCAGCCGATCTTCAATATAATAAAATAAAATAGCCACACTTTAAAATGTATAAATGTCAATGCATAACATAAAAACAAAAAACTAAACTTTAGTTTCAACTGAATGTAATGTTTTTGGTGCTTAATTGCATGTTATTTACACTTAACTAAAAATGTATTATAGTTTAAAGTTATATATATTAATAGTGCTTTATATGTAATTTCACAATGACTTCTATTGTCTTTAAAATATGTTAAAATTGTAATGATGTGTACTGAATATACAATTTAATACATTTTCTATTATCATGTATGCAAATATATTTCTAATTACTCATTTCTAATGAAGTTGCGCTTTAGTGAATTTAAAATATATGAACTTGAAATGTTATTCTGAATAACACCCTACAGTTGAAATAATAACCAAATAATTTGAATTAGAATTTGAATTATTTGAATATATTTACAGGGGCAATGCACATTAATAAACATAACTGTAAACGTGCCAGAATTAGCCCAAAAGGCTATTTTTCATCTCAACCCTTCAGAATGTTAAAAGTCACCCTAAAACAAAGACAGAGCATCACACATATACACATCATTGGAGAGAGAGAAGACAAAAAAAAGAATAAAAAATTATATTTATTACAGAAAACAAAAATCACACACAATCAGAAAATTCGCTACTAAAATCAATATAATAAAGATGGCAACAGGAGAGAGCAAATAGCCAAAAGCAATTAGTACAAATAAACATTGTCAAGAATACAATTAAAGTGCTGATGTATAAATGACGAAGTGAAAAGAGCCAAAAGTATGTAATGCTAATTGTTGATGGGATAGTTCCGTTCCCTTGCAGCATAAAAACAAAAAACTTCTTTTGAAAGGAATAATAAGTCCGCTCTTTCCCCACCTCTAGATCGGTGAGCAGTTGTTCTAATATTCACAAACTGTTTTAGTGGTGAAATTAAGCTATTCTGTCTTAAACATGTACATATTTGATCAAGTTTTTGCAAATTGTATTTCTTTAAAATTGAGCTTAATGAACTGCATCAAGAGTTTTTAGTATTTACAAAGACTAGTGGTTTCAGAGTAGTAATACTGGCAACAAGTAAAAAGTAAGTAATATATAATATAGCATATTTAGCGGCGTCAGAGACATATAATTATAAATCAAAAATATTAATAGTGCTTTATATATAATTTCACAATGTCTTCTATTGTCATTTGAATGTTAGTGTTTGACATATGGTAAAAGTGTAATGCTGTGTACTGAATATACAATTTAATACATTGGAGAAAAATTCTATTATCATGTATGCAAAGGCCTTTCTATCAAGAAACACAGCCCCGACGACCCCTCCTTTTCTAATTACTTTTTCAGTGAAATCATTTCTAAGTTTGCTCTGAAGCCAAATTGCATTGGATGTAAAGCAAAATAACTATTATTTAAATAATGAGTGATTTTGCAGCCATATTTCTCTGCAACCTTTGAATTTAAAATATATGAACTTGAAATGTTAGGCACAATAACAGATCTGAATAACACCTGAAAGATTGATCATTTTAGTGATAGGATTACAGTTGCTCTTTAAAAATAATAACCTGGATGGTTTAAGAGATGTAAATACTTTACATGTGCTTTAGGTATAAACTTCTGAATACTTGTAAAGTATCACAAAGTAATAATTAAGTGCTTCGGCTCAAAAGCTGGATTGTTAAGTGTAACCAAACAGAAACAAAATTGTTTTTATTATTAAAACAGGAAAAAAAAGCCTTTGCTTTTCTGTCTTTACCACCTTGTTTTAGCGAAATGTTGTCTAATGACTAAACTTTATCTGTTTGCATTAAAGCAAGATCCCGTTTTTTCAAGTAAAACTTTCCAAGGGACAGTATGTTTTTTATTTTTAGGATTGTTTACATGAAATCTTTAAAGTCTTTAGTAATTTTTTGAAAGTGTCTCTGATCTTTTGATTAATAAATCATCCCACTAATGGATGTCATCTAGTTTACTGGGAGTCATATTTCCAAAGAATCTCTTGGCGCCACTAAAATCTAAGGAGAGGCCTGTTAACATATTAAAAGTGTTTAAAATTCTCTCTGCTCGATTACTAAAAATGAAATCAATTTGAGACTTGTTGAAAATTCTTGTCAAATTTGCTTCAGATCTTTACATGTCTTTAGGGTGTAAAGAAACACATCAAAACAAGTGTAAAACGGAACAAAATATTATTAAAACAATGATTTAAAATGTACATTAAAGTAAAACTTTTAATTTGTTAAACTTTTTAATGGAAACATGGAGACATAGAAATGACGTATAAGACCGGAGGCTAGAGACAGGGAAACACAGGGCTTAAGTAGGAGAACTAGACGAGGAGAAAAGTAGATAATTAATTAAACACAGCTGGAACTCAATCAAACCAAATAAGAACAGGAAGACCAAATAAGGGCATAAGGAAAAACACAGGACACAAGACTGACACTCTCTTAAGTACACTTAATGATATTTTAGTTCATTATTATTTTATCATTTGCAAATACAGTGCTTTTTTAATACTTTAAGATTTGAAGTGCACTTCTTTTTCACAAGAGCTATAGATTCTATTTTTTCTTATTGCAGTATATGAGAAGAAGAACCGTTTGGACTTATAGAACTAGAGATATGAAACTAGCACAGCTATGTAAATATAGGTAGTCAGTTGCTTTTGGCAGAGATTAGTTAAAGAGTCTGGCAGTTGTTATGCTAAACATTCACCAGTCAGAATCAAGAATTCCAGCGAGCCTCAAATAAAAAAGCCTAATCTTTATTTGATCATCAGGGTTAAATCGTGGTTTAAGCTACGCTCACAGTTTGCTCAGTCTGTTCCCTGTGATCTGACAGATGTGCTTTTAACTTTTTACCACAGTGAGAACTTCACCCCATCTTCCAGCCCTCCTCGTCTTTAACATAGTTTCACAGAGCCGAAAACAAACTGCACAATATGTAGCTTTGCTTCCAACTGCTGTTGTCAAGAGCAGCACGTCACAGGATTTTGATTTTCTTTAAAAGAGTGAAAAGAAGTGGGCAAATCCAATTTAATGTGAACCGAACGCGCTCTGTCAAGTTTATGTATCGACTTTCTTCTAAACGGCAGCTCCTACAAGAGGCTCCTAGCTCTCTGAGCAGAGTCAGAAATTAGCATCTCTAGTACGTCCTCTATAGAAACTCTATCCCCGTCTGTACTTTCGACGGATGAAAGGTACAGCCTCTCCTCTTCTCCGCTCCCTGGTACTGGCTCTGCTTACAATGGAGTCTGTCAGTCCAGCTTAGTACACTCATTCTCCTTTATTCTCCCTCTCTCCTTGACTCAATTTTCAGTCTCCTTGTTACTCGGCCTAAAAATATATTTTCTGCTCCCTGTAAATGCACGAGCGGCTCCGCTGGTAGCCATCAGACTATAAATGTATTGCTTCCTCTTAAGAGATAAGCACCAAAGAAAAGTTTGCTGTTAAACTGCACTGAATCTCTATAGAATAACTGACATTATGATGAGCTCTGTTGGAGTATAAATGTGCATTGCACTTTCAAAAATGAAAAACAACTGCTTTGATTCTCATTAACATGGAAAGGATTCTCTCAGGCCTCCTTTACGCCTGGAATATAGTTTCTAGATGTTTTAGATGCCTTTACGGTTTCATTCCGATACATCTTCAGTGTGATTGTACAGAGATCTGATCATACTTTGGGAGCCATATCACCCTGCAGCCCAAGACCGGTTGCCCACTGAAGCTAAGCAGGGTTGAGCTGGTCAGTTTCTGGATGGGAGACTCCTGGGAAAACTAGGTTGCTGCTGGAAGAGGTGTTAGTGAGACCAGCAGGGGGTGCTCACCCTGTGGTCTGTGTGGGTCCTAACGCCCCAGTATAGTGACGGGGACACTATACTGTCAAAAGCACTGTCTTTCGGATGAGACGTTAAACCGAGGTCCTGACTCTCTGTGGTCATTAAACATCCCATGATGTCTCATTCGAAAAGAGTAGAGGTGTGACCTCGGCATCCTGGCCAAATTCGCCCACTGGCCTCTGACCATCATGGCCTCCTAATCATCCCCATACACTGATTAACTTCATCACTCTTTCTCCTCTTCACCAGTAAGCTGTGGTGGGCGTTCTGGCGCACTATGGCTGCCGTCGCATCATTCAGGTGGATGCTGCACATTGGTGGTGGATGAGGAGATACCCCCTGACAATGAGCGCTTTGAGTACTTAGAAAAGCAGAACAGCGCTATATAAATACAATGAATTATTATTATTATTATTATTATTATTATTAAACTTGCTGGTGCATAATGGAAAAGGCCACTTACTTACAGTATGTTGTCATATATGGATAACAAAAATGCATTTGCATCTTGGTCATATGTGGTCATATTTATTCCATGACCATTTGTGGTTTCAGTGATCTGATCAGATAACTGAAAATGCATATTTACAATGGCACAATGACAATCTCTGAATACAATGTACTGCAAATTACTAATATTTGTGTCAGAATTGCATCAAATTTAAGACAAAAAAAAAAAAAAAAACAAACAAACAAAATTAAATAAAAAACTCACCAGGACACCTTCTGTCAATTTGAGGCAAATTATTTTATTTTTAGTATAATTTCACATTTTTATTTTTATTTTAAAACGCATATTAAAAGCAAATGTAAAGGAGGCCACATAATGACGTTATGTGTTTACAATGCAATTAATAATAATAAAAAATTAAATAAATAAAATAAATAAATAAAATATGGCAAACTGACTTCATACAACTAGTAAAAATCACGTTCAGACCATGGTTACAATACAAGTAAATGAAAATATCCCACTTACACAGTTATATTTGGATATATTTAAGTGTGTCTTAATATGTCTTAGACGTATATGCAAAAGTAAAAAAACATTATATTTAATTTAGTTTATTTTCTTATTTTTAATAATTTAGCTATGAGCTCTAACTAAAATAGCATATGCATATCTTGTAATTAATCTCAAGGTTAATGTGAGAGCAGATCCTCTTCCACTTCAACATAAGGTTCATACGGTCCAAATGTGGCCGCCTGTAAAAACCATTCGTTTTAGCAGAATCCCTCATATTTCATAATAATGGATTCCAGTATGTTTCTGGTGCCATCTCTCAGTTATTTACAAATAGTCCCGTATGTCAATTCTGTGAGGATCATAAGTGTGCTCGACTCCTCATCCATATTTCTGCTCCTAATTATAATTCTTTGTAATCTCACAAGCATCTGTCATTCATTTCCACCCTCCTGGGTCCACAGATGAATGCAGTACTTCATCTTCAGCGCAGGACCAAGCTCGGTCTTTAAGTCTGTTGACTTTAATTTCCAGTTATGGTTTTTTGAACATAATTACAAGCAACTCTGAACACTGTCATTAATTATTCAAGCCTGATACGTGTCTATAATTGATAAGGACCGCTCGAGTCCTTCCTTGGCATACACCACAAGAGTTCCCACTATTTTTGCCTCTTAAACAGCTGCTTTTTTTTGGTTTTGCTTGCACCACTCAAGTTGGACAACAGATGCCAAGTCCCATGAATAGAAGCCGCTACATACATCCGCACACATGACAAGCTGCTATGAATCGCAGAGCTCGTCTTCTGTGTTTGCAGAATGTGACAGAGACTCTGAGACTGACATTATCACGTAGCCAATAAAAGCCCACCTGTTTTCCACCCAATGCTAATCTAATCCAGTCTTCAGCCGCCTGTTTTGGAATTACTCATATGTCATATTCCATCACGGCCCCAGCAGTCTCTGGGCAAAAGACGAGACTGTTGTTAACACAGCGGCCCGATACGCACAGTGACAGTTTCACACTCCGCTATAGTCCCACTGACATCATACATCAGAGTCACTTTAATTGCCTTTTCTTCTGTATGCATTGCAGGAGAGAAAAGAACATGTAATATACATGATAGCATTATGGAGTTACCGTATTTAAAATCCAGAATGACACTGTGTGCAAAAAAGAAAGGTTCATTGTTTTCACAGCTCGCTTATAAATGGCTTTCCCATTACGGCATCCATATATATATATATATATGTATATATATATATGTGTGTGTGTGTGTGTGTGTGTGTGTGTGTGTGTGTGTGTGTGTGTGTGTGTGTGTGACATTATTGAATCATTTTAAATCTAGTTTTGATCTAAAAATCTGCAATATTGAAATATATCTGTATCTTCTTTCCCCTAAAATACATTTTGACATGTATTTTGAAATATATTTTAGAAAACTGAACTTATTAAAACTTGAAATATATTTAGTTTACCATAAATGCTTGTCAGTACATTCAGCAGTACACTTTAACCTTATTTCAAAAGAATAATAATTAAATTACATATAAAAATGTACTTAAGTTTTACTTAAGTGGGTCAAAAAAGTACTTTTAAGTTAACTAAATGTATTTAAATTAGTGCTGCCAAATGATTAATCACGATTAATTGCATCCAAATTAAAAGTTTTTGTTTACAAAATATTACACATATTACACACTCACAGTATATATTTTGAAAATATTTATGTATTTACATGTATACATTCATATACATTCATATAATCATATAATTTATATTATATTTAAATATATTTATTATATAAACATAACATTTTTCTTAAATATATATTTACATGCATGTGTTTGTATTTATATATACATAATAAATATACACAGTATACTGTAAAAAGTGATTAGTTAACTTAACTTAAAAAAAATAATTTGGAAACCTGTTGCATTAAAAATATAAGTAAAAGTAAATAATAATAATAAAAAAGTTAAGTGAACTTGACAGTTAGGTTTCCTAAATTTGTTTAAGTTAAGTTAACTTATCACTTTATATTATGTGAACAAAAAAGTTCATTTTAGATGTGATTAATCATGATTAATCATTTGACAGCACTAATTTAAATGTAAATTTAATCCGTAATGCTTTTTATTTAATTGAAGTTTACATGCAGTTAAAATATTCAAAAAACATAACATATAGTTTCACTTAAGTATATAATTTTTAAGTATATTATTTCTGTATTTCTGTAAGTATTATTGTTTGACTTAAGTTAAAAGTATGTAGTTTTTTTCCCACCTGAACAGTGGTTACGGTGGTTTTGGTAATATGCCCTAGAATATCATAGAGACTTAAGCTTTCATAGTACAGCGTCTAGCTGTATGGTTGTAGTTTGGGTGTTTTTTGGTGCAAAATCGATGAATTATTTATCACAAGAGTCTATTATTGGCTACCTGAGTGCAGTCATCTAAAGTTCACATGAGAAACCGTGCATTTCATCAAAATGGTTTAAGTTTAAATGACTTGCTCTTGCTATTATTTTGGCCTTTTAAGCACTAATGCAATCAAGTGTTTGTAACCCGTGTTGACCCCCTCATGCAGCGCGCAGAATGCAGCTCATGCGACGTCAGGTGATTCGGCTCCCGCAGGCCAAAATAAGACTATATAAATAACATGACCGAAATCGGAGGCAATCTCCCACTCACTGGGGGTCCCAGCCCAACGCTGAGCGCAAGCCCTGATCAATAGCAGAAATCAGGGTATTAGGCACCTTTAAAGTGCTACTTGTGAGATCGATATGTTATTATTTTTCATCTGCTGGCTATATTTAATTCTCTCATTATTGTTTTCCCATTTCCATCAGGGTCCTCTTTTTGGCCGCATGGTGCTGTGATTCTCATAACACCTGCTTTTCTTCACATTCTGACCATTTGGATGTTGTTTATTTGAAATTCTTTGCTATTATAGTCTGTTCTTTTCATTCACAGCATGTTGTGAGTCTCTCTAGACAATGGTTTTCAGCCTTCCTCTTTTTAGTGGCAAGGCAAGGATTGTCATTGCTCATATTTAAGTTAAGGGATTTGAACAAAACCCTCACTTGTGAAAATAAGACTACACTTTAGCATGCTTTTAAAAAGAGAATTTATTATGAAAATAATACACTTTTAAAGAAAGTGTGAACTTAATGTAATGTTTTCAGATACTTAATCAGTTGGCAGGTAACGCATTACACACAACGCGAGTAACATAATCACATTACTTTTTAAGTAACTAGTAAAACATAAGGCATTACTTTTTAATTTACAAGAAAATATCTGAGTTACTTACAGGTTACCTTTTATTATTTCACTCATTTCACTTTTGGTGTGAAAGGGCTTTTACATTTGCCAAAAATATCTTAAAAACAAGCAAGCAAGCCCAGCCCAGCCCAGATGAGAAAGAGTAACGCAAAAGTAACACAATGCATTACTTTCCATAAAACTGAACTAAGTAACGCATTTAGATTTTTGGGAGTAAAGCAATATTTCAATGCAAAAGTAACTTTCCCCAGCACTGTATTTAATGGCATGTTAATTGCAATTAAAATAATATGTTTTTAAAAATATATATTAAATACGATTAGCTGAACTTTAGAGTGCTTTTTTACCCACTTAAGAAGGACATAAAAGTAATTTAATGATTTATTTTATAGTCTTTTAAACATAAAGTGTACTTCCGAATGGACTGACAGGAATATATGGCAAACTAAAATATATTTTAACATAATTTCTAACGAAATGTGTGTCATGTATTCAATATATTACACATTTGTAAAAATTAAGTTGCAATTCAGCACATTTTGTATATATTCAATTTAAATACAGTATAATATTGTATAACAAATTGCAACTTTTTGCACTTTGTAATATGTCAAAATATGTGCACTTCCAAAGCATAACTAAGAATTATTAAAACATGATTTAAAATGTAAAACTTTTTTTGCTCAAACAATTTTTATTGTGTTAAGAAACACAGTCACAGTCAATACAAACACAGTCATTAAAGTGTGCTCTTTTTATTCAATGAACATTATATTATAATAAAGTACAGTACAAAACATTACTTTAGATTTAAGATCTGAAGTACACTACAAGTGCACATTCAATTCAATTCAGCACACTTATTTTCACAAATCCTAAGTCATCCTAATAACTCATCCTGCACGTTTGTACCACAGACATCAAATCATGCAGCTTTCTGCAGGAGAAGAAGCGTGCTATTGTGTTTCTAAGTGATTGGACTTTCCAGATGATAAGCCAGGTTGAAACAGAAAAGATCCTAACTCAAAAATATATCTATTTAGTAACCAAATTCAGTTAGGCTCTCATTTCGAATACTAAACCTATCAAATCTGAATTTAAGACTTAAGATCCAATCTCATAGAGACTTGTAAACTACCAAGCTCCCTATGCCCTAATGTTTCTGTGCTACAGTATATTGGTGATCGGTAGTGGGATATTAGCATAATAATCTTGTTTATAAATATTATTTAGCGTTATTACTCCTTGTAAACTCTTATTACAATAGGGCTAAGCATAGACCTCCTTGTTCACATTGCTGTGTACATTATTCTTACTTCTTTGCTGAAAAGGTTGCATGTCGCTATAGTGCATTGACAACCTCCATGTTCTGGAGGCCTACGAGCAAAGCCATTAAACTCAGTCGATTTTCCCTCTTCACAGTAGCGGCGGGAGTTTAATGTATGTGCTCAGGGCTGCATTCTGCTTTAATCTTTATGGGAAATATCAAGATCAAACATCTATTAACTCAGTTATAATAAAGACGTTGCTGAACGCAGGGGCCGCGCTAATCAGGTACGAGCGGCCGGTCGCGTGCTGAGTCCAGAATGTATGGGAGGAATTAGCGGCGATTCTCATTTTAATGTAAATGAGCTTTTGAAGGCGATGTGCCAATCTCAGCGCGCGGCGGGAAGAGGGTTTACCGCTTAGCAAATGACAGTTTGGTGATAAATCATCTATAATTAAACAATTTGGCACGAGCGTGTTGACGCCAGCCATCTTTCCTGGTGGTCTCTTAATGAAGTCGAAAATATCAAATGCTTCGAACGCGTTCAGATCTGATAGCCTCAGGCGGAGCCCTCGATTTCTTAATCAGCAGCACTTGATGATATATCCTTCCCTATTTGCTTTTTAAACATCCTCATACATAGTTTATGTGGACGAGGGCTTTCTCCAGCCACACTTGAAGCTGAGAGTCATTTCTCTTTGTAGGAGATTAATTGCTTTTGATCAAAGTTGTCACACGGTGTTGCACTGGTCGTAATGGACTTAAAGCAGAACAGGTAGAGCAATGAATGAGGGAAAAAACATCCAACGTTATCTTGTTGTTCGTGTTCCTGGTTGAGGAAATTTAATTCGACCTTCTTGTTTACCCTCCACGTTTGTTCTGGGAGCAAGGCTTCAATGTCAGCGCTGATGCCGACAGCGGCTGAAGCATGCCGCTATCAGACGGGAGAACCGGAGGTTGGGTTCACACTCGGCTCATTCGGAACGGGGATATATCAGAGAGGACCATGTGACAGAGATTAATGCCGGCCTGGTACATGCAATAACATCCCCCTCTTGCCCTGGAACAACTTTCTGATAAAAGCGCCGGCGTAACACCTTAACGTCACGCAATAACAGAAAGCCATTATTCTGGAAAAGTTTACGATGGACAGAATTCTCATCTGCGACAAATTAATATTTTTATGTGCTCTGGAGTATATCATGCCATGATATGTAAGTCTTTTTTTAGTCTGGCATCAAAGAAATGATGCAATGAAATATTCATTATGTGATATGCGAAACAAGGACGCTATTCTTGGTAGCTGGGGAACGTAAAGTGTTCACATTCACTCCAGCTGTTGCCCAATCTCCATACTGTTGGATATTCAAATGCAAGTTTATGAACAAAGAGAGAGATACTGAAAGACTCAGGCCCGTCAGATAAATCTGGACACACTTCCAATTCTTTACCCTTCACATAGTCCTTTTGCTGTCATATTATACAGCGGCCCCAGAAGGTATTTGGACACACACAGAAATGTATGAATGTATTTGCATTAGATAACAAAATATCAGAAAGACATCAAACATTTATCAAAATTAAGTTTGTTAGATTTTAAATTATAAAGTCAAGTCGAATGTATTTGTTTAGCACTTTTCACAATACACAGAGCAGCATTACATTAAGTCGTACGGTTTTATCTATAACAATTTAGTGATATGATGATATATAGTGATATGTATTTTATAGTGTTGTCTAGCACATATATCAGTCCAGCAGAGAATCAAGCACATGTCGTAGCCTTCAACACAAATACGATATTTAAATATTGGTCTGTAATATTCTTAATATTAGTCAATATTTTATAATCAAAGATATATAATATTAATCAAAACTGTTCTAATGAGATATTGAATTGTTATTTTAAGAGATTAGCAACTATTATCTATCAACTAATTATCTATTATCTACAACTATTATTATTATCTCTTAATAAAACCATATCAGCTAATCTTTAATCTCTTAATGGAACAATTCCAGCTAATATGAATTATCTTAATCTCTTAATATAATTAAATATTATTGTTTTGTTAAGAGATTAACTGATTAAATATTTGTAGGCATTGTTCAGGGGGAAATCGGGGTAAAAGTCGTGCAGTGTATTTCAGCCTTTAGATAACAGTACAATTCTCAATAATCATCAATGAAGTTGCAAATGGTTGAACTAAATGAAAAATAACCAGTTGTCAAAGGGGCTGTTTACACCTGGTCACTTCATGCGTTTTGTCTCATCGGATAGTTATCCGATCGTGAAAAGACCAGGTTTAAATGCCCTCTGAAACACATTCGAGACAGATATTAATCCGATCGCTCAAACCACTTCAGGAGGTGGTCTGGGGCGTATTCCAGACGAAACTGGACAAGTGTAAATGGTTATTGAAACCAGATATGTAAATTTTACTCCTTTCAAAATGTTAAAATAATTAACGTGTGAGAGCGTGTTATAGGCTAGGCCTACATGACATTATAGTCAGATTAGTCTTAGCCTCAGATGTCATGGCCACGGACCGTTGGCTAAACGTCTGATGCAAATGGCACACAAAAGTGTAAACACTTCAGGAGTGTCGAAGTCATCCTCTGGTTGGTTGAATTATACAGGATTTCCAGGAGACGTGTGTGTCACGTTCTTTAATGTTCCGCCTGGTAACAAAAATGCCATGATGCCAAACCCTCTCATGAAAGAAGAAAGCTGTCGTGACGACAAACGCTTATCATGATCGACTAAATACTGGATTTTCAGAAGTATGTGAAATATCTAAAAGTTTGCGGCATAGAATCTTTAAAATACGTCCTGAGAGTTTCACACACCGGTCTGTTCTTGTGGCGACATTTACACGCCCCGAAATGTGACGCTGAACGAAACGAGCTGTGATTGGTTGTTTGACATGTCGGTCAAACGGCATCATGGGCGGGCCTTGGCCAATGAAAGCTGCCATCTATTCCAGACCTTCAGCCTTCAGTCTAAAAGTCTGGCTACACGAGACTATAGTCAGATATGACTGCGCTAATGCAACCAGCATCGCTGCGGACGAGTAGCTGAGCATCTCTTCAGCAAGCCGACATGCAAACTGCCACGAATGAAACTGAAAGTAAGACGCAGACGGTCAACACACAATCATCTTCATTAAAAGTAGTAAGACAAATGTATCTTTCCAGTGCTGGTGCAGCACGCTCTCCTATTGCAGATCTTGAAATGAGCTGATAATTAATAAAATACAGCGCTTATCTTTTGATTTCATTGAAGTGAATTCTGTTACATTTAAATATAGCACGGGAATTGAAGATCGGATTTATATCCGTTTTGCGACGACACATTTATGTGGCCAAGTGTAAATTGAAACGTTTTAACAAATCAGATAGATATCCGATCAGCGATAACACATGAAGTGACCAGGTGTAAATAGGCCCAAAGAGTCTGAATACTTCCAAAATAAAGAAGCAGTTATTTAAGTAACGTTGCAGAGAAGTATGGAGTATGGCTTTAACTTCAATTAGTAACATTTCTGATTTCAGGCAGAATTATATTGTGATGTAATTTCTATACTTATATATCATGGTAAATTTGGTCATTAGTCGTTTATACAGAGAACTGTTAGAAACTCAACACATGTGCTTTAATAAAGCAATGCATCTACTGTTTAACTTGACTTCTACATCCACAAAAAATCACTTTGGCACCAGTTACTTAAAGTGATAGCAAAAATAGCTTAGAAAACTGAAGTTAATTTTGAGAAAAGCTCTAGCATCATTTGTGTACAGATGCCGTTTATTATCTAATGCAGTGGCATTCATAAATGTTATTGTCCAAATACATTTTGGGGTTACTAACACATAATGCATGGTCTTTTCTTTCTCTCCTAATGCTGTCTTCCTATCCAGCCCCTCCTTGCAATTATTTATGCCCGACTCGGAGTCTCCACAGTCAGTATCCATCCATTATGTCCTCCCCTCTTTAATTTGGTTGGCAAATTTAATTTACAAATGAATACCTTGCCTTTCTAATGGCCCATCGGGAAAGATAAATACACTTTTGTATGGAGAGTGTTTGATCACTTTTTTTTCCCTCTCTGGTCTTCTTCTTTGATGCTAGTGAGCTGGCTAGAGAAAAGCCATAGATGGCAGCAGGAAGAGAATGAGTGCTTGAAGTGATACAGCATGTGCAGCTAATGTGACGTCTTGATTGAGCAGTTTGCTGCACAAATAAATGTATGCTGTAACATTGCCAGATTAATTTAACTCCATATTACGGCTGGAATCAGAGCTGAGCACTGACTACTTTTAATAGTGTACGAATACAAAAGGTTGTTGGAAGGCACAGCATGTTTTAGTCTTAGTATCAACATTCATCTGTGGTTATATTGTGAACACACACATGCCTCATGCATACTCATGCATTTGTTCGCTTTAATGATCTTTCTAGACATCCTCAGATGAATAGCCTAAATAATAAACAAACAAACAAACTGATGATGATGTTGATAATACTATCTGGAAAATATCTACATCTTTCTTAATAAATAAATAAATAAAGTCAGATTTCCAATTAAAACAATATTCTCACAATGTACATACATGTTTTGTTTGAAACAATGTAATTGGGGAAATAAAAAAATGTCAGTGAAGTAAATAAAACAAACGTTACTTGAGTGCACAATAAAATAAAATAAATTCTACTTACAAATGTAAATAAAATATAGTACATAAAACAAACATTACTGGAGTGCAATTTACAGTAGTAACAATACAAATAAAATAAAATACATTTCTACATCAAAATGTAAATAAAATAAAGTAAATAAAAAAAAAATCCTGGAGTACATTTAACAATAATAAAAACAAACTAAAAATACAATTTTACTTCAAAATGTTATCAAACATTCAAACATTTTCAAACTTTCAATGCTATTTCAGAGTAAATCCTACACCAGGCTTCTTTCAGTGTAGCAGTCTTAAATGTGTAACAAACATCTGCTGAGTAGTTAAGTAGTGAAATAATTAATTTACTCCTATGATTACGCAACTCTAGTAGTTTGATAAAAGTAAGCTTAATTATAATTTCCATCTTTAAAAGTCATAATATTTAATCCTTTATATAAGGACATAAATGTTCTGTACAAAAAAGAATAATCCACATAGCTTCAGACATTGTAGATATTTGAGAGATGTGTTGGTGTTCACTCTGATGAGCCACTTCTCTAAAGGGTCCACTGAGATCAACAGAGGAGACAATGAAACATAGAACAATGCAAAGGCTTTCATTTAAGAGCATTATATTATCAGAAAGAGAGGGAGACTCTTCACAGAAGTAATCAAGCCTTGGTGAAATAAAGGAATGTGTTAAGCCCTCATAAAGTCAAACTAAAACACTGTGATGACCACACAAACCCCAGAGCATTAGCATTCTCGTTTCAAATGACTTAAAGGCTGGGAAAACATGCTAATTGGTTTAAATGGATGACAAAGCTGGTGATAGATATTTCTGGAGCCCTTATTATTTGCCTGTAAGTGCCCTTTAAAATCTGTGGCACTATATGTTTTTATTTTGTGTTTGAATATATATATATATATATATATACTGTATCTCACAGAAGTGAGTACACCCCTCACATTTTTGTAAATATTTTATTATATATTTTCATGTGACAACACTGAATAAACTACACTTTGCTACAATGTAAAGTAGTGAGTGTACAGCTTGTATAACAGTGAACATTTGCTGTAACCTCAAAATAACTCAACACAGCCATTAATGTCTAAACTGCTGACCACAAAAGTGAGTACACCTATAAGTGAAAATGTCCAAATTGGGCCCAATTAGCCATTTTCTTTCTCCGGTGTCATGTGACTCGTTAGTGTTACAAGGTCTCAGGTGTGAATGGTGAACAGGTGTGTTAAATTTGGTGTTATCGCTCTCACTCTCTCATACTGGTCACTGGAAGTTCAACATGGCACCTCAGGCAAAGAACTCTCTGAGGATCTGAAAAAAGAAGTGTTGCTCTACATAAAGATGGTGTAGGCTATAAGAAGATTGCCAAGACCCTGAAACTGATCTGCAGCACGGTGGCCAAGACCATACAGCGGTTTAACAGGACAGGTCCCACTCAGAACAGGCCTTGCCATGGTCGACCAAAGAAGTTGAGTGCACGTGCTCAGCGTCATATTCAGAGGTTGTGTTTGGGAAATAGACGTATGAGTGCTGCCAGCATTGCTGCAGAGGTTGAAGGGGTGGGGGACAGCCTGTCAGTGCTCAGACCATACGCTGCATACTGCATCAAATTGTTCGCCCCAGAAGGAAGCCTCTTCTAAAGATGATGCACACGACAAGTTTTGCTGAAGACAAGCAGACTAAGGACATGGATTACTGGAACCATGTCCTGTGGTCTGATGAGACCAAGATAAACTTATTTGGTTCAGATGGTGTAAAGCGTGTGTGGCGGCAACCAGGTGAGGAGTACAAAGACAAGTGTGTCTTGCCTACAGTCAAGCATGGTGGTGAGAGTGTCATGGTCTGGGGCTGCATGAGTGCTGGGGAGCTACAGTTCATTGAGGGAACCATGAATGTCAACATGTACTGTGACATATTGAAGCAGAGCATGATCCCCTCCCTTCGGAGCCCAAACACATCTTCAAGATGACCACTGCCTTGCTAAAGAAGCTGAGGGTAAAGGTGATGGATGGGCCAAGCATGTCTCCAGACCTAAACCCTATTGAGCATCTGTGGGGCATCCTCAAAAGGAAGGTGGAGGAGCCCAAGGTCTCTAACATCCACCAGCTCCGTGATGTCGTCATGGAGGAGTGGAAGAGGACTCCAGTGGCAACCTTTGAAGCTCTGGTGAACTCCATGGAAGAGGGTTAAGGCAGTGCTGGAAAATAATGGTGGCCACACAAAATATTGACACTTTGGGCCCAATTTGGACATTTTCACTTAGGGGTGTACTCACTTTTGTGGCCAGCGGTTTAGACATTAATGGCTGTGTGTTGAGTTATTTTTCATCAGTGTTGACACATGAAAAGATATAATAAAATATTTACAAATATGTGAGGGGTGTACTCACTTCTGTGAGATACTGTATATATGTATGTATGCAATTTAAGAGAAGAAGACAGCGTTTCAGCGCTTCAAACCCAGCCGAACATACCTGAAGCTGCCGAGCAGTGTTTGGATGAATATGTAAATATATATTGCACACTTTCCTCTCAGTAACGAAATAAACACAACAAAAACTGACAGCAGTGTGAAAGCAGCAGTTTACATAATTGTTTTAATGCATCTGATTACAACAATAAGGTTGTTTGCATGAGCTCTGCAGTTCAATAACGTACTCCAGTAAAGTCTGGTCATATCATGTTTATTTATATAGTACTTTATGCAATAGATAGCATTAATTCAAGTAGCTTTACGGATATTAAACATGAAAAACCAGAGTCAGTGTTACTTTCAGTTAGAATTACAACTTGATATTTTACTAGCAACTTGTGATAACAAGGCGCTCTGATTGTTTTTGTTGCAGAATGCGATAGGGGATATATTCACACGTTATAGAAACGAAAATGGTGCTGTATAAAATGTATTTTAAGATAGAAAATAGACAATAAATAATTGACTTGACGGAGCTCAAAACAGAGCTCAAACTCAAAACGATCAAAATAATACACAATTCTCAGACTATATGTTCTTAATTTTCATACAATATTAAAATGTCTCATCAATATTGAATATATGTTGAATCGTATAGTTTTTTCAATGTGGTTCATGTGTAATTTGAAATTTAAAATAATTTATAATTTTTAATTAATAAAACGTAAGCGTAGTAATAACATAGCTATAACATGGTGACATTCACCCCCCCCCCCCCTCCACATTCAACCATTAACCTGTTAATGAGAAGTCGTTAATCAGATACCATGTGATCTGTCAAGTTATATCAAGTTATGACTGTTTTATATGGAATGGAATGGAATGCAAAAATAGTAGACCAATTTTAAATGCATTATGAGGGTTAATAGTTTTACTGAGTGACATTACTTTGTTTTGTTTAATTTTAATTTGTTCATTAACTAAATGCAGAATGCCTCATTTTGCCATTGACTTTGTCTGTACAAAAATACATTTTTATTCAGCACATTTTTAAACAGTCATACAAATTGATAAATAATTGTAATAATATGTTAAATTAGCTATTGCCTGGATATCATTTATTGTAGAATGATTGTTCCTTCACAAAGCAAATATATGCAGTTTTAAATAGTGTGGACACCTGAAACACCTCGGTCACAGCAAAACTAAAGAAGAGCTCTTGCACATCATAACTAACACTAATGAAGAAGAACAACAAAAGTGTAAATCTAACAGCAAAATGCTAATCTTAGAACAATATTTACATAATTTATTCATGTTGCAATGCATGCTGGGAACACAACCCTCACAAACAACCTTAACATTTCAGCAATAGGACATCCTTTCTTCAGATACCTGTGTTTGACTAGTCGGAAGAACATTTGGTGCGATTCTGTTGGTCTAACATGGATTTATATGGAGTATATGTATAGTTGCTTTTTTACAGAAAACATTACACTCTTTACCTTTAAAGTATAACAGTACTCAGAGCAAACATTCTCTGCCACTCTCAGTATTTCAAGAGGTGGTGATTTCGTATGAATCTGTATGATTTGATTTCTGTGAAAATGTAAGGTTTTTAGAAAAAAGCAAGAAGGTCCACCCTTAAAAACAATGCTAGTGTATTGGCTTTCTAATGTAGGCCATTAATAAATGAAAGTGCTATTCATTCATTTGCTGTACGTGCATACATCCTAACATTAAAATGATATTTCCAGATGATATATGAGTTAAGGTTAATATATCATTTAAAAGGCTCAATTACATGTGTTCGGGAAACTGAAATATGCATATCACAGCTAGCATTGTATAAAGGTCTGAACACTGACAAAAGAAGTCAAGGACATCGGCCAGAGAAAATCACGGCGTTCTATCTAATCTGACCGATCTTTCCATCGGAGCTGTGTCACTGATGGAGGCACGATTCCATTAGAAAGCTCGTGAAATTTAATTTCCACCCTTTGCTGTGGACACTGTTGATTTGGCTATTCTCAGACAATCTAGAACATCTTTCCTTATTTAAAGAGGATCACAAAGACTAGCTGGGGTTCTGTGACGTACAGATCTAAAGACTTGTTTTGATCAGCATTGAGTCTGGTCCATTTTGTAGTTGATTATAGCTTATACAGCCTACAGGACATGCAAAATGGCCAGCCACAGTCTGTTTTGGTTTTATATGTTGTTTTGGTGTAGTTATACCCCCCCCCCTCCCAAAATATGGCCCCAAAAAGCCTAAAAAAGGCATAAAAAGCCACCAAATTCAAGTAAAAATTGACATTGGCCAGTAGTATTTGAAACAGTGTTAGTTGTCAGTTGTCCTGTAATTCTAACATTACCTGAGAATGCAATAAAGTTTAGCATGAATATTAAATCGCAAAGACTGGATTGCAATTATATAAATATGTAATTTGATCTTTTCACAGTTCACAGTAAATGCTGTTTTACACAAACTCCATTTGTGCAGGTGCTGCAAGTTTGTGTTGCTTATAATTGAAAAATTCAATATGTTTTGTATTGTATTGTAAATGTATAATAATCGTTGTTAGTAACAACAACAACAACAATAACAATGATAATAAAAATAATAATATAAATTCAATGATAATAATTACAATTATTAACTGAAAATTATTAATAATTAACTATTAATTATTAATATTAATATTATTATTAATTAAATCATTAAATGAAATTAAATATTATTTACAGTTAAATAGTATTATAATAACATTTATTTATTTATTTATTTGTTTGTTTGTTAGTTCTTTTGTTTAATAACAATAATAATAATAATAATAATAATAATTGCAATTAGATTTGTTTCCTCAATTTGGTCTTTTTTAATGCAAATTCGCACATACAGTTTCATGGGCAGCAACAAATTAATAAATAAAGTAAATATATTTATATAAATCTTTTGAAGATTCAATGCTACCAACCTGGCAAATTTAGGCCAATTCTATTAGATCTTCCTCAAAAGCTCTTATCGCATGCTTCATTTCCAGGAAGACCAGTAAACCGCCACTTCAGGTGTTGTGTAAAATCAGGTAAAGAGATTGGCACTGCTCATTTTCATCTAGCTCTTGCCGTTTTCGTGAGCAATATGTATCAGACATTACAAGTTGTGTGGAGGCTGTTAAATGCTTCCATTTATTTGCCCGTGTAACAAGGGGAAGTGTATCTTAAAAAGACAAGAAAGAAAGAAAGCAGCGGGGTAGTAGTGGGGATTTGGGCTGAAGGACAAATTAAGAGAGAAATCACGTGTAAAGTGCAACCCAGGTCACCCATTTGAGTAGTAATCAAAAGAACACCTGAGGTAATGAAGTGCTGATGTGATGAGTGTGCCAGAGATGAACTAAAGCAGGAGCTGCTGTTATATCTGTGGATAGTGCTATTGTGTGCCCCTCCTGCGGCAGCTAGGCTTGTTTTTTCCCCTTTTATCACTCTTCACTTCAATCCCACCTTAACTGCCTCTCAGCGCTTTCACTTCTTGAAGAATACTTTACCTGACAGTATTTTCACAAGTGCAGATCTTTTGTATTCAGTCTGTTTGGTCTGGATTATTTCTCCAACAAAGAAGTACATGAACTAGATGATGGTATTAGATTTTGTTCTTTGTATCTTGGTATTCTTTCTTTAGTTTCTCAGAAAACCTTGTACCTTATACCACGGTACTGAATAATTACTCTATTCACACATGCTATATGTATTATTCAGTACCATGGTGTAAGGTGTTGTACTTGCACAATGTTTTATTTATTTATGTTTTAAATGTATTTATTTATTTTAAATATATATTTATTTTAAAAATGAAAACATATTTGTAATTTTTTTTTTTTTATAAAATGTATACATAAAGTAACAAAAAAAGTAACAGAAAATCTTACATTTTTAAACAGCCAGATAACATTTGTTAAAAAAAAAAAAAACGTATTAAATAACTTTTCCCTGAGACGGTTTCTGACAGTTTGTGCAGAAATTCTTTGGTTATGCAAACCGATTGTTGCAGCAGCTGTCCGGGTGGCTGTCTCAGACGATCTTGGAGGTGAAGATGCTGGATGTGGAGGTCCTGGGCTGGTGTGGTTACACATGGTCTGCGGTTGTGAGGCCGGTTGGATGTACTGCCAAATTCTCTGAAACGCCTTTGGAGACGGCTTATGGTAGAGAAATGAACATTTAATTCACATGGGCAACAGCTCTGGTGGACATTCCTGCAGTCAGCATGCCAATTGCACGCTCGCACAAAACTTGTGACATCTGTGGCATTGTGCTGTGTGATAAAACTTTTGCACATTTTGGTCTTTTATTGTGTCCAGCCTAAGGACACACCTGTGCAATAATCATGCTGTCTAATCAGCATCTTGATATGCCACACCTGTGAGGTGGATGGATTATCTCGGCAAAGGAGAAGTGCTCACTAACACAGATTTAGACAGATTTGTGAACAATATTTGAGAGAAATATGCCTTTTGTGTACATAGAAAAAGTTTTAGATCTTTGAGTTCAGCTGATGAAATTTTTTTCTTTTTATGTTTTATTTTACATTCATAGCTGATGGGAAAAGACAAGACTTTGAAAGTAACATAAAATGTCAAATTAAAACTGTTTTCGTGAGTGCAGATCATAATCTCCTATATTAAATAACAGATTGACGCAACAAAATAAAGAAGTTGTAGAAATGTATTTTATTTTTTCCCCCACAGTTTTGAAACTACCAGGACCAATTTAAAATACCCAAATCTTTTAGTTTGATATTTTAGTATCATTGCGGTACTGGTGTAGTTTTTATTAATATTTTGAATTACTTTTTTCAGTTTTCAGATTTTCAGTTTTTATATTAATTTGTTGTTTATGTTTGTTTTTAAATATCCATATATATGTTTTGTTGACTTATTTCAGATTTAGTTTTAGGGATTTTTTATTTTATTATTATTATTACTACATTTGAGTTGCCTTGGAAAACACTGTAGCTACATTAATTAATTTATTTAGTTTGTTAGTTAAACTATTTTAATGAATCTCAGTAAATGTTTATATTTTTTCAGATCACTTTTTTTTTCTTTGTGGTTTTCATTTTAGTTAACTACAATAACCCTGACACAACATCTCTAATACATTTTTTATGTTAAATTAGCATTTTATGCCTCGGAAAGATGCCACATGCATTCAGACCCACAGCAGAAGACTGCCGCAGATCTGCAGAGAACAAGCAAACACTGTCCTGTGTTTCACCTTCATTTGTTTCTCCTTCCCCATCAGAACGTACCAAAACAATACCGTCACCTTGGGCAATGCACAGCTTTGTAGAACGCAGAACCCAGGGAGTCGAGCACAGTGAACTTTGCCAGGCTGCCGCATGGGGAATACTGCGTTATTGGAGGAAGACACTGCAACGGTTTATTTTAGGACTACAAAACACAGTAAATGACACAAAACATGACATTGTGAAACGGTGCGTGAAACAAAAGTTTGATGTTGGTCTGGTCCGTTGCAGGGGCTTTGTAAGCACGCCGACTCTCAGGAATGTTCAAGCTGCTCCGGTAGCCTCATGTGAGGAGATAGAGCCACACTTTGAAGGTGTGGATAGATGACCATACCCTGAGAGGAAATCTGTCATCGCCAACCAATGAGGTGCTGTCGCTTCCGCGTGACGGTTCAATCTGTTATTTAGGTCTGAGCCGAGGCTCTAACACCGATGTACAAAAACATATTCTCCATGAATTAATGCCTGTATAGCCTACAACATGCTCAGTCAGGCATGGGTGGACTATTACTCTCGGGATGAAGAAGTTTTCAGCATCTGTTTTCATTTGGGTTTTACTTTCAGCTAATAAGATAGAGAATTACACTGTAGATTTGATATGAAGGTAATGACAGAGTGTTTCAGAGCTGAAATCAGTCTCCTCAAGGCTGATTTCCAGTGTCCTTATATCCAGATCATTACCCATCGCTTAAATATGTTTTTAAGAGCACTCAGCATGGCTCAAACATAAATTCTAATACCAAAATATATTTTTAGCCTCAAGGCAAGAAAATGATAGTGAGGCAAAGTCTCAAAATGGGTTCTTTTGAACAGGTTGTTTTAATGATCTGGTTCTTTTTTACATCAATTCAGATGTAAATTTTGTGATTATTTTATGTAATTCCAGTCTAAATGCACTTGCTGTCACTTCACTCATTAATTATTGTGTAATCACGAACATACAGTATATGAAAGAGATGCTTCTCGTAGTCAGTGAGTTGTTGATTTGAGAATCACTCTACATGATTCAGTAGACTGATTGTGTGAACTAGTTCAGCAAGTTCATTGAAGGATTTCATTTTGCATCATGATATCCTGGCAAGACATATTAGATTCTCTAAAATCATATTTAGGCACATATCTCTGCTTATCATGGTTTTTCCATTCTGTTTTATTAATAACCCAGGTTTATAGGAAAAATGTGCCAGTGGCAACATTACTGCATAATAATATTACATTGCTTCGTGCAAGTTTCTAGACACTAAAAATTGCATTAGTTTCAAAACTGATCAACAGTTTATAGGTTGCTGTACATGACAGCAGTTAGGAAAGGAAATGTCTAGGGAGTGGTGCTCAAAAGTTAAAGAGTTAAAAAAACAAATGTGAGATAAAAAACAAAAACACATTTGCTCAACAAACCATGCCATCGTGGCTTGCTCATTCAAGTCTTTGACTTCTTTTATTGTGACTCATGTTTCACAGGACTACATTACAAGTGCAGTGCTGTACCAGGTGCACTACTGAGCAAGTTTACTATGTCATAAAAGCCAAACATATGGAGCTGCGTATGTGATGCAAACATCAAAATATATTAGTTTACTATGGAAATGTCATAACATAGCATTGAGCAGGGAACTGCAAAAAAAAGGAGAGAAACAACCTGCCTTTTTACTGCCTAGTGTTTACTTCAGCCAGAAGCTGCATTGAGTTTTATGTCTAGGTTTTTGGAGATTTTGGAATCTAGGTTTATTAATAAAGATGTTTATTTGTAATGATTCAGCTCATACAAGTTCTAAATACAATTTTAACTAAGTTATATCAGCTGATAAAGTACTCTTTAAAAAAAAATCTATTTTGTTTATGTGTTGATAAAACTGTTACACAGTCAGGTCATAAACATATTTACAGACCATCCAGTAAAGTAACTTTTTTTGCACTACAAGTCCAAACCCTTGGTTCACTCTAAATGCAAATCAGTTCACTCATAGTTCCCGGGTCATTAGGAGTCAGACATGTCGACTCAAGAACCACCTTGACCAATTGTTTTATTGTTTAGACTGGTTAAACCGATTCATTGAAAAGATCAAATGGTTTGTTCACTTATCAAACATCTCTAGGACGGTCCTCATTACAATACTTTTTACCGTGGCCTGTCAATACCTCTTACATCCACCCTTGGTCATTGTCATGACGTGCGGTTAGACGCAAGTCTTGTTGTCGAAGTGGTACAAGACCACAGCAAATGCATGTGATCACCATTCACCCTCCAGCTAATGCAGTCAATGCTAACGCCACTGACAGCTTAATCAATTTATCTGAGAGCTGTTTCACTCCATTCCCGACACTTCTGCAGTGGTTTGGCGAGATGTTCCCATGAAGACATCAGCGGCTCCACTAGTTGGATGGAACAAAGGGTGAGCGTTCAAGGACTAAAAGACATTAACATAATTTATGGTGCACTAGTGGATCATTAAGGGAGCTTCAGTCTTACTGCGAGATGGATGTTTTCCAGCACCCTCCCTCTCTAGGAGCTTAAGTGGCACCCCTATGCAATCAATGGGATACCTGCATAGTCTTGACTCAAACGCATGGCTAAACAAAGCTCTAATAACACCACCAACCTGCCGCTCCTGTTTCTTTTAACCCAGGCCAATGTGGTTCAAGTTTAGAAGAAAGTAATTAAAATGGTGGCAGCTGAAAACTTATTATGCCTGGGTGAAAGAGGAGCTGCCTATACGTTGAGCAAGGGATCGTTCAAAAGTTATCTTTAATCCCCCATAACATTAAAGGCTAGCCATTCATCACGTCACGGGGTTGCCTGGCACTCTCAAAGGGCCCTGTCGCCTGCCTCTCTGAGAACATAATTGAAATTTCTAAGCAATGCTATGGGAGGCCAGCGCTTTCACAGAAAACAAACCAGAGGCAACAAAATCTGGGCCATGATTTGAGTCCAGCCACTGACTGTTTCTTTAACGTTCCTCGCAAAGGCTGCCGACACGCAGCTGTGCTCGCTCTCTCGCTTGCTCTGTATTAATATTGTTTTTGGCTGAGGGTAGACTTCTGTCCCTTGACGGTACGATATTGTTACTTTTTCTTTATTATTTTCAGAAGAGCCACATTTAGCTGCACCTTTGTGCTGCACTATACAGGATAAAGATTTACAGAGCTGGAAAAACATTTCTCAATGAACTGCCAGAGCCAAACATGTCAGACTTTTGGTAATATATCCACAAAAAAGCACATCTACACTCTGAAAAACAAAAGTTTCACATCGATGCCTTGGAACGACCATTTTGGGTTCCAGAAAGAAACTTTCAGTGAACAGTTCTTAAAATAACTATTTTTTTCTTAGTGTGAAGAACATTTTCAAAAACATGAAGAACCTTTTGTGCAATGGAAAGTTTCCATGGATGTTGAGGTTTCTTAATGGAACCACAGATGTCAATAGAGAACATTTTTTTTTCAAGTGTAGCCAGTTAGTTTAATATGTAATTTACATTCAATTGGTTATTTAAATGTTCAGAATATTCCTTGCATTAGGACAAAATATTGAAACATAAGGGAATTCTTCAAATGCACAAAATGAAATGTTCAACATTTCAGCATCCCGTTGAGTCTCAGGGTTATTTATTTCTTATGCAGTCTTGAGGGAATTCTACCTTTTGAGTGCTTGTCCATTTGAGGGGGGTATTTTTGCAGCAGGTGTCACCAAACCTCTTCCTCTGCTTCACCTCCATTTGTGCTGGCGGTTCCCAGAGCTGCCGTCCTTGTTGCTCACTCAGGGTTTGCTGACCCACGTAATCTGATGGGTCATCTAGAGTGCACTTTACACCGGCCAATTCTACATTTCCTCTTTCTGTACAAATATTCTTCAGATGTCAGGGCTTATAGCATTCAGACAGACAGATGATTGAAATTAACAATTGCTTTAGTAGATACAATTTTCAGAGGTTTAAAGGATTTTGAAATTGAAAAATTTACCTGTGGAGACATTTCAAGTGATGTTATGTTGCTTCTTGCAAGTTTTGTTGCACTTTCAAAGTAAAATATCCAGTAAGTGGTGCTAAAAGCATGTTCAATTTTTTTTCAGAAACAGATGAATGTGAATTAGGGCTGCACGATAAATCGAAGTGAAATCGCGATCACGATTAAGCAGAAGCTGCGTATCTTTTAGTGAAGCACGGTTCCGCGATCAGCAGTAAATCTTCATCCGAAGGCAAGAGGGCGCTCTTGCGTGGAAGCTACAAATACACCCCGCAGAAGAAGCCCAGGAAATGCCTATGCTGCAGCTGAATTAACAGAAGATTTAACTGCTTTAACACAATCGCTCAACAATATCATCTGCATATTTTTTTTTTTTTTTTGCTGAAGTAATGATCAAAAAGTAGTTTGACCAATTACATACAGTCATTGTACATAATGGACCAATCGTGATGTGTTAGAAGATGGGATCTAGGTCAAAGTGATGCAAATACGCATACATATTAGGTGTGTTTGACTTAAAGCGGCACAGCGTGGCTCAGACTGACCAGTGTTTGACATTAAAGTACCTCTAGAGCGTTTTGAAGGCATAAGGAACCGTCTGTATGGTACTTTGATGTCATACACCGATTGGTCTGCACACTTAAACAAAGCCAAAACCTAGATACTTTAGGCAATATAGAAAGGACGCGTCCAGGAAAAATGATTCATAAGGTCACCCTACTTTACTGGAAAAATACTCATGCAATCGCATTCGATTAATCGTGCAGACCTAGTGTGAATGTAGCTAAATGTATGTTCGTCGATGTACATATCGTGGTAGTTTAGAAATGAAATGTCTGGCGAGTGGTGATACAAATTTAATGAGCTATCGCATTTTAAAATAACTTACCAAAGTCAAAGCAACTGCACAATATCAAATAGAAAAATAGTGTATCACTCATGTAAAATGACAAGATTAAACGCCTATTTTTCAGTTAAAGGCATTTCATTATTGAATTCAGTGATGTCATCGTCCAGCTCAGTTCAGTTTAAATAGTATCTGTGCAATCAAGTCGGTGATATCGCTGGAAATGAAGTGTCCCCAACTAAGCAAACCAGAGGCGACAACGGCAAGGAACCAAAACTCCATCTGTGACAGAACAGAGAAAACAACCTTGGGAGAAACCAGGCTCAGTCGGGGGGGGGGGCAGTTCTCCTCTGGCCAGACGAATTAGTAGTTTGTTCCAACTGCAGCAAAGTCTGATTGTAAGGGCTCCACTGGTTCCGGTGGTCTTTTCCGATGGCTGTCTAGGTGACGAGGTCCTCACTGTGGATCTATCTCTCGGGCTCATCTAAGTGTCCCAGCATGGTGAAGCAATCATGCTATTTTGGCTTTTTTCTACAAATCTTTGAGCTCTTTTATCAAGTGTTGTGACTCATGGGATTCATGGGATTCTTAACCAAGTGCTCCACATCAAAAGTGTATTGCTGTACCAGGTGCGCTATAGAGCAAGTTTACTATGTCATAAAAGCCATTTGATTAGTTAACAAATCATGCACTATGGAAAATATCTTAATTTATAAATAATATGCCCTGTAATCATATTTTATAGAATAAAAATGGTTGGTGTTTTACTTCTAGTGTTCTTTTTATTTGGAAATTGCCATGAATTGTATGTATAGGTACATACATTTTCTAATGAGCCTGGGTTAGAAATAATACTTAGTTTTGTTATTCCTCTTTCTATCTTCTTTGACTCTCTATCTCTCATTGGCAAAGGTTTGAAAGGCTATGCTCCTCCTATCAAAGCTTACTGGGGTTGAGGGTACCATTCGGCAGCAATAGTCATAAACTACGGCTATGATGATTATTGCAGTGATAAAAAGTGATACATAAAACACAAAACAGAAAGAGCTATACCTATTTATAGATAAGATTATCTGAGCCTTAATCGAAATAGCAGGCAGGGGAGCCCTGTGCATCGGACAAGATTTCTTCCCTAGAGCTTCTTTACGGCCTGTGTTCAGCTGCGACACAGCATGACTATCTAAACGCTCTGAATGAAGGATATGCTAGCACATAGGAAATCATTTTTAAAATAGAGATATTGGGAACCAAATTACATGTAGTGTTTGGTGTTACTGACTTACACTAGCAATTTGAGTCTCATATATTAGACATTAGGCTCATCAGCTATCAGACAGTGGTGCCAAAGATGAAGCTGTGTGGTGTCTGGATGGATGGAAACAGCAGACACACACAAGTAGGTCACTGAGGGACCAGAGACACTCATCCACAACATCCCCATGACTCTTCATACCTCTTTCTCTCGTACTTTCTGTCCTCCTCCTCTCCCTTTCAATTTATTTACTGGGTCAATTCTGTTATGCAGTACATTTTCATTTTGTAGCATATTAAAAACTTTACCATGTCTTAATGCCCTTGTGCATAATTGTATTAATAATGTACTTCAAATCTTAAAAGTATATTCAAATATCTCAACATGTAGATATATAAATTGATGTAGATATAATTCAAATAAAAATCTGTTTAAGTGTAGAGAACATTTTATGACTGATTTTCTGTGACTGTTTCTTAACAAACTTAACTACATGTTTAAAGGAAGTACTTTGTCATTTAAATAAAGTGTTACTTTAAACTACATTTTGAATAATTGTTTTAGTAAACTTTGTAGTGCTTTACAGAAGTACACTTAATTTGATGTGTTGTCTAACATACTAAACCACATGTAAAACTCTTGATTATATGTGGAACTGTAGTGTTATTTGATACAATTGCATGTTTTGTTAATTTATTTAAAATGTATTAAAATATGATTAAATAAAAATATGAATTAGTGAAACGATTAATCGCATCCAAAATATATATATTTTTTACATAATATATGTGTGTGTACTGTGTATATTTATTATATATAAATACAAACACATGCATGTATATATTTAAGAAACATATGTTGTTTATATAATAAATATATTTATACATCAAACAAAATATACATGTAAATATTTTGAAAATATATGTGATCCTGGACCTCAAGACCAGTCATAAGGGTCAATTTAAAAAAATTGGGATTTATAACATTGATGTATGGTTTGTTAGGATTGTACAATATTTGGCCGAGAAACAACTATTTTAAATTCTGCAATTTGAGGATGCAAAAAAATATATGTGACCCTCTCTGTGAAATCCAGGATAAAGTCTCAAAATCTAATTATGAGATAACAAGCATCAAAGTTTGATTTCTACCATTAATTTCACTATAATTTCAATCTTTGACATGACCTTACTCGGTCAATATTAAAATATATAAAGGTGACATTTTCACAGAATGTTCTTTACCATATGAAGAATGATTTATTGTAGAAAACAGCAAATCACAAAAAAATGACTTTAGCAGGGTTTACACAGAGAGGGTCACATATGTATCTTGTTTAATGAATGCTTAGTTATTTTATTGCAACATTTTTAATAATCACGTGTATGTTTTCTATACTGTGTAACAGGAATGCCTCATGCAAAAGCACAACTCCTTTCCTCCTCTACTCTCTTTCTGTTTCTCTCTCTCTATGTCTCTGCCTCTGGGGCTTGAACTAATTAGAATCTAATGGACCAAAAGTGACTTGTACGCTTGAGGAAAATAAGGAAAACTAAGATGGCATTCATATGTAAACGCAAACATGCTGGTTTACACAGAAATAATACTGTGGCGTATATCGCTGGTGCCACAATGGCCCTCAAAAAAAAAAAAAAGCAAGTCAAGGCTAAAAAGCATATTTAAATGCATGAGTTTTCCTTTTACAACTCTTATTAAACAGCCGAGGCATAATCTTGGGCAATTGAATGTCCTAATATATATATATATAATTTGTCAAGGATGGTATTTTACAGCGGAGCCACAGAATGCTCTCTTTCGTGTTCAGAGTCTCTTTCAGCTGCATTTCTAGGCATGCGTGTGTGAATAAGTGTGTACAAGCAATCATCATTATGCAATGATAAGAAACATGCCCCGACGACTCACTCGGGAATTAACCATGTCATGATTCCACACCCCCGATTGCAGCTCGCGCTCTCGTTCTGCTCTTCTCTCCCCGTTTAGTAGAGCTAAATAACTGATGGGCATAATTTAGGTCCTCTAAAAGGCTCATTTCATAGAGGGCAGTCATTTCACGACTGAGGAATGGATCTGAATGCAGGCCGCATTGCCGCAATATTCCTATTCTGGAACGCAGCGCGTGCACTGATAGATAGAAAGGCTGCGTTCATTTAAATGTACATTCTCAATGGCTCCAGTCTAATGCTTCTATAAAATCAATAATCATGTGACACTTGAATTACAGGGAAATGACACAGAGCGGCATAAACTGGATGTGAGTTACAGTAGACGAGATGTTGTTAGTGTCCGGGTTAATAAAATGCTACAAAACACATAGCGGAAGAGCAACTTATGGTATGAAACATGCGTGAAATGCATAATTGTAGACTAATGGATCTCTTTAGGATTAGGGATTGAAAAAATCAATAATTAATGTATGTGTCCTACTGAAGTGTCTCCAGCTTACTTGTGTTTGAAGGTGGGGGAGACTGAACACCCCTGTGGTTTCTGCATGTGCAGTCGGGGAAGGAATGAGACACATCCATAGCCATGCTATGACACACACACACACACACACACACACGCACGCACGCACGCACGCACGCACGCACACACACACACACACACACACACACACACACACACACACACACACACAAACCTTCGCTTGTTTATGTAGTTGCTCAGTTGGTTGCACAGCTGGTTAAGCAGAAAAAAGAAGGAAAGGAAACAGAGAAAATGGCTGAGGTGTTTTTCTGCTCTGTGCCATCGTGTTTATTTTGAAGATTGCTGATTGAACTTTGACCTCAGTATGGACTCTTGTTCATGAGAGCAGAAGAGACTTAATATATCCATCTCAGCTTTAGCTCATGTCATATAAGAAAGTTTTCATTTAAGCTTTGTTTAAAGATAATCTTCATGTCAGATGTTTTACATTTTTGATTTCATATTGCTTCTGCTGACTTTAATTTGATAATAAATGTTTGAGATCTAACTGATAACTCCTTGATTAATTAAAAGAGAAATGATTGAGATCGTGATTCTTGACTTATACTGAATTGGAGTTCATACTGATACCTCTTTGATTAATTTGTAGAGAAATATTTGACTTAATATCGATGCTTCTAATTTATTTTAATTGGATGACAAATGTTTGAGATGATATTGATATTCTGATTTTTTGCCCCAAACCTCCAGTGGCTAAAAGTATGTCACCTGAAATCCAGCCAACATGTGCCTATGGCTTATTATCACACGCACTGTTGCTTTCGACAGAAGCATGGCCAAAACATAAATAAATAAATGAATAAATACTAATAATAATGAATACCAATAATAATAATTATATTAATACCACACTACTACTACTACTACTACTACTGCTACCATTAATACTAATATATATATACATGCATATGTTTAAACAAACAAATATAAATAAATAAATAAATAAATATATAAAAGTGAATAAATAAGTAGCAGAAAAGAAAACAGTAGATCACAGTGGAATCACTGTAGGTCTGTTAACGTCACCAAAAAAAAGGTAATTGTGACTTTTTATTTTACAATTTGGATTTTCCTGACTTTTTAAAATTGCGTCGTATAATCTCGCAATTCTGAGAAAAAAAAGTTGAGATAAGTTGCGATTTTTTTTTTAATTACTTTTTATTCAGTGGCTTCCACAAGAACAGGGCCGTAGCTGGGTTTGCGGGCCCCGGTGCAGGTTGGACCAGTGGGTCCTGTTTGAAATTGCTTAATTTGTATGTTCGTTCTATTCATTTATTTCTGCTATTTACACAATGTTTAAGTTTTTTCAAATGTGTAGGTGTCCAGGTACAGAAACCGAATAATCAGATGTAAAATAGCACTGCATAGTCTTCACTGTAATAATTAAATATACAGTCAAAGCTAAATTTATTCAGACACCTTCAACATTTCTCACATTATCACAGTTTATTCACTATAGTTTAGAAAATTGTAACAAAATATTACAAGAGCTCAGAGTTAAACGGTGTCAGAACAAATTCATCTTGATAATGTCAGATAACTTTGATAAAAAGGTATGTAATAGAATACAATCAATCAATCAAAAACTGTTCGTATGACAATATTTACACAACTATCAATACTTTGTTGACCAATTACCAAGCAATAATTTTGTTCAGTCTGTGGTTTAAAAAGTTCGCATTGGCAATTAAAGAAAAACATTTCACGTCAGGGTCAGGGCAAAGTGTCTGATTAATTTGTGGTCCCAAATTTGTTTTAATCAATTTTACTGTTAGTCCTTGTATGAAGAATATTTGAGTATAATATGTCACAGTTTTCTTTATTTTGCTATACTCATTTACATAAATGAACTATTATAGTGTCCTGCTAGTGTCCACTAGTAAAGAAAATATAATAAAATATTATACCTGATGTCTGAACAATTTTCGGTTTGACTGTGGATTGATTACTGTTAAAACTACCAAGTATTTCAGTCAAGAGCAGTGAGTGATTTTTTTCTTTCATTTTCTTGGATTAGCATTAAGGACACCGACAGCTGATAGTAAATTAGGCGCGGTCACTTTAAGAGACAATGCATCCACTATAATGATGCACATCCAATTTCTTTCTCAACTGATTACTTTCACTTAAGACATAACTGACAGCTTTTTCGAGGATACTCTCCAAGACGGGTATTTTGACAATGTATCTGTCGGTACAAGAGCAAGAAAAGGCAAATTCGGTGTTCAAGCGCTTTGAGACGCGTCTCTGCGTGATCTCTGTGTGCACAGAACACCGCACACTGGTGCTGATTTGGGTGCTATTTCACACTTTTTCTGTGTGCATGTTTAAACTGGGATTTGTATTTGTTCGTTCAGATGCAGAAGGAGAGCTCGGTTCGGCGATGCTGTCCGTGAGACGTGGCTCTCTGCGTGCACACTGAACACGGCGCGCGAGTACTCATTTGAGCTTTTCTGAGTCTTGTGTTTGCTTTAAACTCTTTTGAATGTTTAAACTAGCAAGGCTTAAAAACACGTGCAAATGATAAGCTTTCGTGACGACGTTCAGCAGTGGCCCGTCAACTGTCCGGATCATCTTTTCTAGGCTGGCCTCAGCTAGTCAGTTGAGATTGAGTTATTTTTCTCTCCGATAGGCAGAGAGTGCAGACAGACAAAGAATATGACACATGCTGATTAGGGCTTTATCTCCGCCCCCCGGGGGGGCATCGACTCTGGGGTGGTGGCGTTGGATAGGGGACCTGGAGCTCTCATGAGACCCCGAGTTTCGTGAAGTTTTTACCCTCCAAATGGGAGTTTCAGCAAAAAGAGGAAGAGGATTCTTGAAAAAGAGAAAGATTTGGTTGAAATCCAAAACTGCAGACAGGGAGAGTGAGACAGAGGATGAGGTGTCTGATTTGGGCGTGTAGGATAAAGCACAGGTGCTAACTTAACAAGCCCGTTATTAGATACGCACCTGCGCTAACAGCGAGGGTGTGCGGTGATCGAGCAGGGCTTGTTTTTGTCAGTATGCTGTGTTCCGATCCAATCTGTTCTTCTGCAGAAGAGGGTCTGTGTATTCTCTCTTCAGGTGAGGTCTTGACAGGAGAAGAAGGATTCAAGAAGTCTGTCGATTGGAGACACGTCCTCAGCGTTGACTCCTCGCTTAATGAAAAAAAGCCTTGGGAGCTTGTTTTTTATGGACCCCCTGTTTGTACGTCTGTCCCGGTTTCATTGTTCTCTTGCCCCAGCTGTTTCTACTCTGCTCGCAATTGATGTAATTTATTCTTCTGCTAATTTAACTGGCCTCAGCTGAGACAGGGAGACAGGCACAATAACAACAACAACAACAAAATAAAAGGCCCATCTGCACCAGCGCCAGCCCCCTTCTGTGTCAAGGTTGAAGCCCACGCAAAGCTCTGACAAATATAAGAAACTTTTCTCACTCATGGTTTAGAAAGAGAATGTTCCCACTCAGCAGGCAGGAAGTAGATAGTGTACTGTAGCTTTCACCTGACACACTGTCTCGTCTGTGAAAAAGGAGCCGACTGGCTGCTTGATTTCTGCCTCTACTCACTGTATTCATATCACAGAACATGATGGACTCCTGCTGCAGTACAGACTATACTATCAGTACATGAGTCAGTATTATATAGGGATAGTTTCTCTTCGTAATCAATGAAAGAAAATCATCTAGTTACGTGTTGTTGTTCAACAGCAATTCATATTTAGACTAGTTGTAGACTGAAGAAAGTGTTTGCAAATGGAAATTAGATAGATGTTGCTATGCAGTAGCTAGGGTTCTGTGAGTGGTTTCCATGGTGTTGCTATGCAGTTGCTAGGGTATAATTTTGTTGTGCAGTTGCTTGGGTGTTGAAGGTGATTTACAGTTTGTTGTTATGCGGTTGCTAAGATAGAATGTTGCCGTGCAGTTGCTAGGATGTTGTGTTTTCCATGGTGTTGCTGTGCAGTTGCTAGGGTGTATTGAGAAGTTTCCATGGTGTTGCTATGCATTTGCTAAAGTTTTCAAAGTGTTTTAGAATGCATCTGTGGTGTTGTGAGGGTTTCTATGGAGTTGCTATGCAGTTACCAAGGTAAAATGTGGCTATGCAGTTGCTAGGGTGTTGTGGGTGGTTGCCACGGTGTTGCTAGGGTGGAATATTGCTGTGCAGTTTCTAGGGTGTTGTGAGAGGTTTATTTGGTGTTGCTATGTGGTTGCTAAGGTAAAAAGGTACTGTGTAATTGCTAGGGTGTTGTAGGTGGTTGCCAGGGTGTTGCTATTGAGTTACTAGATTTGAATGTTGCTTGCAGTTGCTAGGGTGTTGTAGGTGGTTGCCAGGGTGTTGCTATTGAGTTACTAGATTTGAATGTTGCTGTGCAGTTGCTAGGGTGTTGTAGGTGGTTGCCAGGGTGTTGCTATTGAGTTACTAGATTTGAATGTTGCTGAATCTTTCTTGTTGTATTGTTGCTTACTAGAAAAGCAATATCATACCTCTGAGGCACAGCATTGTTGAGTGAGTCGCATGCTGAACTTGTATGCTTGGGGTCAGTTAAACTGACATTGATGAAACTTCCTTTTGGAGGACCAGCTAATCTGAAATCGTGACGTTATCGTCAGCTAAGATTCTGACTTGGTGTTGTAATTGGAGTTTTCTCTATCGTTATGAACTGTTTTGTCAATGCATTCACTGGTAGTTTATTCATGATCAGAGAACCTGATGGTGCTTATTATGCAAAGCGGCCAGGAAGGCAGCGGCTCAATCTGTGTTTAAAATCAAACCCACATTATTCACCCAGCGCTACAAAGCTTCGAGTCCCCAAAGCACTGCAGTTAATTGTTCTTCCCATCCCTGTCTCTCAACCCAATCAATCGGCGTATTGTTACAAACACAAGCACACTGTTTTAATACTCAACATGAATGTTATTTACTGCATTCGTTTGTCTTGAATTGTCATTTCTGAGAGGCTTTTTGAGCAAAGATGTGAATCCAATTTAAATAATTTTTGCTCGCCAATATATTTGCAAATCAAAATCTTGTCATGTTTAACAATGCTCGCATGCTACCCTTTTGTAAAGCTCGTCTGAAGCCAGGCCAGAATGCCCTGCTCTGTGTTTGTGGACGTCTCTGCCAGAGATTGATTTTGAAGACACGTCAGGGCTATCAGCTTGGAGATTATGTGGCCTTACATCCTCTTATCATGTGCTGTTCCCAGCCATCATCTCATAATCTCCGTTTCGCTGTTTTCTGTCACAGTTATCTGCGCTCTTCCTCCTTTTCTGTGTCATAATGTTAATGATTAAAGCAAATCTCTTGATTTTTCTGAAGTTGGAGTGTCTAAAAATACACCATCCCACGTGTGCAATTACAACCAAGCATGATATCCTTCCTGAACGGAGTGTTCTTATCAAAACCTCAGCAGAAACACCACTAATTACAGAACAATTACCAATGTCGCCAATAATCAGACACAATAAGCGCATCAATAAGCGCATCTTAAATCGAATATTCTTGCGGATGTTGTTTTTTGCACCAGTGCGGTGACTTATTCCACACAAGCATCTGCTGGGCATCAGTAGGTTCAACGCAGCTTTTATGATAGATTACTCACCTGATTCCTTCAATAAGTTAGTGTGTAACCAACACATGACATTTGAGGCATGCAAGTATTATAATCATTTAACAGTAAAAATACATTTGGATGAATCGTGAGCCGGAGAAAGAGATGGATGTGAATGGGGAAAGCTTTCTCTCAAATCTCCTGCATTTGTTCACCCTACAGAAACAAAGGAGGAGTACATTTCAAGGACAAGGTTTAGAGATGTCTGCACTATTGATTTGCTAACAAGACCCTATTCAGCAGCACTTCCGTATTCATCTCCCAGCTCGACAGACAATGGTGCACATTGGACTGTTTAGAATAAAACCCCAGTGTTCTCCTACTGTGGTCTCGCCTCGAGATACAGCATGAAATCAAAGGAGAAAGAGTTAGTAAATGAGAAAAAGAAAGGATAGAAGCAGTGGCGGCTGGCCAATGGAGCGCGCTAGGGCGCCGCCCTCCCTGAACCACACACACAAAATAATAGTTATATAAATTATTTAAATGTATATTTGTATGATTTGATAAATTATAAAATCTTCTGTGAAAAATATGTTTTCACCATCACAATATGACCTCTCTGCCTGTCAGCACGTCTCAATTTCAGCTGAGGGGCGATCGAGAAATCGGGTCTTTGTAGAATTTAGTCAAATCCTGTTTCAAGATATAAATATATTCAAGATGTGCCATAACATTTAGCCAATCAGCGTCCTCAAATCTTAACTGAAATGGGTGATTTTTCTGTCGCCCCAAGCAGCTAAAATCAAGGCTGGTCTCGCATTGGCGCGATTTTTAATTACGTGACAATGACGGACTCAGGTGTTATTAATTCCGGACACGAACCTAACTCTGTACAATCTCTACTCCAATGTCCGTTTGAGAGGAGAACTTTGGCAGAAAAACTGAAGGTAAAGGAGCTGGGTCCAGATCAGGTTGACGGTTTGATTTATTGTGAAGAATCGTTTGCTGTGCCACAGCCCCACCTCAAAAAAATTCACCAGCCGCCACTGGATAGAAGCTTCATATAGTATGACTGACCCATATTTGAATATGTATATGCTGGGGTGTTCGATAATGGGGGACTACAAATGTGTGTTTATGCGAATATTTGCGAGAGACTCTCTGGCAGTCTCCCTCCCTGGCGCTGCCCCGTAAGGATCTCATTTCCATCGGCCATAAAACATTAAGTTGTTAAATTTCTTTATGCGCCTTGCTCCCCTCGCACCGAAGGGCTCTGAGCGTGTCTGAAATTGAGTGATTGCCTGCAGCCTTTGGATTGCTTAACCCCTACTGTCACACAAACCTCTGTGGACTTATATTTTTAGGACTTTTTTCCCCTTCCACTCCACCCCCTGATTTTTCTCTCTCTTCCTCTCTTTAGTCTCTCCATTTGCCTAATTCTCTCTTCTCAAGTGCCTCTGTCTTTTTTTTTACACTTTCTTACTTTCTCTCTGTCTTTTTGCCTTTCTTTCTTTCCCTACAGTGCAAATATAATGTTTGTAATTAATATATGTGACCCTCTCTGTGAAATCCAGGCTAAAGTCTCACAATCTAATTATTGAGATAACAAGCATCAACGTTTGATTTCAACCATTTATTTCACTATAATTTCAATCTTTGACATGACCTTATTCAGTCAATATTAAAGATACAAAGGTTAAAATTTCACAGAATGTTCTTTACCACACGAAGGATGATTTTATTTGTAGAAAACAGCAAATCACAAAAAAATTACTTTAGCTGGCTATTCACAGATAGGGTTGCATATTGTCATTATTTTATAGTCAAAATATCTAAACATCCTTTAAACAAAGGGAAATTGATGTAAGATATAAACTTTTCAGAGAATACATCTTTTCTTATTCTGTAATTGTTATTCCCAATGGCAATATCATTCTCTTGTTCTGAGAATTTATCCAACATGATTTTGTGAGGTTTATGAAAAATAAGCTTAATTCAAGAAACATTCTCTAAAAATAAGTCACATTCTCTTATACAGTTTTTTATTTTCATAAAATTCATATTCTGAGGAAGTTGATTGTTTTACTGGAGTATTGCAAGCTGTTATACACAGCTGTGCTCTCCATCTTAGCAACACATTAAAATAAAGAGAAACTTTATTTTCTTTTCCAAAAGATTTGGGTAATTTTAGAAAGGAAAATATGCTTAAAAGGTTGTTCTGTGGTGAATTAAATAAATGGTCTAATGGGATTGTTTCCTACCAAAGCACCAGCATATATAACTTGTTGTGACTGCTATATCACTAAATACAGATGATATATGATGTGCCAAAATTTGATGAAATATATGAATAAATTACAAATCGAATTGCAGAAATATTGGGGCATTTTTTAAATTTGCATATAATGAAATCTAAAAGACTTTCAAATCACATGAGCCAATATTTTGTTCACAATAGAACATAGAAAACATAACAAATGATTAAACTGAGACATTTTTACACTTTTATCCACTAAATGAGCTCATTTCAAATTTGATGCCTGCTACAGGTCTCAAGAAGGTTGGCACAGGGGCAACAAAGGGCTGAAAAAGCAAGACATTTTGAAAAGATTCAGCTGGGAGAACATCTAGCAACTAATTAAGTTAATTGATATCAGGTCTGTAACATAATTAGCAATAAAAGGGATGTCTTATGGCACTTTTCCACTGCATGGTACGGCACGGTACGGTTCGGTATGGTTCACTTTTGGGGGGTTTTCCACTGGGTACTGTACCTGGTACCTGGTACTTTTTTAGTACCACCTCAGCGAGGTTCCAAGCGAACCGTTACCAAAACGTGACGTGTAAACTGCTGATCACTGATTGGCATCGTTATTACTGCGTCACTGAACTTGTGACATAGAATAGACCCGCTAGATTTAAATCACAGCCAGCGAAGGATCGAACGCACCTTTTGTTTGAACAAACGCACCTTTTTGTATCAACCACAAAATAGCAGTGTCGTTGTCTGTTGAGGAAGTTCAGACGTTCCTCTCGTTGATAGCCGAGGAGCGGATCCAGTGAGAGCTTAATGGCACGACGCCGGAGGAAAAAGCCTTATGTATATACTTTTAAACTTGCTATATTTTCAGAGTATGTCTTCTGTTTATATTTTTACCTTTGTATCTGTGTTTTACTTCAATTAAAAACAATCTGATCGAATACGTGTACCTCCAGACTATATTAAATATGTATCATTGTATGAGCACGTAATGAACCTCTTGAAAAAGACAAATGATTAATGCCACGATTATGAAAACCATCGCATAAATAAAAATAAACAAGGGATACATTGTACTTTTTGAAATATTCAAAGGTTTATTGATAATTCACTTTACAGAACACGCTACATAAATAGCTGAAAAAGCAAGCACAGAAAAGATCTCCAGCTGTGTCACTGTCACCACAGTCTCTGCTGCTGGGGGTAAATCACAAGCACATAGACCTCTCCATTGCTGTTAAAAACATCCACATGCCTGAAGAACACTATTCCGTCTCCTTTCTTTATTGTGAGTTTGTTTGTGCGCGTTTACGATGATGTCACAGCAGTAGAGGTGGCGCAGCTATAATGACACGTGAATAATCCCGTCCATTCTATAGCGGTACTAAACTGCAGTGGAAACGCAAACCGACCCGAACTGAGCCGTACCGTACCCAGCCGTGCCGTACCGTACCGTACCATGCAGTGGAAATGTACCATTAGAGAGACAGAGTCTCCAATAGAGAAGTACTTAGAGAAGTAGGCTCTCCAGTCTGTGAAAGAGAGCATAAAAAGATTGTTGAGTACTTTAAAAACAACATTCCTCAACATCAAATTGCAAAGGCTTTGCAAATATCATATTATACAGTGCATAACATCATCAAAATATTCAGATAACATTGGAGAAATGTCTGTGCATAAGGGACAAGGCCGAAGACCAGTGTTGGATGCCTATGGTCTTCGGGCCCTCAGACGACACTACAACACTCATCGGCATGATTCTGTCATTGACTTTACTAAATGGGCCCAAGAATACATCCAGAAACCACTGTTGGTAAACACAATCCGCCGTGCCATCTGCAGATGCCAACTAAACCTCTATCATGCAAAAAGGAAGCCATATGTGAGCATGGTCCAGAACCGCCGTCATGTTCTGTGGGCCAAGGCTCATTTAAAATGGACTGTTTCAAAGTGGAAAAGTGTTCTATGGTCAGACGAGTCCAAATTTTACATTCATGTTGGAAATCATGGATGCCGTGTCCTCCGAGCTAAAGAAGAGGGAGACCTTCCAGCGTTTCATCAGCGTTCAGTTCAAAAGCCAGCATCTCTGATGGTTTGGGGGTGCATAAGTGCAAATGGTATGGGCAGCTTGAATGTTTTGGAAAGCACTATGAATGCTGAAAGGTGTATGAAAGTTTTAGAGCAATATATGCTCCCCTCCAGAGGACGTGTATTTCAGCAGGACAATGCAAAACCACATACTGCAGCTATTACAACAGCATGGCTTTGTAGTAGAACAGCACGGGTGCTGAGTTGGCCTGCCTGCAGTCCAGATCTTTCACATATAGAGAACATTTGGCGCATCATTAAACAAAAAATTTCAAAGATGACCACTGTTTTTTTAAAAGAAGAGGAGATGTTAAACAATGGTAAAGATGCCCCGCCCCAACTATTTTGAGACCTGGAGCAGGCATATAATTTAAAATGAGCTAATTTTGTGCATAACATTTTAATTGTATACAATTGTATAAAATTTAAACATTTATGTCATCTATGTTCTATTGTGAATAAAATATTGGCTCACATTTAAAAAACGTCCCAACATGTCTGGATTTTGGGTTATAATTCTACACTCTTAACCCTTTAGGCGCCAGGGTTTTTTGGAAGAAATGCATTTTGACGTCAAAAGCTTGTTAAAGGGGTTAAAGATAGATATTCTGTAAATTAGAAAAATGTTGGGCAACAAAATTTTATATGGGGTGTAAATATTTTTTTAAAAGTCACCAAGATTTGCATATTATGAGATTGTTTGTTGTGTTAAACTTGAAAGTCTGTTTGGTAAAGAGTTTTTCTTTTCCCCTAGTGTATGCCCTTGTATTTTAAAATCTAGAGTAAAGTGTTGAGGATAACTATTTTGAGACCTGGAGCAGTAATATTTTTAATCTGTAATTTTACATATAATTTAAAATAAAACTAGCTAATCGCTCCGTGGAAACAACTTTGGGCAGAAGAAGTGCTAAAATCACAAGAAAGATGCAGACGAACAAGAACATTGCAGACCCAGCTGAAAACCAAACCCCGTAATTGTATACAATGAACCCCTGCCATATATTATAAAATTTAAACATTTATGTCGCAAGCATGTAGAAATAAGGTAAATCTATGTTCATTGGTAGTTATTGTGACGGAAGGAATAAAATATTGGCTCGGTTTACAGGTTTTGCACAAATGAGCCAAAAAAAGTGGTGCAGGGTGTGCGATATCCCGATAATATAATAATTGTTGTTTTAACATGCGATTTCATTATGTATTTTGCCAAAAAACAAACAAATCACTCTAAACAGTTTCAAGTAACGTTAGATTAGACTATCCGCGTATCTGGACTGCTTTCTACATTCTTAAAACGTTTAGAATGATCCAAAATTAAAGATTAGGCAGAAAATGTATATATTTATATAATTTAATATAGTAAGCCATGAAGGGTTTTTCTCAAAAAATTTTACAGGCCTTGTTTTTCTTTTTACAACAGTTCAAAAAACAAGAAATAAGAGCAGTTTTAGACACATTGCCTGTTTTTGCTCTTTTGACAACAAAAATATTTCCATACACAGTTTTGTGTCTCACTCTGAGCAACGTGTTTCATTCCTTTTCGTTTAAAATTCTGCTCACAATGACTCTCTTATGGCTTGAAAGGGGTTCTAACATTTAAATCTTTTGATTTATTTATTTTTAATAGATATCATTTGTACCCTGGCCTGGAGCACAAAACCAGTCATAGTCTCTGGGGTAATTTGTAGCAATAGCCAAAAAATGTTGGGTTAAAATTATACATTTTTATTTTATGCCAAAAATCATTACATATTAAGTAAAATCGTGTCCATTATGTATTTGTAAATTTACTACTGTAAATATATCAAAACTAAGGCTTAATTTGAACAACTTTAAAGGAGATTTTCTCAATATATTGTTTGCTTCCTAATCCAGATTTTCAAAATTTGCATAACAAACCATACATCAATGAAATATTATTTATTCGCTTTCAGATGATGAATAAACCAATTTAGGATAAGGACCCTTATGGTTTTTGTTCAGGGTCACATTATGTCTTATTTATCAAAACATTATTTCTGCATTTGTAACTCAGGCTAAATGCATTCATGTTGTGTAATACATCTATGCCACTTCAATGAGCTTCTGCGTTTCCTCTGCATGAAAGTCTGATTTAATTTCCCTGGTAACAGCCTAAAGTGTTATTATTCTATAATAGATTCCTTTAATTAAAAACACCTAGTTTGAGTTTAGGCCCATTCAGGGGTTCAAACTGTTCCTGGAGGGCCAAGCCCTAAAGAGTTTAGTTCCAACCCTGCTCCAACACACACACCATGTAGTTTTCAAATAACTAGTGTATGCAGATGTGTTTAATTAGGGTAATATTCTGTGTAGGGCTGGCCCTGTATGAGTTTAACCTTTGGTCTATCCCATTTTTCCCTCCCTCTAGTAACTAAGTACTCAAGTAAATTTTAAATGCTACTTTTTACTTTTTCGAGTATATTTTTATAGGACTTTTACTTGTACTTAAGTAAAATTTCAGTAATGTAATGGTACTTTTACTTGAGTAATTTTTGTACTCTTTCCACCTCTGAGCTACATAATCCGATTACTTTTTCAAGTAACTAGTAAAGTAACCCATTAAATTTACAAGAACATATCTGATACTTTTTTTAAATAAGTAATGCAATTTATATTGTTTTTCCATTTATTCAATGACACCTCTCCCGTCGCTGGTTTAAGATAAATTGGGAATAAGTGCAGGGACAGAGGCACTTCTTTCAGGCTGAGGCTTATTCATTTAACTTTTGGTGTGAAAGTGAAAAATATATTTGCTGTTGTTGTTATTAATAAAAATAAGCATGCCCAGCTCAGGTGATAAAAATACAGACAAAGTAATGTAATACTTATAACTTAAAACACAATGAATTATTTTTATGGAGTAACACAATATTGTAATGCATTAATAAAAAAAAAAACTTTCTCCAGCACTGATAGAGTAGTCCAGCCTATATTTATGAGGAGCTACTTTGTAAAATGATTTCAATATTGTCCCTCTCAGAAGCACTGGCATAATGTGAACTTTGGTTCCTTCATTTCGGACACCCTGAGATTGCAGTGTTGATGCCCTGCTCACTCTCACACGCTCTCATTCTCACCTGCTCACAAACACGTCCTTTACAAGTGTGTGGGTGCGAGGGGTGGATGACAGTGACGTGTGACCTGCAGCTGGAGGCCAATCTCTCCTCTCTGATGGAGGAACTCATTTCCCTGTGTATGATCATTACAAGGGATGACAACATGAAGGGATCACCTCTCTTCTCCTTTTTCCCCTCTTATCTCCTGCTTCTACAAACCTGCTGGCTTGGCTGGAGTCTGTCAGCCTTTACTGCCCACTCCCAGAAACACCTAACAGATAATTGCAGTACGATTTGATCTGACATCTGTCAACAAGATTCTGACCATGATTTATGTACACACATATTTTCATTTACATAAAAGTATATTAATGTAACTTGCTAAGCAGGTGTGGGTAACTTTGAAATCCTTTGTGAAAAAAATAATAAAACAATTTAAGAATCAAAACCTTCTTAAGAAGAACGTTTTATATATATAAACAATAAACAAACACTGTATGTGTCTTGTGGAAGAACATTGTAGCCAAAGCTACTTTATGTACATCAAGTCATGCACAGTGGACCATTCTGCAGCGGTTGTCGTCCCGACAGGTCTAAAATAGTCTGAAAATAAACACTTATGTCTTTGGACACGAATTATTATAATTATTAATAATTGCAATTAAATGGAAATGTTTTTTAGTTTAAATTTAATGAAATCAGCATAACTTTAGCGTTTTTTATTGATTTATTAAATGTTTTTACCCGCTTAAGTACCCACTTAAGTACTTTATCTTTACAAGTAATTGCATCAACATTTTTGGTAAACTAAAATATACATTGCTGCCATTTCTTAAACTTGTGTGTCATTTATTAAAATATGTAATTACACATTTGTAATTTATTAACATTGAAAATATCTTATTCTTTAATGTAATATCAAATAACACTCTACAGTTAAAATTATAATCTAGCTTTACATATGCTTTAGTATGTTAGTCAACACATCAAAAAAAGTGTGCTTAAAGCATTAAAAAATAACTTTATAATTTAAAATATACTTTAATATCCAGCAGTTATGTTGCTCTACTAAAAATTGCACTTAAAAAGTGTACTTAAGTTTGTTAAAGTGGTCATTGGATGCCTATTTTCCACAAGTTGATATGATTCTTTAGGGTCCTAATGAAAAGTCTATAACATACTTTGGTTTAAATTTCTCAATGGTAGCGTGAAAAACACTGTCAAAAACAGCTCCGCAGATATCAACCCATTCTGTAACATGTTGCTTGAAATGCTAATGAGCTCTGCTGATCCCGCCTCTCTCTGCTGACTCCGCCCCTCTTTTCTTCGTGGGGTGAAGAGCCGTGCTCTGAGAGACTTGTTTACTTTAGCCACAAATGCTGCGAAACTATCCAACTAGCTCGTTATTAGGAATAGCGATTGCAAAGATTCATAAAAAACCCTTATACTCACTTCTTCTGTAAGTGAAGATGGATCACGAATGATTTGCGCGAACATAAATGCATTTAAGTAGACGTAAGACAGCCATGTCAATCAACAATCGTGGGAGTGGCCTTTGTCCGCGTGACGTCACACAGACAAGAAGCTGAGAATGGCCTGATTTGAAAAAGGAGATATTATTTTTAGGGATTAAATAAAAACTACTGGGTGGATTTTTATAATTATAGGGTAGATGTGTACACGCACTGCCAACACACATTTATGTTCAAATTTAGCATCCGATGACCCCGTTAAGAAACAGCCATGAAAGTGTTTCTCTTTAATTGGCCTTTTATTTAATTATATTATCTGCAAGTAGAGTTTTTTTATATAACTTTATTGAGTTGTTCACTTCACATTTTCTGCAACAACAACAAAAAGTGTTGTGACTATAAAGCTCTAAATGTCTCGTTTTAAGTTCTCTTGTGATCACTTCATTCAGTTCAGCATATTTGACCTAAAGGTAACCCCGCTGGATACAACACAGAACGGTGTACCCTTTGTTTGTGTATGTGTTGACCTTACAATACAGCTGAGTGAGTTTACAGGCTGGGAGTGTGTTGGTGTGTCGCGTCTCAATCTTTCGTGAGATCAGAGGTGCAGTCATAGTATCTCTGGGAATGTGCAATTTTGTGAGGATGAAGTGGGAAACTGGTGATGTGACGAGGGGACGTCCCGCTGTTCACGCGCACACGCTCACGTTCAGGAGTCTCCTGCTGCCGTGTGCTGATGAAAAAGTAATGTAGTGTGTCTGAAAGTTTCTTGTCTACTTTTACCCAGCACCCCGTTCTGACTGAGGAAATAGATCTCGGAGAAAATGGAGAAAGAAAGAGAGAGGGAAAATGTGTGTGAAAGGGGAAAAGAGAGATTTCGTCTGGGAGGACAATGAGACTTTTGATGCCTTCAAGTCACGATGTAAATATTGTATTTACGAGATGAATGAACGTCGTGATCGCGAGCGGGAATCTTGAGATTTTCTTTAAGACTCAAGAAGTTCATGTTAGTAAAAACATGTCGGATGCAATGGATGCAGCATCTGTATTAATGGTACATTTGCTAAAAAATAATTATTATTATTTAATTTACAATAAAACTATATACGTTGGATGTACAAAACCCCATAATATTATATCAATTTACATCACTTTAACATTAACTAAGATTGATACATTTTTAGATGGTTTTTATTGTTTTTGTTTATTAATGTTAACAAATGAAACCTTACTGAAAAGTGTTAACTAATTATTTATGCTCTACATTGCAATGCAATTCTATGCTGTTTCCAAGCTCAGACTCTCTTTATTGTTTTAATGTTATTTTGGATGGTTTTCCAGCACTTCTTGAACCACCAACTGTTATTTTACATACACGTTCATGCATTTGGCTTTTATACAAAGTATTGCATTCAAGGTATCATTTCATCAGTTCTTGCCTCACTGGGAATCAACCACATGACCTTCTGTTTCTATTGATCTCTATACAGGAAAAGCTCAACAAAAGTAGCGAGAAAGGCCTAAACTAATGATAAAGGTGCACAGGCAGCAAAACAACACATTTCATTTTAGTTATGGTTTTCAATAAAGGTCAAAATAAACTGAGAAGCACTTTCATTAATTAAACAAAACTATACAAAGCAAAAATGCACCTGATGCACATACTTGTAGATTAATAATTAAGTTTCTGTCTTGCTCCGACCAAAGTTATTTGAACACACCTGACATTTCATTTTTCGACTTTGTAAATACAGACTTCCAAATGAATTGAACACACCACATTTCACACACACAGAAAAGTACATCAGAAATGCAAAGCACCAGTGTCTTACTGAAGCAGACCTCTGCTGTAGCCTCCTTCCTAAAGTTGTCTCTCTCAGTCATACGTTCTATTTGGAGTAGAAAAGTTTGATTTTTGTTATTTTTTTTTAGAGCAGGTCAATTTCACAGACATACCTTCTGAGTTTAATCCTGTCCTAAACGAACAAGTCATGTTTTTCTTATATAATCTTAGGTAAAATTACGGCGCAAATTACCAACAGTTTTTGGGCTGACTCAGGAGTCCTGTGAGAAATCTAATCCTGTCCCGCTAGGAGCGTCTGTGACTGTGGTATTACTTTTTCACAGCACTTCTGAGTTTATTTTGACCTTTCTCGAATACCAAAACTAAAACTAAATGTGTTGTTTGTGCTGCCTGTACACTTGTATACCTCCTTGCAACTTCTTTTAGCTTTCCTGTATATTAAACAGTAGAGAAAGAAGGTCCTGGGTTCGATTCCCAGGGAGGCCAAGAACTGATCAAATGTAAATGTGTACTTTGAATGCAATGCTTGGGATAAAAGCATCTGCCAAATGTATTAATGTAAATGTGAAATAACAGTTACCCGCTGAAGTACTGCTGGGATGCATTTCAAAATGAAATTAAAACAATATGTGCTTTATAAGGACTAAAAATAGCTCATGTGCTAGTAATATAAATGCCAATAAGCAACTACTTAATAAGAACTGGTCCCTAAACTAAAGTGCTACCACTAATATATTACTAAAATTAAAAGTATCTATTTCATGAGCTGGCATGCTCTAACAATGAACAGTTGCATTTAGGATTAATAAATACTATAACAAACGAATCACTTGGGGTTACGACATTTTAGATAATGCATTAAATAATGGGACCTTCTTGTAAAGTGTTACCGATATGTCTCATTCATATGGTTTTGTGATGCATGCATCCTTCATAACGCACAAATACAGACAGATATTCCTACTTTAGCAATAACTACAGAAATCACAATCCCATATAAATCAATAGATAAAATCACAGATATCCTCCGTTAATAAATGTAACTCAGATGCTGTTCGGAAAACTAATCTTGTTGGAATAACGCTACAAAGAGGAATTTTACTTTGCTTTGCTTTGATAACACATTAATCTCTCCCCGCATGCAGACACAAACGATTGTGGTTAGGGACTTGTTTAGTTTATTTCTGGTTTGAAACAGAAGCAATTGTCCTTGCCTGCATGTCTGCTGACATGGCAAGTCTCCAAAAAGCACAACGCAACCTTATTGCAGAAGCTATATAATATACTTTGTAGCTAAACTCCAATGCCATAGTGTAAAGTACCAACATTCGTGTCACTGACTTGGACTACTTGGAGTATTTCATTGGTCAAAGATCTACTTTTATGCCAAATTTATTGTCTTAAATGAACTCACTGCTTTTATTTTTTGACCAGAGATGTTTAGAAACTCTATTTTCATATTCAAATAAGCCATTAGCTGTGATGTCTGGCCCTGTCAAGAAGCTTAGCAATTGCCAAGTACACACTGAAGAGCAAGTCATGTAGTGCCTTTCCATTACACAGGCCTACATCGCATTCGCCGGCTGTTCGTGTCTGCAAACACCAACAGCACAGAAACAAATAATGCATATTAGCATTAAATGCGCTTGCCAGCGACATCATTTCTATTGACACAATTAACTAACACATAAAATCTCATTTTAATTAGAAAATCCAAACGTAAAAGGACAAAAATGTGTTGGATGGCTGAACGAAACCAATTATTTGTCATCATTTCTTTTCATTATCGTCTCTTTCCAGTTTCGAAAGTGATTTTATTCAGCATTTCACCATCAACTAAACCTGCATTCATTAAATCATCCTTTTCCGTGTCAAGGGTGTAAATATGTTCCTCAAACGTCCTTCCATTGAGTGACTCATTATTTATTACATAGAGAGGGATGGAGCCATATGGCACCATCAAACATAATCACACAGAAATTATTGCTTTGTTTATTGACAGAAAATGAGAATTTAGAGGATGATTGCTGGTTAGATAGAGTCAGGAACAATGCATGTACTAATGTAATGACTGGTGCTCGTTTTATGCGTGAGTAATTCCTATCATACCTCAGGAACTGCACATGTCATTTACTTCCACTGAAAGAATCAGAGCACAATTTGTCAAGTTCAATGGATTAATATAGTGTATCACTTCCATAGCTTATTTCATCAAATTGAGTAGTTTAGTTTTTTCGTTTTATTTTGTACTATTTTTTATTCTGTGTTATTTTGTACTATTTTTTATTCTGTGTTATTTTGTACTATTTTTTATTCTGTGTTATTTTGTACTATTTTTTATTCTGTGTTATTTCTTTCTAAGGCTTTATTTAAATGAAAGTGCAGCATTGCTCAATAAGACAATTGAATTTACTTCTAAATATTGTATCAAAAGGCATAAATAAAATTAAGTAAAAAAAACATTATGAAATTAAATTACATGAAAAAGTGCTGTGGTGCTGTAAGAGGACAAGTAAGCTCGTGTCATTGCGTCATACACATTGAAATTGTCCTTTTTGAATTTGTAGACTTTTTCTATGTTTGCATTTAGATGAAAGGCAAAAAGCCTTTTGATATATGCTTAATAAATAATGTTATAATCTGAAGTATTTGTCTAATTTCAATATTGGTCAAGCGTTTTGTTTGTAACTTAATGGCAACTCTATTTGAGCATTTGTGCTTTTTCATTATTTTTATTTTAAGAAGCAAATATGACTCTACTTCTGCTCTGTCTCTCTTCAGTATTGCTCACACACTTCTAACGCTCATGTTTTATCACCGTCTGAGTGTTTGCACTCGTTCTAGTTCTCTCACTTCTCTTTCTCTCTGTCTCAGTAATAAGAGCGTCTGGGATTTTCAGAAACGCGGCAGACTAGTTGTAATCGGGGGACTCTGGAATACTTGATTCTGATTGGTCAGTTTGTATCTCTGAGGGGTCCTCAAGTTAAACAATATTCAATATAATATTTAATGTTCTATATTTATATTTATTCTTTCATTCGTTTGTTTTTGTAAGTGGGAAAATGTACGGTCAGGCAGTCATAATTGCAAAGTAATAATATAGATAATACATGATATAATAATAATGTAATAATATAGATTGTATAGCTAGAAATAAGATGCGCCACAAAACAACTTTGAAATGCTTGTATCATTATTGTTTTACATAAATGTTCAAAAACGTCAAAGATGATTTATGAAAGAGGAGCTTTCCAGAATGTTTGCGTTTCATTGTATTGATTTATTGATTTTCCTGTGAAAGAAAGACAGAAAGACAGAAAAAGAAAGAAAGAAAGAAAGAAAGACAGAAAAAGAGAATGAAAGAAAGAAAGAAAGAAAGAAAGAAAGAAAGAGAAATAGATTATTTATATACACAACTAAATGGTATCAGATTAATGTAATACAGCTCTTGTACTGTGTATGTGTGTGTGTGTGTGTGTGTGTGTGTGTGTGTGTGTGTGTGTGTGTGTGTGTGTGTGTGTGTGCGTGTGCGTGTGTGTGTGTGTGTGCATGTTTATGTGGTTTATGTGTGTGACATGTGTCTGTAGGTATTGTGTGAGGTCAGTGTGTGTGTGTGTGTGTGTGTGTGTGTGTGTGTTGTGTTTGTGTGTGTGTGTGTGTCTGTGTGTGTGTGTGTGTGTGTGTGTGTGTGTGTGTGTGTGTGTGTGTCGTGTGTGTGTGTGTGTGTGTGTGTGTGTGTGTGTGTGTGTGTGTGTGTGTGTGTGTGTGTGTGTGTGTACATATGTTCTCGGTTGATATGCATGATCTTTTCCTGCTCTTAAATAAATATTTTTTGGGTTTAATATTAATGAGTATTAAATATGTATCTAATGTAATCTGACTAATGTAAATTAAATTTTTAAAATAAATAATAGCTTTTGTTTGACATGAATCCTCCCTCCAGCTTTCCTTGACCAGTATGTCTGCCACAGAAAAAGTAGGACACTTCTCACCCTGATATCAATCCATTACCAAAAATACAATTCTTTTTCATTTGCCGAGCACGCTGACAATAAGCCATTAGGATGAAAGGTGAGAAAATGTTTCTGGCTCCACTCACCACTGTAAAAGTTCGTTCCACCAGGCCAGTTGTTTGTCTATCTAGACCAAATTTATTTCAATTAGAGACACGTCCCGCCTCTCTTTTTATTTCTAATCGATCGCAGCGCTTGGCAGCGGGGCACTATACGCTATACGAGGCCTCTGCCACGCTGTGAAATATTCACTCCTTTCGCTGTGTTTATAGTTGGGTCCACTTTGGCACTGTCAACAGTTAATAAAGACACGGCTAAATAATTAGCAAACTAACAAGGGTTTAATCTAATACAGATTAAACTGGGCCCGGTCTGCTCGTTCGATTGAGATGTTTCTAACCTCTTTATCTCCATTAGTTAAGAATCTGCGTGTTTCTTTTAATATCGCCAATGGCCATTGATTTCCCCCTCCCTCTCTTCTTTTTTGACATGAGTGATATTATATGAGCCCGCGTAGAGGCTGCTATCGACTCCTCGTCCATCGATATTATAAATGCCTTAACACTAGCAGTTAAGCTCATATGTCATTTATTGGATTTGCAAAATAACGAATTCATCAGATAGCCGAGCGGCTGCCCCAGCCGTGTTAAATTAGCACCGTTACGCACTTCTACAGTATATGCCAACCGAGCGTGTTTTTTAGGTGCCTGCATTTGGACGTCACTTCTGACATGTGGCCTCAAGGGAAAGACACGATATCAGATTTGTAGACTAGGAAGAAAGTAATACAGGCCTACAGACTTGCTTTGGGAGACAGGCTCTGTTTGGAATTAAATCTCTTCCTAGTTCTGTTGTTGTTGTTATTGTTTTTTTCTTATCTCAGCTGCTGACAGTCAGTTTGCTGCTGACAGTACAGCAGATTCGGGTTAATGGAGACCAGCCCTCAGGCCCCAGTGAACGCTGGGTATTTTCACGGCTGCGCTTGCCTTAGACGAAAACAATCTCGTGCTGCGACCTCATCACTGCCCAACTTAACTGATGTGCTAGTTCTGATTTGGTGCCTAAATTTATGGCTACATTATCGCGTGCATCGTAATTATGTTCATCTTCACGTGACACTCATGAGCTGCTTTTGCACGTAATTAACCTATTTAACATATTAATTCTACCGATTAGATGCACGTCAATCATCGATGGCAAAGACACCCTCTCTGAGCTGCTTCCTGCAGCACTGCAAAAAAGGTTCACACTGAGTATTTTTGTCTTGTTTTACGGTACAAATATTTAAACCTTCTTAAAACAAAGCGCATTTTTGTCTTGTTTTCGAGAAGTACAAATATTTAAATCTTCTTAAAACAAACTGAAAATATTAAGTCTTGTTTCGAGAAGAAAACTGAAAATTAAAAAAATAAGTAACGGCTTCATGTTTCTTTGAAGGATAAAAAAACGTCACGGCTTCAAAAATGAAAATTTGCTTAAAATGTACTCACCCTCAGGCCACACAAGATAGAAATTAGTTTGTTTCTTCATCAGATTCACCCTGGAGAGGCCAATGCAAGATAGAAATGAGTTTGTTTCATTACATCACAGATTTGGAGAAATGCAGCACCAATGGATCCTCTGCAGTGAATGGGTGCCGTCAGAATGAGTCCAAACAGCTGATAAAAACATCACAATAATCCACATCATTCCAGTCCATCAGATAATGTCTTGTGGAGTGAAAAGCTCTGTGTTTGTAAGAATCAAATCAATCATTAAGACATTTTTTAGCTTTAAACATCTGCTTCCAGCTAAAATACAAGTCCCCTCTTCATAATATTACATAAATCATTTCATCTGAATCAGGAGAGACATCTGCACACATATTTTGGTGGATTTTGATGTGAAGAGGACAACTGTTGATGGACTTTTTCACTGGAAAAATCAATATTATGGATTATATTATGGATTATAGACTCGTAGTTTGGCTGGAAGCGATGGTTTAAAGTAAAACTAATGGTGGATTTGTTTCTTATAAACATACAGCTTTTCACTTCATAAGACGTTAACTGATGGACTGGAGTGGTGTGGATTAGTTATGATTATTGTGATGTTTTTATCAGATGTTTGGACTCTTATTCTGACGGCACCCATTCACTGTAGAGCATCCATTGATGAGCAAGGGATGTAATGCTACATTTCTCCAAATCTGATGAAGAAACAAACTTATCTACATCTTGGATGGACTGAAGGGGAGGACATTTTCAGCAAATTTTGGTTTTCATCCATCCATCCATCCATCATCCATCCATCCATCCATCCATCCATCCATCCATCCATCCATCCATCCATCCATCCATCCATCCATCCATCCATCCATCCATCATCCATCCATCCATCCATCCCTCCCTCCCTCCCTCCCTCCATCCATCCAATCCATCCATCCATCCATCCATCCATCCCTCCATCCCTCCCTCCATCCATCCATCCATCCATCCATTCCATCCATCCATCCATCCATCCATCCATCCATCCATCCATCCATCCATCCATCCATCCATCCATCCCTCCCTCCCTCCCTCCCTCCCTCCCATCCATCCATCCATCCATCCATCCAATCCATCCCTCCCTCCCTCCCTCCCTCCCTCCATCCATCCATCCATCCATCCATCCATCCATCCATCCATCCATCCATCCATCCATCCATCCATCCATCCATCCATCCATCCATCCATCCATCCATCCATCCCTCCCTCCCTCCCTCCCTCCCTCCCTCCCTCCCTCCCTCCATCCATCCATCCATCCATCCATCCATCCATCCATCCTCCATCCATCCATCCATCCATCCATCCATCCATCCGTCCTTCCATCCATCCATCCCTCCATCCATCCATCCATCCATCCATCCCTCCCTCCCTCCATCCATCCATCCATCCATCCATCCGTCCATCCGATCCATCCATCCATCCATCCATCCATCCATCCATCCAACTATTCCTTTAAAACAATACAAAAATCCCGTTATTAATATCTGTCTAAATATCTTGATTTAATATTTATAAAAAATATTATTATTATTAATAAAGAAGAATCAAGTAAATGTAAATTGATTTAATAATGTTCAGATATTTTTACTATAAAACAATACAAAAATACTCAGTAAAAAAATCATTTTTGCTGTGTGCAGGTTGTTTATTTCTCCTCTCGAAGCCACTTCCACGTGACGACCATCGCATCTCAGAAAGTCGTTCTTTTTCCCCTTACCTCTGGCTAAGACAGCTCTGATTCACAGGTTCACCACAACCCTTGACATTCACACGGCCAGCTGGAGGCTGTCCACACCTTCACCCTGTCCATCCATCACTCCTCTGGGGCTTGAGATGGAGGGATTTTTCACTCCGTGCTCGGCCCCCCAGCAATTGTCTTCTATTTAAAGGTGGTGGGGGGAGATCAAAGCACTTTATACATCAAAGCACATCAAATCTCAAGCGCTGTCCTCTTTCTTCACCTCCTTGTTCTAAAAGTGGAATCAGGGAAAGCCCCTGAAGAAAATCCTCGTGCTCGAGAGAAAATATGAGCATGGATGGTGTAATAGCATGTGTACCATGTGTGCCGATTGTCAAGGATGAAGCTAATAAATAACACAGAGCAGACGTGCCCTGATGGGCTGGGAAAAGTGCTCCCTACCAGCACAGATGTCTGTGGAAGAGCACCACATTTGGAAAACATTGCTATTTTAGGAGACGTATTTATGTGTAAACATCTCAATCAAAATCTAGATGAAAATACATAAATCAAGTAGATGTTATGACAATATTAGGACTGAGATCCACAGTGAATTGATGGTTCATTTCCATAGCTTCACACACAACAAAGACATGTTTGTTTGATCTGTGTAGTGTAGCACTGGTGATTTGAGCTTGACCTGCTTGGACAGTTTTTTTCCTCCCAAATCCATGGCCAATTCTAGCCCTTGTAGAAAAGAGAAATAAATAATATACTTTAAAAGAAATATACTTTGCAACGAATATACTGAAGTACAATCTGAATAATGTTTCCAGACACTTAAATGTATGATATTTGCTATTCAATGAAAATGAATTATAGTTTATATGTATATTAAATACAGTTAGCTGAACTTTAAGTGCTTTTTTACTCAATTAAGTAGGATTCAAGTACATCTTTATATAATATTTCACAAATGTATTATCTAAAATATGGTTAAAGTGTACTGCTGAATGTACTGACAAGCATTTAAACAAGTATTTAGCTGTTTCTTGTGTGTTATATGTTTGTAATTACTCTTGTACTGATGAAGTTGCAATTTAATAAATGTAAAGTACTTTACATCGAAAAACACTTTTCATTGCATTCAAATTATTTATTTAATTTAATTCGAATTTGTATTTTATTTTGAAAGATGACTTCTATTCTAAAGTACTGTATCCTTCTCCATGTACTCTGGATATGTAAATATGTTTCCCATTGGTTTTTTGAAAAATACTGAGAATTGGACCTTAAAATGTGTGATAAAGTGTATTAATTAACCATGAACTTACCGTATGTTTAGGGTTAGGATGAGGGTTTGGTTTGGGATTAGTTGCATGTAATATTGCATAACATATTGTTAGTACTGTAGTAAATACATGTAACAAGAACGCAAAGTGTAATGAGAAATCATATTGGGGCCAACTGATTAAATGTAAATAGCAAGCTGCGATTTTAAACATTTTGTACAAATACATTTGAGGCCGAGCTATATTAACTAGGACACTTCAGAATCAGCTCCTTTGTTGTTCATGGTTGTGGCCAGGTTCCCTCAGCTTGAGATGAGTTTATCACACATTTTGGTTTGTGAACTCCTGCAGTATGTCGTTCCGGTGGAGTTTGTGTTTTACCATCTGAGGTGAAGACAATATTGATGACACTTCTGGTTTCTTATTGCCACCTGCCTTAATGTGGCACCGCAGACACTGTTTGAGAGCGCCAGGTCCTGGCAAAAGACGGCTTTATATATCACCCACCCATCATACACAGCTGCCGCGTGTCGTATTGGTTGGACAACAGCTTCTCTAACAGTCAAGTGCTTTTTGTTTGCCATCTAGTTAGAGCAATCAACCTGACACAAGCATTAGTCTGTATCCCTGTTATGTGTGAAAGTGTTCATATCAGCAGCACGTTCTGTTCTGTCTTCTGCTGGTGAGCTGCAAGCTGGAAACTGAAAGTAATTAAAAGGCTGTCGAGCCTCATGGTAAGATGTACATCCCAAACCTCACATAAAGGCTCCGCCTGACCAACAAGCTCTGTATGTTCTGGGTTCAGCATGACATGTGTGATTAAATACATGTAAGGCTGTGTGGAGACAGTGTTGAGTGCATTCATTCATTCATTCGTTCATTCGTTCATTCATTTATTCATTCATTCATTCATTCATTCATTCATTCATTCATTCATTCATTCATTCATCACTCACTCACTCACTCACTCACTCACTCACTCACTCACTCACTCACTCACTCACTCATTCATTCATTCACTCACTCACTCATTCGTTCGTTCGTTCGTTCGTTCGTTCGTTCGTTCGTTCGTTCGTTCATTCATTCATTCATTCATTCATTCATTCGTTCATTTGTTCGTTCATTCATTCAATTGTTAAAATGCAGTATTGCAGTTGTTTGTTTGTTTATTTAACTATTTATTCAATGATTTTAATTATCTGTTTAAATAGTTGCTGTTTATCTATTCACAAAGACCTTTTTATTTATTTATTTCTAACATTGCTGCTTATCATTTTAAAGTGTTTTTTATGCTTTCCTTTAAATCTAGCATTGCTGTTTACCTATTTAAATAAATGTTATTTATTTTAATTTAGTATAGTTGTTTGTTTGATTGATTGTTTCTTTATTTAAAGGAGCATTGCTGTTTATTTATAAGCATAATTGCTAATTGGCTGTATTTATTTTAACATTTATTATTTATTTATTTAAATATGGCATTGCTGTTTATTTGTTTAAATATTTTTTTTTTTGTATTTATTTAAAAGTATAACTGCAAATTTTATGCATATGACATTTTATGTATATGACACATGCAAGGCCAATTCACCTAGTTGCATACAGACCTGCATCCTAAATCTTTTGAACATAAAGTTTATTTTAAGTAACAAAAACGTAGCCTTGCATTTGTCGTGTTCCTGTGGCTCAGTGGTAGAGCATTGCGTTAGCAGCGCAAAAGGTTGTGGGTTCAATTCCCAGAGAACACACATACTGATGAAAAATGTATAGCCTGAATGGTGAGATGTATGTGTACGATGTAAGTCGCTTTGCATAAAAGCGTCTGCTAAAAAAAATAAAAAATTATTCACAACTTCCATTCAGATCAATTATTTAGAAATTTCCATGTTCAGTAGTAGTCCATCTTTTAGGAATAAAAGAACAGACATCAAAATAATAAATTAAATCAGAGGGTAATCACTGTGCCATGTTATATAACGTGACATCTGTGTTTCCCCCTTTTGAAAAGCACCAGGCGCCACCAGCGTGTATGTATGTTCTCCAACATGCCCCCATATGTCACCATCATCCTCTGCATTTGTAAGTACTGCATACCCTTGCTCATGTACCTGATATCTCCTGATTGGATCAAGCAGTCTGAAGGCCTTCGCTTTTAAGATATTGAAAAAATCATCCCTGATGGGGTGGCTTTAGGGAGCAGGGCATTGCTATTCAGCTCACACGGCCGCTATTGAACTCTGCTGGTATTATACTGTAAACAAAGATCAATGTGCTTTTAACCTACAACAAACAGAAACAATATTTGACTGTAAACCCACCCTCAGATCCTGCGAAAGAGAGGAAGGGAAGATGTTTTGAGGACAGAATGTGATTTCTATAAAAGTGCTTTTATCGTGACGATGATGGAATCAAGAGATTAGAGACGCTTCTCCAGCTTTCCCTCCCTCTCGCTGTTGACTGAAAACGTCTATCTAGAGTAAATGTATAACTGCCACTTCAGCTGACAATCACGCTATCACTGATCGCTCACTGTCCATCACATCGGCCTTGTGAGAGGAGTCGAGTCTAGCGCAAAGCTAACTGGACCTATAATCGATGTGATGTTGGGAGGCTCGGCGCTAGACTCTCTCTCTCTCTCTCTCTCTCTCTCTCTCTCTCTCTCTCTCTCTCTCTCTCTCTCTCTCTCTCTCTCTCTCTCTCTCTCTCTCTCTCTCTCTCTCTCTCTCTCTCTCTCTCTCTCTCTCTCTCTCTCTCTCTCTCTCTCTCTCTCTCTCTCTCTCTCTCTCTCTCTCTCTCTCTCTCTCTCTCTCTCTCTCTCTCTCTCTCTCTCTCTCTCTCTCTCTCTCTCTCTCTCTCTCTCTCTCTCTCTCTCTCTCTCTCTCTCTCTCTCTCTCTCTCTCTCTCTCTCTCTCTCTCTCTCTCTCTCTCACTCTCTCTCTATCTCTCTCTCTCTCTCTCTCTCTCTCTCTCTCTCTCTCTCTCTCTCTCTCTCTCTCTCTCTCTCTCTCTCTCTCTCTCTCTCTCTCTCTCTCTCTCTCTCTCTCTCTCTCTCTCTCTCTCTGCTGCATGTATTGCTGTTTCATGTCAAGCCTCTTTCACTTCCATCCTTTTATTGGACGCTCTATTCATAATATGAACTCTCCTGTTCTCTGTATCTAGTGGAGTCAAACGCTTCTATTTTGCATTTGTTTTCTAATTTTATTTATTTAATTTTTTTACATTTTAAAGTAAAAATCCAATTTTGGTAGTGCATGTAGATTGGTATGTTAACGTCACTTAATGAAATACATAGTAATATTTTGCACCAATATGTCAACACACTGCTGTAATATTTTTTACAGCGAATTTCTGATTTATTTGTTTATTTATTTACTTATTATTTTTACAATGAATTGAACAGGATATTTATTTATTTTTTATTTTTAGTTCATAAGACCCTGATTAAGTGTTTTAGTATCAACTCAAACCATTGCAGATGTTTCTAATAGAATTCATATAGAGATGCAGAAATCAAGCAACTGTCAATAGTGTAATAAATGTACAAAACATTTAGTTCATTTAGTGTAGTTAGTTTGAAAGTTTTTTTTTAATTACTTAGATTGCTTCTTGGGAAATGTTTGCAACATATTGCACTTTCTTCTGTAATGTGATATTACTCGGTCTATGACAGGTGGTTAGAGAAAAAGAAGAGGGCTTGGTGACAGTAGCCCAAACAAAGTCATTATAGAGGCTTTTAGAGCAAGTGATTACTCTTTTTATGACATACTATAGAGGCAAATGTTTCAACTTTAGTCAAAATTTGCACCGAATCGTTCACAGTAAGACAAGGAATGTGCATTAAGAAAGCAAATATTGACTACATTTAGTCTTCATTTGCACTCTAAGTGACATATGGCAGAATCTGAGGTATTAAGGTCTTCTTAGTGTTTTTCTACCCTGCAGGAATGACTGAATGAAGTAGGCCAGTAAATTAGCGCTGAGAGCAGATAATAATTCAGTATTTGTGTTTTCATGTCTATCAGACAGGGAGTTAGTTCTTGTGTTTGCGTAGACGCTCTGACAGACTCAAGCTGGGGACGCTTGTCAGTGCTGGCCGCTTTTTCATCAGACAGCAGACATCACAGCTGTGTTTATGGGAACGGGGATGTCCCAGGACCAGACAGTCGTATTTAGAGGAGGAGGAAACTGACACAATACACCACCGTCTCGGAGAAGACAGCAGGAACACGAATACTCGATGTGATGAACAGGGCTTAAGACAGCACTGAACACCACCAAAAATAAAGGTTCTCCGCTGGTTTTTATGGTTCCATGATGAACCTTTAACATCCATGGAAACTTCCCATTGTACACATTTTTTTATTAATTTATTTAATTAAATTTTTTTAATAATAGAAGAACCATTTTGGGTTCCCAATAAGAAAAAATCATTGAATAGGAAGCATGCATTTCTTAGTGTAAAGGATATTTCAATAATCTGAAGGACATTCTCCCTCTATAAAGAACAATTTGTGCAATGGGAATGTTCTATATTATAGAGTGGTCTTTTATTGTGGTCCAGCCTAAGACACACCTGTGCAATAATCATGCTGTCTAATCAGCATCTTGATATGCCACACCTGTGAGGTGGATGGATTATCTCAGCAAAGGAGAAGTGCTCACTAACACAGATTTAGACAGATTTGTGAACAATATTTGAGAGAAATGGGCCTTTTGTGTACATAGAAAAAGTCTTAGATCTTTGAGTTCAGCTCATGAAAAATGGGGGCAAAAACAAAAGTGTTGCGTTTATAATTTTGTTCACCATATACTGTACATAAAAGTATATAAGTATATAAAATAATACAAACTACTAAATATTTAAACTAAAGCCTAAACATAACTAAAGCTTAGACAAAAGTTAAAATGAAAACATAGAACTAGAAATATAAAGGCTAATTCAAAATATAAATACATGCTATAGTAGTATATAAATTAGCTCTGCTTGATTATTGCACAAATTATAAACCCAATTGTTTTGGTTAACATTGAGATCACCCTTATTTAACACGATTACTCAAGCATTTAAAAAAATATATTATAATAATAATATAAATATAATAATTAAGAATAAATTAGTTAGATCCAAATAAAACAAATATTTAGGGAATGGTGAAAGCACACAACTGTAAAGGAAAGGGTTAATTACACAAGACAGAACAACAGCACCATTGCAAAGTAGTTGAAAGCATCACAATAATCATTAATCATCTCCATTATATTCGTTTCATAATAATTGGAAGCCAAAATCATAATTGAAAATAAAATTGTATTATAATGCTAAAATAACTCATGAGAAAAATCAGTTTATTGACTCACTCGGCTTTAATAATGCATGCACAATATAAAGCAACATTAAAAGCACCGATGTAGCATTTTGACATGCTTCACCAATACTTGTTGGAGAAAGCAGCTTGTTTGTAGGAAACATACACTACCCTCACCTCGTTCCAAACCAGCTGGAGAGTCTGAGACACCGTTTACTTTCATTGCATCTTCTTTTGTATGCAACCACAATCAATGGTGACCAAGACTGTCATTCTACATATTCTTTTGCAATCCACAGAAGAAAGAAAGAAAGAAAGTCACAGAGGTTTGGAACAACATGTGGATGAGTAAATATCAACATTCACATATCCCTTTAAAATAAGGGATTTCTTCTCCAAAAACTGTACAAAGAAATGTGCTAGTTTCTTATAAAGGAGCAAACCAGACACGTGTCTTGAACTTGCGATCGCTGTGGAATAAATGTATGCTGGGATGTTGTATTGTATAAATCCTACACATTTAACACCAGTGTTCGGCTCATTACTCCAAAAATGTAATATATTACTCATTATTAGTTACTCTTTTCAAAAGTAATATTATTACTTGAATTAGTTATAACTAGTTAAATTACTTTTCTTTCATGGCCCCACCTAACTACCATATCTTCCTCATAAAATTATTCTAAAATGTTACTAACAAGATATTTCTGCCTCATCATTTGTCCAAAATCCACACTGGATTGGAGTCAGAAGTTATTACAAACATTCAGTGGTGATTGATAATAATGTTTAACTAAAAGTTTTGTATTAATCTCACTAATTGTAATGTGTAGCTTGAAGCTAATTTTAGCTATAATTTATCTGTTATACCCATATGCGATTAGATTCCACAATGTATTTTATCAAAATAAATCATAGAAGTTCATTAGAAAATGTTTAATTCTCTAAGAAAAGATTTCATACAGCCATGCAGTGCCAGAGTAAAGTAATGCCACAACTTCGGTGTTCAGATCATCTTATCTCCTAACAAAATCAATATAATGCCAATATTTTCATCAGCTGAATGTAAGCTTTTTCATATTCTATATGCCTGCTGCACTGGTGACTTCATTTGCCTGTAAAAGTTGTGGAAATTATGAAAATAAATCTAGAAATTATTGGATTGTTGGAAAATCAGTAAATCAGTAGTGGTTTAGACAACAAAAATAACGAGCTGTTTTATGGATAGTAACTGTAATATTATTTCTAAAATCGTATTAGTAATTCATTTCACTGCCAGTTACTGCAAAAAGTAATATTATTACTGTAACTATTTACTAGCAGGCCTAACTAGTTACTGCCAACACTGTTTAACACTGACAAATGCATCTGCTCGTCTTTTCAACTCAGACCAATTTATTAACCGATCATCATATTCAAAAGCATCTATTTATTCCCATCAGGGGTCTTTCAATAATGATCAACTAAGTGATCCCGCCAGCTGTAATTGTTCATTAGTTGGAGTTGGTGGCTGGAGGGGATGATGGGAGTTCAAGATAAGCCTGTGGCAGAGACCGTCTCAAAGACTAACACAGCTGCGTCAGATGGCATCGCGCTTCCCTTTAGACCGCCTGCGAGGCCGAGGCGATTTTTCACAATTATTGTCAGCCGCCTCATCGATCGCAGAGCTAAATTATAGCAAACAAACGCCTCGCTCGAGAACATTTGACTTGAAACATTACGGGAGGTGACACGACACGAGATGATCGGCTTGTTTTGTCGACGCTACTCTTTTATACATCTAATGGAAAAGAATATGCACCCGATGTGGCGTCCCTTCCCATTAGAGAAGGCTAAAGTTCAGAGGACGTAAACACGCTCCTTCACTCCGGCGCACACGCGGGATGCTCGATGCTAATAAGTGGCAATCATGATAATCTACAACCACACTCCAGCAAAGTCCCTGGCCGGGCATTAGCAGCATGTTGCCAGCCAATAAATAACCGGGCAAATAAAACGTCTGTCCCGCACAGCACAAAATGTTCCAGAGCGTATGCAAAATAGGTCAATTACGGCCGACTGTAGGTCATTCTAAAGCTATTCCCTTTTATCGACTATTGCCGCGAGGCCCCAGGAAATAAGGTACGTCACAATTCATCGTCGCAGCCGCCTCATTTCTTTTTTCCCACAGAGAAGAGCCGCCACAGAAAATGACACAACTCATTTGTTTTACAAGGTTGCACTTGAGGGTTTTCTTTTAAAAAACCTTGGAATATGCAGCCTGAGTCGCTCTACGCTCGGGAAGTAATTAAGGATCAGTTTTTCACCTCAGACGTGTTCATTACGAATGGATCAGGGACGGGGCCCAGATTGAGCGATAAGGGCAGGGCGTTTAGGACATTTTTTTATGGTCAGGTTTTGGTTCAGCTGGTAAGACTGCTGAGCTTTCGAAGTTTGATGGCTGTCCAATCTTAAATGTCAAAGCCTCATCAATAAAAGTGTAAAGGGTTTTTCAAACTTTGTCTCTGGGCAAGAGGACGAGGAGGACACCGGGGAACTTTCTGGGCCTCGGAGGAGGGTTTTGTCCATATGACCACGGCCTTTTATGCCATTTCTGTGAAAACCCCATTTGGGAACCTGTTCGCTTATATTCCACAAAATTATAATAGGAAAAGATTTCTTAGATTATTGAAATATTCTTCACATTTAAGGTGAAGTTACATTAGTCAAATGTAAGCCACATTTTGTGGGCAAAAAAGGTCAGTAACATATGGCGATTTATGAAGCACGGTTCACACCAAAATCTTTTCACACCAAGCAGCATTCTGTTGGTCAGTGTTGGTCTGTTGGTAAATTTGCATGATTTAAACATACAATTTAAATGTGCAAAATCTGCATGCAGAACTTTTGCATCCTCCAGCAAAACTCCTGAGAGTTGTGCAGATTCCTGTGGAAATAACTATATTTCACAGAAAATGTGTCCGTATCATAAGAATAGAACTGCTTATTTTACTAACTGTTAACAAAATGGTTCTTTGGGGAACCCAACACGGTTCTTCTGTTGCATCACTATGAAAACCCATTATGGAATCTTTGTTTTAAAAAATGTGGAACATTATAATTGTTCTTTGTAGTGGGAAAATGTTCTTCAGATCATTGAAATATTCTTCATACTAAGAAAAACAAATGCTTATTTTAAGAACTGTTCACAGAAAGGTTCTTTGCATTGCTATGAAAATCCTCTTTACCTGCAATCTCCAACAGTCATTGGTCAGTATGTAAAGTCTCCATCTCAGTGCTACATCATGTTGTCCAGATACTTGTTCTACCAGCATGCATCAACACATGGCTCTCTCTGTTAACACTGAGAAAATGCCTGCCTGCAGAGGCCAAGAAGAGATGAATTCACGTAAACAATACATTACAAAGAACTCCCTAAGGAGAGCAATTTATGAGCCACGTTTAACTGGTGGATCCTTCGAAAGAGCACATTTTCTGTATGATGATATTCATCAGATCCTGCTGGAATGCTGATGTTTGTGCCCCTTTACTCATAAGATATTGACTGTGAATATTGGATCTGACATTACAACATTGGATCCGGTTCATATTCCGGTGTACTCTAACAGTGTGAAGGTCAGGTTATGTAGGCTATTTATTATTTTTACCCAATTTCTATACAATCCCTTTGCGTGCCCGCTCTGATGCTCTCTGAACAGTTTGTCTAAGGAAAGGTTAGTAGGTAGGATTGTGCTGCTGTGTGGCGCAATACAGTCCCTGCAGTGTAATCAAAAAGGCTGATGGTGTTTGGGCCAAGATAGTCAGAGGAGAATATTACAGTGTCAACAGTTCCTAGCCAGGCTGGTATTCCTCTGTCTCTCTCTTCGTCTTTCTCATTTGCTGCCTCTGTCTCTTGGCTACATTTGGTACTTCCCAGAGGAAAATTATATTGCTCAGAGATTGCTCTTTCATAGCTCAGGAGAATTAATTGAGTTCTTGGTTTTGTGTTAGTCAAATATCAACTTTGTTTAGGAAATGTCTCTTAAAAGTCCTTAAAATCTATCTTTATGATAAACTAAAACTATTTTGAGTTTTAAATGTATATGCAATTTTTAGTGATATTTACACATTTACATTAATGACATTGTGATTTAGTGCATTCAAATTTACATGAAATATGTACAATTGAATAAATATAGTAAAAATTATAATCCTTGGTTATTTTTTATTATTAATAATAATTTAATACTGTAAGTACTTTACATGTGCTTTAGTACTGTATGTTAATCAACATACTTCTTTAATGCACAAAATTAATTACTAAAATGTATTGATTTACTTTAAATTGAAACCTATAATTTAACATTATTACAAAGTGCCCTTTTTAAAAGTTGTATAGTGTTGAAAGTGTACTTTTTAAAAGTCCACATACTGCCACAACTGTATCGAACCCGGGAGTGCGGGAGGCGGGCGTTAACAAGGAACGCCAAAGGAGCCTCTAAGTGCCTCTTTTTACAGGAGAGTGAGGTTTTTACACACAGCCCTCTTTAAGTATGCTTAAGTGGCTTTTTATTTGATTTATATTAGGTTATCTGTGTACAGTTTTTATAATTGTTTTTATTTATTTTGATAGTACACTTTAGACATCCTACAAACTATATGCAAGTTTGCAACTACGTGTCAACTACATGTCTACTAACTCTCAGTAGGGTAGGTTTAGGGTTAGTATAACAAGTTGAAAAATACTTGCAAAGTTTCTCATAGTCCGTATGTTGTGGACCCATCAAAATAAAGTGTTAGAAGATATGAAGCAGACAGTCCACTAATTATCTAATGACTGCTATATTTGACATATAGTTACAAAGTTACTTACTATTAGTAGAATGTCTAAAGTGGACTATTAAAATAAAGTGTTACCTTTTTTAATATACCTATAAAATACCTAAAAAAGTATTCAAATCATATTCAGTAAAATGAAGCACTGTTCTGTTGCACGAAGCACCACCTAGCAACTCAATCGAGATGAGTTTTTGACAGGCAAGTTTGTGCATATGATTGAGTGTCAATCATTTATGCCGAATTTAAACACATTCGATCACAGTGATTTGAAGCCAGGATTAGTGACTGAATTCATGCTGTATTTGTGTGGGGGTCTCTCCCGTTACTGGAAGGAACCCGTTTATCTCGCTCTTAATGAGAGTTAGGCTGAAAGCGTCAGTGGGCAGTAAATGGTCCCAGTAGGAGCTGCTTGGTTATAAATCTGAGCGGGCGCAAACAGAGAAAGCACGCGCCGGACCTGGGTAATGGTGTGGGACAGGGTGCCAGATGACTCCTGGAAGACAGGTTCATATTCTCCTGCCTGCCTCTCTCTTTCTCATTTGCTACCTCTCTCACTTTCACAGCAGCTAGGCTTGTTTTTGATGAGTTTCGCCATTAAAGCGCTCTTCCAGCGCCGGGCTAATTAGCCACGGCGTGTATTAATCACGGCGTTAGCGGTAGTGGCTGGAGCCGAAGGTGCGTAGGTCTTCAACACTGTTCCCACCCCCACCAAGTGGGCCTGTCTGGCGGTCCATGTTTGCTGCATCACGTGCATTAACCTCGCTCGGTCGGGTCGTTTGTCTTCACAGACGGCTGCTGTGCTGCTCGGCATCCACAAGAACCGACTTTCTCAAGACATGTTAATCGCTACGAGAAGCAACATGAATCAGGACGAAAAGAAAAGCATGCACTTGGAGCATGTTTGAAAAAGTGCACCAACTTTAACTTGATTTACCAAAATTAGACATGAATTAAGGCTCATTCACAACAAGAATAACTATAAAGACAACAGCAGCGATGGCTATATCAGTGTCCATACTAACAAACAATAATGTTTTGTTAATTAATGTCACGCATAGTTTTTTGGCATCTGCTAATTTAAATGCTGGAGCTCTTTAACGCAGGATAGATTCTGATTGTCTGCCAATGTTTTTATCGTTCATGAGCTGGAAAAAAATTGTGATTCACTTATTTTAGGCTCCATTTCTCCAACTACGGGTTGGGCCACAGGTCAAACAGAAAATACATGCTGCGTTAATCGCGCGTTAATACATTTAGTGCCGTTAAAAGGAATTTGCGTTAACGCATTATTAACTTTGACAGTACTAATATATTTATATATATAATAAAAAAATGTTTGCTTAAAAGGCACATTTGATGTGATTTCATGTTTTCTTTTGTCTTTGGGGTGTTACAAGCTGGTTGTGCATATATAAGATCTGTAAAGTTGCAAGGATTAAAGTCTCAAACCCAAAGAGATATTCTTTATAAAAGTTAAGACTCTGCCACGCCTTCCAAAAACGGCTTGTTTAAACACAAACACATGTCTACGTCACGGTGTGGGAAACTTTGCATAACACCGCCCAAATGTATACACAATGAAAGAAGGCATAACTTTTATTCTGGCTGTAGTATTGTTGCTGCCGCCGGCGCCGTGTCCTGGAGACGCTGTGTTTCGTTGTGAAAGAGAAAGTACTTTGTTTGGACTTCCAGAAGAGGACACAACTAGAAATCAGTGGTTAAGTTGTATTTACAACACTGTTCCAGAACAGTTCAACCCAAATATTAGAGTGTGTGCGGCGCATTTTACGGAGGACTGTTTCCTGAACCTGGGAGAGAGTAGCCTACAATGTGAACACTATGAATGAATGTGAACACTATACAGTGGGGCAATTCCAATGTCACAAGGACAGTCTGGTGCTTCTGATGCACAGCGTGTAAGTACCTTTCTATATGACATCACACAAAACATGGCAAGAGGCGTAACATGTCTGTCACATGCTTGAGGTATTCGGCCAATCACAACGCACTGGATAGCTGGCCAATCAGAGCAAGCCTCGCTTCTCAGAACGATGAGCTTTTTAAAAATCGGCACGTTTCAGAAAGGCGGAGTATAGAGGAGTAAAAACAATGTACAGTGTGTGGAAAATAATGTGTTTTTTGAACCTCGAACCACATTAACATTGCAGTACACCAAATACACAAAATAATGTTCTTTTTAGCAACGTCATATGACCCCTTTAACGTTCACGTTAACGTTAATGTCTTTTTAGGCATTGACAAAACATTTTTTTTTTTTTTAGAGGTCATTAAAAATGATAACTTAATGGGAACATTATCAACATGTTTTTAGAAGTTGTTTTTGTGAGCTGGAATAGACAGTTGGCCCACTACTACAACAAAGGCTTTCAACCTTGCAACAAGTGCCAAATAATCATACAACACTCATTCCTGGTAACTCTACCTTCATATTCCAAAAGCGATACATTTTGGATATTCATATCCTATGATTCATGATCTAAAATCCTTTTATTTTCACCTTAACCCATTATCTTAGGTGTGCACAAAATGACTGCCATCCTTTCCATCCAAATGACATCTCCATCTGAATTTTGACGAGCTATTCAATTTAAGCATTTCGGTTCTGTCAGTGCAAATCAAATCTCTCATTTCTCCCCATCTGCGCACCCCAGCAATTCCCACACTCAACCCACACACAACCACCCTTAATGTTTTGATTTCATTATCACCGTGACTGAATATTCATATCATTTAACGGGCCCGACTACACCTGCTATGGAGACCTTTATGCATTATTCATGAGCAGGGCACAAGGGGCGTGGTCTGAATCAGTAAAGTGTGCAGGTGGGAGTTGGAAGCGGACAAGATGGTGACATTAAACATGTATATTCAGTTTACGTTATTCGCCTACACCCATGTGCATTGGCTGTGGTCTCCCACAACTGATGGCTCTTCTTGTTTAATTGCTCTCTCTGAGTGTGAGTCAGTGTTAAGTTTACTGTTGGGAGAGTTCAGCAGTGCAGTCTGAAGTTGATATTTGCACTGGCTGACTGGTGTAAATACTCCCACACAAGATGATATTCAGGTTGTTGCGAAATATCAGGGACATCTTCAGATGTTCTCCTGTGGATTCGTTTGTGTACTTACAAAATCCACCAAGGAACGAGCCAGGGAGATAAAAGGAGAGCGCTGTTCTCTATCTAGACATCTGGGCTTGATCAACACTGTGAAAATCATTTTCTTTATCAGGGACTTTGGGTTGTTTTCCACAAGATACATTCACTGAAAAACCAAAATTGCTTAAGATATTTAAAATTTAAATATCTTGACATTTGTATTTTTCTTGACCCATATCTTCTCGTTTTATACATAAATCAAAACAAATGCATGAACAAGAGAATAAAGTAGGGCCAAAATAAACTTATTTCAATATATATTCTCTAAAAAAACAAGACCGATGCTTGGTGATTTTGCACAAATTTTCTTGATTTCTGCACGATAGTTATAAAAATATTGACTTTTAAAGCAAAACTGGAATTATTGCAAACCACACATTTTAAAAGTGTACTTAAGTGTGTTAAGAAACAACCATTAAATTGTCTTTATGTACGCTCAAGTGGCCTTTTGAATTGTTAATACATTAAAATATATATATATATATTATCTGCAAGTAATTTTTAAATAAACAATATAATTTTAAGATGTAGAGTAATATAAAGTAAGCTCACTTCATTTTCACAAGTTTTTAATGCAATTTGGCTTCTCAACTCAAGTAAATGTTCTTTGTTTTAATGGTGTTCAGAAACTTTTCCTGGAAAACAAGGCAAAAATACAGTGTGTGTTTGTGTTTGTGTAGATGTCCCTCACACTTGTATTTTCAGGGTTTTGTAAAATATAGACTGTGGCAAAGAAAATGTTTTTTTGACAGCAGAAGCCTCTACTAAGCTAACCTCAATTCCTCCTTTGCCGCCATGCCAAAGTCTCTGCCAACATCAACCTGTCCCTCCTTCAACCTGTCAAATCAAGCTTCAAAAATGATTTCATAAAATCACTAAGATAAATGGCTGTCGGGAATCTTTTCCATCCATCCTTGTTTATCTACGTGTTAACTCACCCGCCGTGCTATGGCCATAACTGAGCCCCGTCCAGGTTTATCTTCCCATTTGTCAGTCACTGCGGCCGTGACCTTTTGACCCCAGACTAGCTGTTAACCTCCATGTTCCCCTCTGGATCCGCATCCATTAATCCAGCTGGATTTGGAAAGCTTTATTCCAAGCTTTGGCTGTGATCTCTCATCTCACATGCCTCTAACTAGTGTTGATGTGTCTATTTTATATCAACATGGTCTGTTTTATCCCAATTTTCTGTTAAATCCAGTCTAACTCTCTCTTCATATTACAGGTTGTTGATCATGGCAGAGTTTATAAGGTCTAAGCTGCCTATGCAAAGCTTTTTTTGTATATTTCTGAAGGAGATTTCAGCTCTCTGGTCTCTATTCTGAAGCATAGTCTCTTAAGGCTAAAATTGTACCCATCTTTTTGATATATATCTCAGAGAATGAACCTCAAACTGTATTTTGACATGACCTTTTCCTTGCTCTATGGTCTTATATTGGTGATAAAACCTTTCAGGTTCTGCACATTTCCCTGCTCATATTTGTAAATGAAATGTTCAAAGTTATAATTTTGTGTGCCTGTTTCATATTATAAAGGTTAGACGTGTCATATTGGCCAGCTTCAGCATTAATGAACTGGACTCCGGTGTCGTCATGAATAAAAGTAGCATAACTTCTATTATTTCTGAGCACAGAGGACTTGGTTTCTTAATTTTTGGCATGAACAAATTTGTTAACTCTTGTGAAAGAGTATTGAATGTGTAGTTGTATTGTACTTAAGATCCTGTATATATTAAGCATATTTTAAAAAGTGTATAAAACATAAACTTTGTAAACTATAAATTCAACATACAATATTGCCATGTAGCTGTGATGGGCATGATTAGGGACTCCAGATATAAGCAAAACAACGATCATCCAAACAAGACTTTATTAACTATAGTCTAACACACACACACACGCACACACACACACACACACACACACTCTCTCTCTCTCACACACACACACACACACACACACACACACACGCACGCCCGCACACACACACACACACACACACACACACACACACACACACACACACACACACACACACACACACACACACACACACACTCTCTCTCTCACACGCACGCACGCACGCACGCACGCACACACGCACACACACACACACACACTCTCTCTCTCACACACACACACACACACACACACACACACACACACACACACACACACACACACACACACACACACACACACACACACACACACTCTCTCTCTCTCTCTCTCTCTCTCTCTCTCTCTCTCTCACACACACACACACACACACACACACACACACACACACACACACACACACACACACACACACACACTCTCTCTCTCTCTCTCTCTCTCTCACACACACACACACACACACACTCTCTCTCTCTCTCTCACACACACACACACACACACACACACACACACACACACACATATATATATATATATATATATTTTTTTTTTAACAACTTAAAATGTCTTTACTTAAAATGTATAATGTAATGAATTATGTTACTAAGCTCAAGTTTTGTAATGTAATTTGGAATAAGTGACAGGCTATTGTAAGTAATCTACCCAGCGCTGAGTATCAATTATTAAGACTATGTATGATATTTGCACGTCTGACCTGTTTGTCTGAGAGTCCTGATGCAGATCGTTGAGGCTCCTGTTGATCTTCACTGAAGTTGTGTTGATGAGAGAGATCCAGGTTTGATGCAGATGATCTTTAATGAATGGAAAGACAAGGCCGCAGCCTGCGCAAACTTAGTCCTTCAGAGACTTCAAGCTCATCATCATCTCTACTCTCGCCTGGGTGTGAGCTGCAGTTCAGGGCTGCTTCACTTACTTTGCTTGTTGGATGAGGGATATTGTGGATTATTTGTTAATTATAACATGTCTGATCCATCTCAGACACCACAGAAGACACATTTTACATTTAAGTTTACCTTATATGTTTGTCAGTACATTAAATAAATACACTTGAAACATATTACTATAGCAATACTTTAGTTTAGGGACAAATTCACACTACTAACTAGTTGCATGCATATTACTAGCATTTTAGCGGCTTATTTGTACTCATAAAGCACATGTTATTGCTTTCTTCTGCATGATGATATTTTAGATGTGTTAATCCATGCCATAACCTAAACTTAAAAACTACCTTCTAACTATTAATGAAAAGCAAATTAGGAATATATTAAGGCAAAAGTTGTGGTCAATATTCGGAATTGGCTCTCAAACTAAGGTGTGACTGTTATAAATTATTATAAATTACATATAAAAATTTATTTCCAAAGAAGTTTTACTTAAGTGGGTCAAAAAACTCTGAAATTTTGATAATTGCATTTATTATACATGGATAATGCATTTATTTATTTGCAATTAAGCATCCAGTTTGCATAGCATTGACTATTAATTAGCTGATTATTAGCATGAATTTTGCGGTCATATTGACTGTTTATTAGTGCTTATAAAGAAGCACATTTGAATGCCTTATTCTGCATGACCACATTTTAGATCACTAAACTCATGCATAACATAACTATTCCAACAACTACCTTACTTACTATCAATTAGCATTAAGTTTATTGAGGGAAACTGTGTTCCCTAATCTGAAGTATTACTTTGGTATTATTTCCATTATTAGTACTCTTTTTAAATGTATATGCTATTTCTTAAAAAAAAAAACAGTAATAAGCAGGAATTAAAATATCAATCGCATCTCTGAAATCAGAAAATACTTGTCTTGTCAGAAACGTGTTGTCTGTCTGCATGCGTGAGATCCTCCATCAGGGAATGGTTATGGTATAACCATCTATCAATAAGGGAAAACAAACAAAGGAATAAATAATGCACCCGTTGGTGTCACTCACCCCCTCTAGAGAGAAACAAAACGCCGTCGAAAGGATGGATCTGAACACGCTAAATGCAATTCAGCCTTATCTGTCGCTGGACTTCTCCGAGCTTCAAAATGATTGTTTCACTCAAATAAACAGATTGAATATATCATGCATTCTTGGTGCAGATTGAAATAAATCTTTCGAATCAGATTTTATTTTCTTGAAAGCAATTTCTTAGCTGCTCTGCCCATCAGAGAAGACCTGCCTTTCATACATTTTTCTGTGAGAACGCATAAATCTCCCTTACTGATAACGTCAGAAAAGAGCGAATGTGTGTGTGTGTGTGTGTGTGTGTGTGTGTGTGTGTGTGTGTATGTGTATGTGTGTGCGTGTTTATGTGGTTTATGAGGACACAAATTTGTATAATGACATGGGTATGACATAGGTATTACAAGGAGAAGGTGATTTATGAGGACATTTTCAGTGTCCCCATAATTTAAAACGCTTATAAATCATACAGAGTGAGTTTTTTGGGGGGAAAGTAGAAATGCACCGTCTCCTGTGAGGGCTAAGTTTAGGTGTAGGGTAGGTGTAGGGCAATAGCACATACAGCTTGTACAGTATAAAAACCATTACGCCTATGGAAAGTCCCCGTAAACCATAAAAAACAACACGTGTGTGTGTGTGTGTGTGTGTGTGTGTGTGTGTGTGTGTGTGTGTGTGTGTGTGTGTGTGTGTGTGTGTGTGTGTGTGTGTGTATTCACAGACACTCGTGTATCCAATGTTTTTGAGACGCTTGGATCTAGACCTGTATTTATGCACTTGTCATTTTGTGTCAGAACACATGCTGAAAATGTAAGTGTGTAGGCATGCGCTCTCAAGGCAGAATCTTTTGTGGACAATTGAAAGCAAGCTCATTTGTGTGATTGCATGGCTTTGCAGTGCATGACTGAGTGTGAAAATTCAGCGTGTTGTCATTTCATTGACAGAATGGAAGGATGTGCCAGGCGGTATGTTAATTCTGTTTGTGTGTGTTTGTGAATATGTGATCTCATTCTGCTGCTGTGATTCGGTGAGAGTTTGTGATTGTGATTTGCTATACTATAATCCTTCAAAGTACATATGATACATTCATACAGTCGGTGTGAGTTCACTAAATATTTGTGGAACTTTATTTGTGTTAGATTTCAATTTTAAATGCTAAACACCCTCAATAGTCTATCTAGATGGTAAATACACCGAAATGCAGTATTAAGTCATTGGCATTCTTTTCAACATAAACACATCCTTCCTAGTAGTGTATGTTCATTATTGTGCCCTGTTCATAAAAGTCAGCATTTATCGTCTAACTTCCACCACCTGAAGAGATCATTTGATGTTTTGTAGTATTATTTTAGTTTCAGTTTTTAATTTTTGTGTCTTTTTTTTTTTTTAATAATAGTATCTTATACTATTTTCAGTAGTTAGTCCTGTAAATGTATATGTTTATATGTGTTTAAAATAGCTTAAATATTTATATACATTTATATTTGATGTTTAGCATTCATTATAGTGTTATTTTAGAATTATGTAAATGCTGTTATATTATATATTCACAAAATATTGTTTTATTTAATATTTATTATATATATATATATATATATATATATATTTGATTTCAGTTTTAATTTTATTTATTTTTAGCACTTAAACTTATTTAATTTCAGTTTGTTTTCAAGGCAACAAATCTCATTTTTAAGTTTTTGCCAGTCAGTATGTGATTTTTTTCCCCATGTAATGTTTTTATTTTATTTCATTAATTCATTTATGATTGACATACTATCACTGACATTATATTATAGATATATTACTAATATTTTGAATCAGTTTTTATTTTTATATTTTATGTTTAATTTTTTTTATTTTAGATAACCTTTTATTAAGTATGTCGTGTTTTGTAATTTATATTAGTTTTTTTGCCTTTAATTTAGCATTTTAAATAAAAAAAATCGTTTTAGTGAAATATAATAACCCTGGTACAGTATATATGTTATTTCATTTCATTATTTCATTTCATTTATTCATAATTTTACTTAACCAATTAATGAATTAACTATTTTATTTTTAGTTAACAATAACAACATTGCTATATCCTGAGCCTTCGAGTCTTTCCAATTAAATAAATGTAGCTATATTCAAAACTGAAATTGAGAAGACACTCTTTTAATCCATTTATCGCACATATCAGCTCTGTCCCTGACTCTATTTCTTAAACTCATCTGCAGTTTAATAATCTTCAGGAACATATGCATAATGAATTAAGTCACTCTATCTAATCGCTTGCCACATTTCAGGATGTATGTGTGTGTGTGTGTGTGTGTGTGTGTGTGTGTGTGTGTGTGTGGCAGAGAAGGACGAGACGAGATGAGAATGAGAGCCTAATAAGCCAATTAGGAAGCACTTAGGATGACCGCACAATACTTGCTTTTTGCAATTTCATTTAAACCTTTTCCATTTGTTATGGAAGGACTATGAAGGTATCTCTAGTGAAGAGCGTTTGTGTGTGTGCATGTGGTTTTAATTGTCTCTTTCACATATGAATGTTGTCATACAGACTCAAATTCTGAGGCGTCTGGAAAAGTCATATGCTGTGTGGAGTTTTAGAGGCTAGCAGCGGAGGAGCTCTAGAGCCACGGGGCAACAGGTTGAGTGAGGAGCTCTGGGATGCACCTTTGACACTGCAGACAGAACTGGAGCAGCAGACCTGCACAATTTGAAGAAGTGATCGATTTTTCACTCGACTGGAAAGAAGGGGGCAGTGGTGGAAGATGAATTCCTCTGACAGGTCATCAGGCTTTATATCTATTCCTCGGCCAGAGAAATGACACATATTAATTTATATACATACACAAGCATTCTGCATTCATACTGTTGTACCTCATGTTAAAAAGCAGCGTTATGAGATGAGTCAATATAGCAGACCTGCCCTAATCCTAACCCTAACCATATGAATATGTAAGTAAGAATATGTAGTTAATTAATATTACTCAGTAATTTTGTATTAGGTATAATAAAACAAATTATAACTGAGTATAATACAATGTATAATCACACTGTAACAAGCGTACCTTAAAATGTGTAACCTCAATTGCTATGATGCCAAACAATAACAAGCTACTGCGCTCATTAATGCCAACGAACCTTGCGTCTTCTGGTGGGAGGATGACATAATAATTAATTTTATGAATACAAAATTGTTTTAGTAAAAAAAGTAAAACATTTTGTTATGAAATAATCAGTTAATAAAAGCAGGCATACTTGCCCTTGTGAAAATAAGTTTGAATGTGTAATAAAATGTGGAATTTGCACTTCAAATATTAAATACGTCTTTCGGATGAGACATTAAACCGAGGTCCTGACTCTCTGTGGTCATTAAAAATCCCATGGCACTCCTCGTAAAGAGTAGGTGTGTAACCCTGGTGTCCTGGCCAAAATTCCCCCCACTGGCCCTTATCAATCACAGCCTCCTAAAAATCCTCATCCACTTGATTGGCTCTATGACTCTCTCTCCTCTCCACCTGTAGCTGGTGTGTGGTGAGCGCGTACACTTGATTGTCTCTATGGCTCTCTCTCCTCTCCACCTGCAGCTGGTGTGTGGTGAGCACATACACTTGATTGTCTCTATGACTCTCTCTCCTCTCCACCTGTAGCTGGTGTGTGGTGAGCGCATACACTTGATTGGCTCTATGACTCTCTCTCCTCTCCACCTGTAGCTGGTGTGTGGTGAGCGCATACACTTGATTGTCTCTGTCTCTCTCTCTCTCCTCTCCACCTGTAGCTGGTGTGTGGTGAGCGCATACACTTGATTGGCTCTATGACTCTCTCTCCTCTCCACCTGTAGCTGGTGTGTGGTGAGAGCATACACTTGATTGGCTCTATGACTCTCTCTTCTCTCCACCTGTAGCTGGTGTGTGGTGAGAGCATACACTTGATTGGCTCTATGTCTCTCTCTCTCCACCTGTAGCTGGTGTGTGGTGAGCGCATACACTTGATTGTCTCTGTCTCTCTCTCTCCTCTCCACCTGTAGCTGGTGTGTGGTGAGCGCATACACTTGATTGGCTCTATGACTCTCTCTCCTCTCCACCTGTAGCTGGTGTGTGGTGAGAGCATACACTTGATTGACTCTATGACTCTCTCTCCTCTCCACCTGTAGCTGGTGTGTGGTAAGAGCATACACTTGATTGGCTCTATGACTCTCTCTCTTCTCTCCACCTGTAGCTGGTGTGTGGTCAGAGCATACACTTGATTGGCTCTGTGACTCTCTCTTCTCTCCACCTGTAGCTGGTGTGTGGTGAGCGCGTACACTTGATTGTCTCTATGGCTCTCTCTCCTCTCCACCTGCAGCTGGTGTGTGGTGAGCACATACACTTGATTGTCTCTATGACTCTCTCTCCTCTCCACCTGTAGCTGGTGTGTGGTGAGCGCATACACTTGATTGGCTCTATGACTCTCTCTCCTCTCCACCTGTAGCTGGTGTGTGGTGAGCGCATACACTTGATTGTCTCTGTCTCTCTCTCTCTCCTCTCCACCTGTAGCTGGTGTGTGGTGAGCGCATACACTTGATTGGCTCTATGACTCTCTCTCCTCTCCACCTGTAGCTGGTGTGTGGTGAGAGCATACACTTGATTGGCTCTATGACTCTCTCTTCTGTCCACCTGTAGCTGGTGTGTGGTGAGAGCATACACTTGATTGGCTCTATGTCTCTCTCTCCTCTCCACCTGTAGCTGGTGTGTGGTGAGCGCATACACTTGATTGTCTCTGTCTCTCTCTCTCTCCTCTCCACCTGTAGCTGGTGTGTGGTGAGCGCATACACTTGATTGGCTCTATGACTCTCTCTCCTCTCCACCTGTAGCTGGTGTGTGGTGAGAGCATACACTTGATTGGCTCTATGACTCTCTCTCCTCTCCACCTGTAGCTGGTGTGTGGTGAGAGCATACACTTGATTGGCTCTATGACTCTCTCTCTTCTCTCCACCTGTAGCTGGTGTGTGGTCAGAGCATACACTTGATTGGCTCTGTGACTCTCTCTTCTCTCCACCTGTAGCTGGTGTGTGGTGAGCGCGTACACTTGATTGGCTCTATGACTCTCTCTCCTCTCCACCTGTAGCTGGTGTGTGGTGAGCGCATACACTTGATTGTCTCTATGACTCTCTCTCCTCTCCACCTGTAGCTGGTGTGTGGTGAGCGCATACACTTGATTGTCTCTATGACTCTCTCTCCTCTCCACCTGTAGCTGGTGTGTGGTGAGAGCATACACTTGATTGTCTCTATGACTCTCTCTCCTCTCCACCTGTAGCTGGTGTGTGGTGAGAGCATACACTTGATTGGCTCTATGACTCTCTCTCCTCTCCACCTGTAGCTGGTGTGTGGTGAGGGCATACACTTGATTGGCTCTATGACTCTCTCTCCTCTCCACCTGTAGCTGGTGTGTGGTGAGCGCATACACTTGATTGTCTCTATGACTCTCTCTCCTCTCCACCTGTAGCTGGTGTGTGGTGAGCGCATACACTTGATTGACTCTATGTCTCTCTCTCCTCTCCACCTGTAGCTGGTGTGTGGTGAGCGCATACACTTGATTGACTCTATGTCTCTCTCTCCTCTCCACCTGTAGCTGGTGTGTGGTGAGAGCATACACTTGATTGGCTCTATGACTCTCTCTCCTCTCCACCTGTAGCTGGTGTGTGGTGAGCGCACTGGCGCCGTTGTTCCTGTGGCAGCCGTTGCATCATCCAAGTGGATGCTGCACAATGGTGGTGGTTGAGGAGAGACCCCCCCCCCACATGATTGTAAAGCGCTTTGGGTGTACAACAATACATGATAAAGCGCTATATAAATGCATCATTCATTCATTCATTAAAAGTATATTTAAAAAAGCTATTTGAACTAAGAAGTCAATAACTACTTGGAACTGTTTGGTTACCAACATTCTTCAAAATACCCCCCCCCCCCCCACACTTAAGGAATGAGATTGCCATCTCCCACAGCTTAATTCTTAATTGTACACACATATCAAATGACTAGAACAAAGTTATCTTGAAGTCTCTCGCTCTCGTTCTCACATACACACATATAGTCTGTCCCAACAGGGTAATTAAGTCATCAGCTGTAAGTATCAACATCAAGTTAAATATTTGATTTGTGTCACTGGTGAATGTATAGCCTCCCACAGCTGCCTCAATCAAAACGTGCCCCCCACCTGTTCAGTTACACATCAGAACCACAGGGAAGACTGTCTGGAGCACAAGAGTGATGCAATCGCCAATAGATGAGGTATCACACAGCTCTCTCTCTGTGTGTGTGTGTGTGTGTGTGTGTGTGTGTGTGTGTGTGTGTGTGTGTGTGTGTGTGTGTGTGTGAATGAAGCAAGGACCAAGGCCTCATTGGGTGTGTTCTTATACAGCCAGACAATAGCTAGGTGTGTGTGGGTTTCTCACAAAAGAGTCCCTAGAATGTAGCTTTGGAGACATCTTCAATGTCTTCAATTGTTATGGATAATCAGATTGGAGCTTGTGATTTAATCCAATAATTTTTAGCCAGTCATACTTTTCAAAAACAACCCATCTGATGCATTTTGCACACAAAAATGGCACGATGACTCTAAATAAAATGTCCTAATTTAGACTTCTAGAAAAAACAGTACATATGTGCTCAACTGGTGTTGGTTTTGGTGACATGGATGCTGAATACCAGGAGTAAGTCAGTAACTCAGACACACACAAATATTGTCACACACACAAATAGTGATCATATTCTCAATTTACTATGTAGAACAGGTCATCGCTGTGGACCTTGATAATTCAGTTTATACACCTCCACCAGCTGTGTTTTGCATTTCCGAACATTAAGTATCGCAGCTCTCTATTGCTGCACCAAACCTTCACATCAAGTTATTTTAAATGCTCTCAGTTTAACATCATCTGTTGTACAATTTAATGCAAGGTTGATCTGGATACTGTAGACAGATGTTTTGAATGTACGTGAAGAAATGTGTGTGTGTGAGAGTTCTGAAAATTACGCACCCACACAAATGAAGGTCATTAACAGCTACTGAAGTAGTATTAGAGTCTTAGCTGGCGCAGAAAACGGCTTGTGATATTACTAATTAAACTCAGTGATGCAGTGAGGCTCCTCCGTGCTGTAAACACAACCTCGCTCTCTCTCTCTCTCTCTTTTGTCGTCGGCGGGATGCGATTGATCCTAATATCTTTGAAATATACACTCGCTTTCATCTCATCAGTGCCGAGGGATGTTGAAGTGAAAGTGAAGCAGGAAAGGAACAATTCCAACACATAAAATAAGATCTTGTTGCTGTATTCATTGCTATAATTAAATTTCGCCACCAGCTTCCTTTGATAGATTGAAGCGTTCACCTCATTGAGCACTCTATGCACTGTGAGAGAAACGTTTCTGATATATGCCGTTTGGGTGGCCCTCATGTGTGAAAAGGGGGAGGGCGTAAAAAATGACTTTGTTGATATCAATTACCAGGTGACTGTTGATCAATGATAGCCACCCCATAATGATTTGTTGTCAGATCTTTTGAGGAATGAGCTACGCTGTCTTTTTCTCCCCTTAAAAGAGAAGCTTGTTTGGGGTGAGCTGTTTTTAAGAAGTGGAGGGGTTGATTGTGTTCTCTTTGCTGTGCAATTTTCCACTGATAGGCCCTGCCAACACATCCTGTTAACACAAAAGCCCCGGCTGACACTGTGACAATTACCATTACCCCAAACACATCGCAAGTGACTTTCTTTTTTTACTGGACACCAAGATGAGAAACCAAAGAGCGGCAAAGAAAAGTATTCTGCTTTGCGCTCTTTCTTAATGAAGCGTTTAGCTCTTGCCTAATGGAAAAAAATGTCAGCCTTTTAGTGGGAAACGTCTCATGCACGGGAATGAGGAATAAAAACAGAAATTCTACATTTAGTAGATAATGAACCAAACACAGGCTCTCAGAGAGGCGCCAAGGGAGGCACCTGTTCAGTCGCAAGGGTTGTTGACAGCAAATAGCGTGTACTAGAACATCAGTACAGAGGCTTGCCGTAAGAACTATCAACGTTGAGCAATTAAAAAATAACTAACAGATGTTCTTTGTTGCCTTCAAGGCACAAACTTTTTTTTTGATGCAGCTACACATTAGCCTAGGTAGTGCAAGGTATTGCATTGAGTCTCATACAAAGATATAACCTGCTAATCAGTTTTTGTAATCATATTTCCTGTATGTGATGGAGGCTGAAACAAGTTTTGGTCTTTAGAATGCAAGAATCTCAGGATATGACAAAGTGTGCTCATTTTGCACCTCATTCTGACCATTGACTGCCCAATTAGAGAGGAAGAGATTGTTGGATCTGTAAATTGTGTGAAACATGTAAAACGTCCATTTGAAAGTAGTATTAAATTACATTTTAAGTTGTATTTAAGTTATCTCTACAGGTTAAATCCGGGAATTGCTAATTTGGGGTTTTGATCGCTAATTTTGACAACAATTTCTTACAGTAAATATGAAATTATGGACAAACAACTTTTCGGTTTTGAAGTCAGCGAATGGGATTTCTCAGTGATTCTTTCTGCGGGTTACATCATTAAGCCAGTAGGTGGCTAAAAGTGTCTGAATCAATGATTCGTTCTCTCAGCCAATTCATTTGCAACACTGATTTACTGATTAATGGAACTGTCAGTATAAGTGGGTCATTAAATAATTGATTTAACTGATTCGTTCAAAATATGCTGATTCATTCAGAACAAAGCAAATTAAACTGTAAAGTGTAAAGTTATTTTTACACTATTTCATATTCACTGTAAGAAATTGTTTAGTGATTCATTTGGAGTCCGCGTCTGCACAGTAGTGATTAATTTGGAGCTGAGACTGAGCAGTAGTGATTCATCGCATGACAGAAATGAATTGTTTATTAATGACCAATCACTAGAGAAAACTAGCAACACCTTGTGTTGGTCTGAAAAGTTATTGCAGTAATAATTAAATAGGCAGCACAACCATGTGGTGCTGATTTTATACAAAAGTTGAATAAACAGAAAGTTAATATTGCATAACTTGCATACCATTTTTCCTCTGCCAGCGAAATAGTTCAAAACAAAGGCTCTCGCTCATTGATGCACAGACTTGGGCTCCAAATGAATCACTACTGCACAGACTCGGGCTCCAAATGAATCACTACTGCACAGACTCGGGCTCCAAATGAATCACTACTGCACAGACTCAGGCTCCAAAATGAATCACTACTGCACAGACTCAGGCTCCAAAATGAATCACTACTGCACAGACTCGGGCTCCAAATGAATCACTACTGCACAGTCACAGGCTCCAAATTAATTACTACTGCACAGACTCGGGCTCCAAATTAACCACTATTGCGCAGACTTAAGCTCCAAATGAATCACTACTGCACAGACTCTGGCTCCAAATGAATCACTACTGCACAGAAATAAGCTCCAAATGAATCACTGCTGTTGAAGTCACGGGCTCCAGATGAATCACTACTGCGCAGACGCATGCTCCAAATGAATCACTGCTGCACAGACTCTGGTTCCAAATGAATCACTACTGAGCAGACTTAAGCTCCAAATGAATCACTGCTGTGAAGTCACGGGCTCCAGAAGAATCACTACTGCGCAGAATTAAGCTCCAAATGAATCACTTCTGTGAAGACACAGACTCCTGTCCTGATGAATCACTACTCCGCACATGCGTGCTCCAAAAGACGTCATTGGCACAAGCTAGCAACAACCATACTGGGACGTTTTGGCTTCACTTTTCTATAGTGGCAGGAAGTAAAGACACTTTACCCATATTTTTTTACAGTCTATGACTCCGAGTTACAGGTGTTACTGTAAACAGTTTACGGTATGCCGCTGCACAGATGCACTTTAACTGGGGTTGAATATATCAAATAATAGTTCTAGTCAATCCGACTACATCTGATTTTACACACTTTTAAATGCCCTGATTTGAATACTAAAGGCTGTGTTAGTTACTCATATTTTCCCACTCCTCCACAGTCATTTGCTTTTACTCAAGAAACACCCACGGCCATTTTATAATCGTCATTCGTCTACAGACTGAATTCAGCCTCACAGTAACTGTCATGGTTGAATAATACTGATATTCAAATATTAAATACTAATCTTCTGATTCTGTCAACAATTCAAGGCTGAGCTTTTGGGATCCTCCGAATATTCACATGCAATTTTTAGAGCTGTATTTGGATGATCTGGCAAAATCACCCCAAAATGTCCTTGTTATCCTCTCTTCTTTGCTCTCCTTCAGCAAATGATGGCTAATTCTAATTTAAGTTGTTTTCCTCCTTTTTTATCCTTTTAAATAGGGCTATCCTCCATGATTGATTCAATCCATTTCCTCATCTCTGTCTTTCTCTTTCAGCATGGTGTTTGTAATTAACACTCACAGCCTTTTCTCCTCCTTTTAGCCATTCTGTCAGCTTCACTTAGTTCACTTGCTATTTTTCCCCTCCTTCGCTCTGTTTCTCTCTTTCATACTGAGGATACTTCTTGATCCGCCTTCGAGGCTCAGCGACAGTCGTTCTTCTGGTGAAAGGCCCTGTGGTACTTCTCACCAGACCTTAGTCCACTGACACATAGTGACAAAAAAAACTTCATGACTGTAAGTCAGTTCTTTACTTCTCTTGGCTCTCAAGGGAGGCTTGTTTTTCCAGCAACTGTTTGTTGTGGTGTGTCTCATGATGTGATGCAAAATGGAATTGATAATTGGGCCACAAGCAGATTAAAAAATAGTTGTCACTATGCCACATGAAAGCCTTAAGCCCAAACAATACGAGTCATCTACTCCCACCTAACCGTGCTTGAAAAGAACACTTGGACCAACCTAAAGTCCAAGATTATCTGGTCTTAGCAATGCTGGTTTGTTACTAGCACAGGCTTTGCTTGTTATGGCAGCTTGGCCTGATAGCAATGATTGGTGTGCAGCCTAAACTAGGACCAAACTGACCAAAGCGTGGTTTAGTATACTTTTTGAAAGAGTACTTCTGTCATCACAACTCTCGGAAAGTTTAGCATGACGATATGCATGGCAATGTTAATGTGTTTGGTCTTGGCTGAATAGATATGCTATGCTGTTTCTCTTGCTGTGGGAGAGAAAGTACCAAAACTTTCTCCTGCCAAAACATCCACAGACATGCTGCTGTGAGCATGTAGGAAATACTGCTGCAGCACATATAACGTACATGAAATTACCCTGCTATACATGAAATACCCCATAGCAGATCTATACAGGTGGAGCTGGGGAAGGTGGAGGGTTTCTGAAGCGTGCTGCAACTGCTACAGCAAGCGTTGACCAAGTATTTGAATGTTCAGCAGCAAGCTCATTAAAACTAAAAACTACTTAAACCAATCGGCTGTGCCAGGTGAATAATGATGTGGTTATATCAGATTGAGTTAGAATATAACCTATCAGCCTCTGCCATCTAGAGTTTCATGACAGAACTTTGCATTTATTATAGAAATAATGTTACATACTTAAAGCTGCAGTAGATCTCGGAAAATGCTAACTTTAGCCTGATAGCACTGAAAGCGAACGTCCCAACCTCCCTGCAAATCGCAGTTCAAAGCCACGCCCCCTGAACGCACAGACAGACCAGACGACCAGAGACAACATTACAGCATGTGTCATTCATCGGTGAGAAAACTTTACAGCACAGTTATTAAAAGTACTACAATACCAAGAAGAAAGTTTGTTGATGTTTACCTGCCATTCTCGCACTGTCTGCGCATGAACGCGCTGATGATGTATCCTGTCTGCGTGAACCGGGAGCGCAGAGGTATGCAAATGCATATGTTGACAGGCTGGTAGGAAAGTCAATAAAAATGCTCGTAGCGAGCATTTTGATTGGACAAATGTTTCTTGCTCCTACGCCTTCCACAGAATATATAAATACATATAAATACATTTAGACCACTTAACTTAATGATTGCTATCGGGATGTGAAGAGACTTTCAATCAGGATAACAAAAAAAAAAAAATCAGAAGACTATCACCTATTGCACCTTTAAGTGAAGTTAATGCTTTCAGACGCTTAATTGCATGTTAATGGACATCAAATGAAAGTGTAAATATATTAAACTTAATTATTTGAACTTTTTATTTGAGTGTTTTTTACTGACCTAAGTAGAACTTAAGGACATCTTCATATATAATTGAATTCTATTGTGTTTGAGATATGGTTAAATGCATGTACAAAACTACAATAAACTTTCATGGAATTTTTATTCAACATTTTTTGACATGTATTTAAATATATCTGTAATTACACATTTGTAATGAAGTTGTAAAGATTATTAGACGATAATGGTTTAAAAAGTACTTTAAACTTTTAATTTGACATTATTACAAAGTACACTGTTTAAAAGTCTGAATAAGTATGTTAAGAAATAGTCATGAAAGTGTCTCTCTTCAAGTGCACTTAAGATGCCTTTTATTTTATTAATATTACATTAACTGCAAGTACATTTGTGCACTGTATCCTGTGCTAGCTGAGCAAGGACCATTGAGATTGATGGGACTGGAAACCAATAGCTGTTTATTTTAGATCTTATTTTACTCCAGCATGGCATTCATGGAGATCATACGGCAGTTTTATAGTGTTACAATCAATATCAAATTTGGCCTTGAAGAACGAGCGGTAGATGCAACAGTATCTGTTGTATTTGTGAAGGATGTCATTGTCAGGTGTATTTGTGTTACTCCACACACCTGCTTGTGCTTGTGCATGTGTTTCTTGTGATGTGTTGAGGTTAGTATGCTGACTATGAAGGATCCTGAATAACTAGTGTGAAATGAGAGAAGGGAAGGCTCCCTCCCCCATTCCTGCCTAAAACAGACGTCTGGGAATAATGACCTCAAACTTGCCCCAGGGGCACGAGCTGATGATGTCACCAGGAGGACAGAATTAGAATTAGGTTAACAGCAAGTGGTTAACCCTCATTGTTCCGGTAGGAAAGGCACGGTGTCTGTGGTAATCTGATGAACGATGTGCACAAGTCCCAAAATGCATTCTTGACACAGTAACCAGGAGAAAATCTGCTAGACCTCTATAGATTTAAGCACTGTGAAAAAGTTTCTCCTGTTCCAATTGAAAGTGCAGAGACATCTGTAAGTAAGCCATTTGTAGAGGTGGTTGCATGACCAAAATATTATATCATTATGAGTATTCACAACAACATTTAGTACCTTTGTTTTTGCTGGAAATTCAGCCACCTGAAAAATTATATGTATTACATACATTAACCAATATGATTAATTGTATTGAATGTGTAAATGTAGTGTACTTAAAATCTTACAAGTATACAAAAAATACTTTCCTTGCTGATAATATATTAATAAAATAAAAGGCACAAGAGACACGTTCATGACTGAATCTATAGAGATTCTTAACACACTTAAGTACGTTTTTAAACTATCCCTTTTCATTTAATTGCTAACATGCAATTAAGTGTGTAAAAACCTTACATTAATTTTGTACTTAAGTATATTATTTTAAAGTCTTTTTTTTCACAAGGGACTGTTTTCATACTGTCCAGCTGTAGCATCTGCCTCAAATAGGCAATATGAAAAGCATGTCATCAACACTAATTTGTGTAGATATTTAATGTCAAATCGTTGTAGTCACTTCAGTGTTTCGCGGACTTCAGAATCACAAAACACTGTTTAGGAGAAAAGCTTCCCTAATCGTCTTCATGGCTTCTCAGTCGCTCAGCGTTGTTTCCCTGCTTAAACTGGATCTCACACAAGCAACTCTCTTTCCATTCCAGAAAAGAGAAAAAGTGAAAATAACTGAATTTGGCAAGTGCCTTTCCTTCGCCTGAGTCCACAGATGTTGGTACGGGCCGGGTATTGCAGAGACGTGAGAGGGATGGAGGAAAAAAGGCAGAGAGCTGGGCAGAAAGGGGAGTGTTTCTGTTTATCACAGGCGGCAGGCCTGGCATCGGGCCGTTGGCGAGCTGCTCCGTCTCTGCCTGTCCATGGCTTAAAGGATGTAAATGATGGGGGCATGGTGGGTGCCTGGTCCAGTGCGGAGGGTCCCTGGCTGTGGAGCTCAGGCAAGCGCGGCTGGCGGAGAACCAGGAGAGGTAGAGCTGAAGACACTGGGATCAGGCAAGACCCATGTGCTTAGAGAGAGAGCTTTGTAGTGATGCCAGGAAGCTCGCAGACGCAGGGAAGCACACTGTAGAGATATAAGACAAACGCACACCTGCTCAAACACAACATGAAATGTTTTACATCCCTAAAGTATTACATACTGCTTGAACCCAAATGCGTGAATATAGTGGTATATCTGCACAAACAGGCAAAAGAATATGCCATATTCACAAATGTAATAAACAAACTCTTAAAAAATTTGGGTTGCAAAAGGGAACTCTTTTTTTTGCAGTGATGCCATAGAAAAGCCAAACTAGGTTCCACAAAGAACCATCCTGGGAAGACATTGTATTAAACAAAATAGCCTTGTTTCAATTTAAAGAACCCTTTGTGCAATGGAAAGATTCCATTAATGCTAAAGGTTCTTCATGGAACATCAATTCCAATAAAGAACCTTTATTTATTTATTGATTTTTTATGTAATGGAAAGGTTATTTGGATATTAAAGGGATAGTTCACCCAACAATGCAAATTTGCTGTTAATTTACTCACCCTCGTGCAGGCCATCCAAGATGCAAGTTACTTTTACTTTTACTTAGAACAGTTGGACAGAAGAAGATTTTTAGCTGAAACCGTGGTTTTGGTGATTCATAAAATGCAAGTCAATGGTCACCATCACTTTGAGAGTTCAAAATAAATAAATCAATTCCATACCATATACAACTGTTTCTTTCGGACAGTTTGTTTCAATGAACTTCTTCAAATAACTGATTCACCAATTATTTGACATATTCATTTAATGATGTAATGTATACCATTACATTGTTGAAACACACAACATTGATGTGAAACACTGATGTTACACATGTCTAAAGCATTTAAAGTGAATGAGTCTTAATCAACTCATCTATTTATAAACCATTATAAACCATAAAAACATTAATTTCACCGCTTCATTCAAGTGCTGGGTTCAAGTTCTTCGATCCGAGTCAGAACTGTCTCCTCCGTTCCGTTCAGGGACTGTTGGAGCAACTGGAGCGCTGTATGAGTTGGCAAACTGTGGTCTCATAGGATCATATACGCCAGTATTTTGGCTCATTTTCAGTCAGATTGACTGTCAGGCGTCTCAAAGTGAGTTTTGTTTGAGTAACTTGAGTAACATCTGTGCTGCTTGAACTGCAAACTGTTTCAGGCGGTTCACCCAGTTCACTAAAAAGAACCGGTTCAAAAGAATGAATCATTTGCGAAGCGGACATAATGCATTACAGGTAATATTTTGTAAATAATGTTTATGCCATGGGTATTCATTTTATGTTTCTTTATGCTCTTTTTTGACTCTGGAAGTGATGGTAGCCATTGACTTGCATTTTTGAATCACTAAGGATCACAGTTTCAGCTAAAAATATTTACTGTTCTACTGAAAAAAGGCACCTACATCTTGGATGGCCTGATGGTGAGTAAATTAACAGCAAATTCAAATATTTGGTGAATTATTATTTTAAAGGTTCTTCGTGGACCCATAGATGTTAGTAAAGAATTTTCCATTTTATTTTTAGTTCAGGCCCAAAACTGCATCAGATACAGTCATTCTCACACTAGCACTTCACTACATTATTTTAAGTGGTGCTCTTAGGGACAGCGCACCTTACACACACACACACACACACACACACACGCGTGCAATGTTCTCTGTCCCAAAACGATGTCCATTTTTCCTGTCACGTTTAAAACAGTGGTTCCCAGGCCGTGTGCAGTTTGTTTTTCCTTTCATTTTCTTTTACTTTTTTTGCTGGCAAGTGGGAAAGTGACATTTTTGAGACGACGTCCCATGAGTTCCCCCACGGCGGCGCTAGGGCTTGACAGCCGTTCGTTTGAGGCAGTGTCAGGCTTAAATTATACTGTCTGTGAAACCTAGTAACGAGCCAGGAATATGGCCCTGGAGCCACGGGCAGCCAGAGAGAGAGAGAGAGAGAGAGAGAGAGAGAGAGAGAGAGAGAGAGAGAGAGAGAGAGAGAGAGAGAGAGAGAGAGAGAGAGAGAGAGAGAGAGAGAGAGAGAGAGAGAGAGAAGACTGAAGACCACAGAAGAAAAAATAGGTTGATGTTTATTACACCAATATGACTCAAAATACATCTGCAAAAGATATTAAACGATAATGTGGTTTAACATTAGGAAAAGGTAAATACAGTGACCTCAGATACAAAGAGATGTTGTAAAGAGTGCTGCATGGATGGTCTCTTTATGTAGGCCAAACTTGGAAACAAGCATTTTAGCATTTCTGGTTTCATCATCCTGAAGTCAACGGCTTTCTTCAAGGTTTCTTCTTTTATGCCTGAAATAAGGTCTGTCGTGAACACAAGCTAAAGGTACTTTTACATTTTATTCTATAACACAAAATACATCAGTAATACCATCTTGTGATATTTTAAAAAAGCTACTTGACTTGAAAATGTCGGTTGCTAAGAAGTAACTAAGGCCCCGTTTACACTAGTGCTTTTTCATTTTAAAACGCATAACTTTTGCTACGGATATGCCTATCGTTTACACTACTCTGGCATTTTCGAGGTTGAAAACGGAGACTTTTGAAAACACTGCAAACCCCGTTTTAGCTTGAAAGCTCCGGGGTTTAATAAACAGACCAAAACAGAGTCTTTTGAAAACGATGGCGTGGCTGCCCACATTGGCTCTGCGTATCCTTGATGACCGTGTAAACAATAACAGCATGCTCATTGTTGTTCCCATAGATATATATAGATAGATTCCCCATTCGACCGCAGACGCGTCCGCCATCTAAATAATAGGGAATCTACCTATACATATCTGTGGTTGTACCCGCATGAATGGTCACGTGATAAACTAACGCCAATTCCGTCTATATATTAGTATATATAATTAGTGTTGTCAAACGATTAATCACGATTCACCGCATCCAAAATAAAGGTTTTTTAAAATATGTTACATTTCTATATTAAATATATTTATTATAATATAAATTATCCAAATATAAATCTATACATGTAAATATTTCAAAATATATACTGTATGTGTGTATATTTATATAGGTCTATACATAATAAATGTACACAGTTCACACACATATATTACATAATCGTGATTAACCGCTTGACAGTACTAATATATGTATATATATATATATATATATAGGCTATGCGCGATTGTCCCTTATTTTTCCTTTCTTAAGTAGGCAACACTAACTACAGGGGTTGTCGGGGGCATTAAACACCATCACATCGAACAGATTAACTCAACTTATTTTGTGCAATGATCCAAAAGCCAATGGAAAAATACTACTGAGTTTTTGTTGAGGGAACCAGTGTGATGCTATCTTCCTACACAAATATGCCATGTGGCGCTCTGTTGTACACACTTTAGTTTTTACAGTATTGGCAACGTTTACAATCTGTCTCATGTGATCCGATCACAGCTTACAACTGATAGTAACATGCATCTCAAATACTGTTTGTCTTCTCTGACCACTTGCAAATGGATAAAAACCTTGTTTAGAGCTGTTCATTCCTTTAGATGCCCCCCCCCCCCCCAATATGAATCAGGGTAGATTAGTGTTTATACTGTAAATACAGTGTGGTCACATGTGTTTCTGACCTCTGAATGTGGTTTGTGTGATTCAATCACAAAGCGATGTTACCTCACTTACACTATATTTAGTCCTGGCCACATGTGATTGTATCACGAAAGACAGATTGTGTTATAAACACGGTCATGCTACTGTTTTAAATTGGTGTGGGGGGGATTTATACTAGTATGTTTGGAGTAAAATGTGTTTTGTTCTGAGCATTTCAGATTTCAACAGTAGGTAAAAGTTTACTGGGAAAAGTCACTACATTACTACACAGAAAAAAAGCACATTTGAATGTTCTGTAAACACTATACAGTACATTTATTTTTGTAGCAGTGTGTTACATATAAACAGACAACAATGTCTGAAATATTTATGGAAAACATGTTTTCTTGACATATTTTGATAATCGCATGGATAATTTTGTGCACGTAATGACTCACATGATGAAAGAATGTTTAGAAGTTGTGAAGATTATGAGAATTTCACTGAGAATCATCTTGACTAGCATGCCATATGCATTTAGTTATTGTACAAATTAATAACTCGTTTATACACATTCCAAAACATATGCAATATGCTTCAATGAAAGAGAAAATCAAATCTGATGTGAACTAGAGACTAATTGCTCAGAGTTCTGAACTTTTGAAGAACAAAAAATAAATAAATAAAAACCTGCGCCAAAGCTTTTGTAAATATACACGCTTGCAATCCCTGCAGACCTTTTTCAGATCATTACATTTTTATGTAAATATATGATCATTTTAAGGGGGGAAAGGGAAAAATGCAACAAAACATGAACAGAAAAGCTTGCTCGCTTCTGAATGTAGATACATAGATATTTTATTTTGGGTTGCATGCATGTAAGATGTAATAAAACAAAATTAAAATAAATGAGATTTAAAATGTAGGAAAATCAGGTAGCACTGTGTTCCTCTTCATGTTTTTTGAACACATACAAACTAAATGCTGTTGTAAATAAAATTAACTTTTATTGGTCAAAATCTTTTTATCACATAAATTGTATGCTGAAATGATGTGTAAGGATTTTTACTAACGCAAGACTGATAGACATCTCTACATCCCAGGTCTCTTTCTTTGAAAATAAACTGGTGGATATCATACCACAGCCTTGACAAAGTACATTTGCAAAATGAACATACACACAAACTATAATTTTGGACCGTTTTGTCTTTCTAGCAGTTGTATTAACAAATCTTGCTTTGCATCTGTGAGGTCAGGACTTCATGGAGCGTTATCAGACCTCTATAATGGCATATGAAGCAGCACACTTAAGTGATTGGCTGAGTGGCAGCAAGGTCAAAGGTCAGACAGGATCTCTTATGTTCCTCAGGGTGCCGTTGCGATGCATGACACACCAAGTGTGACAGCTCGATTTAACTAAGCGCGAGTTAGCGTAGTGACAGGGCTGAGAGAGTGCTTGCCTGTTCTCAACACTGTGACTGTTCACTGATGTGCCTGCGGGGTCCAGTGAGTCAGTGCTACGTAAATCTAGCACACATTTTTGTTGACTTTTTAATATCCAGATGCAGCTTTTTGAGGAAAGGTGTACCGTTATTATTCTAATCGTTCAGATGTTCAGTTTTCGCCTGGTGAATAACTGGGGGACAATCCTGTAGGCTTACATTGAAAGACAAACCCAGTTGCCATCTAAAGTGACTTCGTGGCTCTTTTGAATCAGCAGCTCTTTTGAACACTAAGCAACTGCTCTCAAAACCCTAGCAACCACCAAGTAACACCCTAGCAATAATAATAATAATTATAATTAATACTAGTGTGGAAAAACACTTCATTTCACAGAATACATTACATACAGTATATTGCATTTATTTTGATTATAATTCAGTAAGTTCAACTTCCTGTCTCTCCAATTCATTTTCCTGTTGGCTGTGGCTAATTCATTTTGATAAATACATAATAATAATAATTAAAAAAACACTGTATCCACATATAATGTGTCATGAAAATCACACATAGTTAATTTGTCAAGTGTTCCAAACAAACGATATTGATTTTTCATATGTTATTGTGGCCATTTCACGATATCGTCATGATATCACCTCATCGTAAATCAAATTATTTTTACTTCATTTACTGAGTTTTTCTTTTTCATCAAATGAACATAAGGATAAACGCAGGTCTTCTTTGGAGCTCCTATGAAATAATGAGAGAAAACACGGTCAAGTTCAACAGTATGACAAATAAATATTAATGGGAACACTTTACAATAAGTCATTTTTTAACATTAATGTACATAAATGTACTGTTACACAATTTAAATAATACATTTATTACATTTACATTTATGCATTTAGCAGAAGCTTTTCTCCAAAGCGACTTAGTGCATTCAAGTTACAGTTTTTACATTTTATTTAACATAATATTACACAATTGATTAATCTTTGTTAATGTTAATAACCATGCAGTCGTTCATTGTTCATGCTAGTTCACAGTGCATTAATGTTTACAAACACAACTTGTAATTGTAAAGTGTTGCCGTATTAACATCTAAACTGATACTTTAAGTAAAGGGTGGTTATTTTAATAAGTGCCGTGCTTTCTTTACTCATCTTATTTTTGTATTTGCAATCAATACTGCCTGTGCAAAGTAACACTTTATTGCTTTGTTCAAATCTGTTAACAGTTAAGTTACATGATTGAACTGAGACTCAGTGCATCTCAGTGTGGTATGGAAATGTCTCCAGTCAGGACTGCAAAGCCTTGCAGAGAGTTGTGTGCTTAGCTGAGCGCATCTCAGGGTCTGCTCTCTCCTCTCTGCAGGACATCTAACTCAAACGCTGCAAAAGCAGAGCTGCTAAAATCATCAAGGACTCAAATCTCCCCCATAACCGTCTCTTCATTTTACATCCATCTGGCAAGCGCTTCAGGAGCATGATGGCAAAAACTGAGAGACTGAGGAGGAGCTTCTTCCCTCAGGCCATCAGGCTCCTAAACTCAAACTCGGTCTAATAACATTTACATGTCTCAATTTAATAAACTGTAAAACATTCTCTATTTTCATCATCCGCATTGGTGCTATTTGTATAAACCCGGTACAACCTGTTTGCACATTCCTCTTGCACATTAAGTCCACAGTATACTGTTTTCACATTTTATTTTATTGCACATTTTACTCTTTATTTATATATTTATTTATTTTTCCTATATTTATATACATCCTCTTGTGTTGTGTTATGTATTTTGCACTGTCCATTGAGCGGACCTGACCTGATTTACATTTCACTACTGATTATATTCTGTATAATTGAGTATGTGACGAATAAAAGAACCTTGAACCTTGAAACTGATCTTGAAAAACTGAGCAACCACATTGCTACCTTAAACTCTGTAAAATGTTCAGCTGGTCGCAGGGCCATACATTTAATGCCTCATCTGCAGTCGTTCTAGACGCACATTAATTAATACTGAATTAGCAGCACTCTTACTTACTGCATGACTCAAGTAAGTAGTTAGGCGCCGGTGCAACTATAGGTATGGGTACGCAAGATAACAGGTTAAATATATGAACACAGAAAACCTCTGTTAACAGATTATTGTAACATTTCCCATTCTATGACAAGTAAAATAATGTCAACTTACTATGATGAACTCCGTTCTTCTCGGAGAAGCTGCGTCGAGCGCTGCTCTTCTTCTTGTTTGACGGGTGTCAGAGTTAGGGCGCAATACTGCCACCTGGCGGTCAACCAGATTCTGGCGCTGGAGTATTTACATGTGGTGTTATCATAAGCCCTTTTCATTTTAAATATTGTAGTTATCGTCAATACCGGTATATCGTCACACACTAAATTAACACATATCGATAATTTTTGCTTTGAATATCACGGTTATCGTCAATACCGGTATATCGCAATACCCCTATTCCAAACCTGCATGAGTATCTTTATTTTGTTGTGCACAAAAAGATGAAGAATGTTGGTAACCAAACGCTGGGAGACTTCCATAGAATTATACTATAAGTCAATGGTACCAGAAACAATTTCATCAATACAAATATTCATTCAAATGTATTTAAAAGGGGTGGGCATAGATTAATTTTTTTAATCTAGATTAATCTAGATTAATTTTGTTTCTAGATTAATTGATTAAAATGGCTCGTTTGAATTGCCGAAGGCATTCAGAATATGTGTGTACCCAAATATGGCTAAAAGTGTCTTTGAGAACGGGTTTCTACCAGGTGGCGCATTAGACCATATCTCCTGTTTCAAAATGTCAAACTGCTTGAGAAACACTATGATAAATGAAAATAACTACAATAAGATGTCTTGTGTTTATAATGTATTCAGTTAAACATGAATTTTGAACTGTAGGCCTCATAAGACGTGATGAACTGTTTAAGAGTTTCATTGGGAAGCTTCTTAAAATAAATTTTCCCTGAAGCAAACCCGGCGGCCATAGGCATATAGCACGTCACGTCTGATGTGGTACCAGTAACGTTAGGCTACACACATTCGAAGCAGGGTGAACGGGAGTGAATTCTCAAGTTCACATGAGATAAAGCGATCCTGTTTGCACATTAAAAGCGCAACGTTTCTTTATTTTGCACACAAATGAGCGGCCATGAGTCTTTACATTCGAAAGATGTATTAGGCTACTTTTATCTGATGAAGAATGACGGAGTGTAAGAGCAAGTAACCACCGGAGCCTGTCCTGCACAAACGCGCTTCCACTCAACACACAAACACTACAATAGCGCACATTTCTCTGGTTAACATCATATTAGCGGCCATGTAAAGTTGCTACTACATACATCTTTCAGAGGAAAAGCCATATTTGAGGTTGATGAATGATAGGTAGCGTTTGGATGTCCTGCCCGATTGTATTACCACATAGACCAGCCGTTAACAATCTGTCCATCACGGCTGCGAGCCTCTAGTTCGAAGACTCGTTCTCGCCCCCTACAGTGCAATTCGGCTAGGTATACATCCGCGCTAAAATATCAGGGTGAAAGTCATCATAGCTTGCGTAGTATAGACCCAGCTCCCAACCCAACTTTGAGAATAGATTAACGGCGATATTTTTTTTATCGCCGATAAGAGTCTCACGTTAACGCAGCACGTTAACGCCGATAACGGCCCACCACTAATTTAAATACACGACAACAAGTTTCAATAGAAATTACATTAGTTTATAACAAATGCTTATCAGTGTGTTCAGCAGTAAACGTTAAACATATTTCAAATACAAAAGAAGTGATTCATGACATTACATATAAAGATTACTTAAGTGAGTCAAAAATAAACAAAGAGTACACTCTAACTGCATTATCAATTTAAACTATTATGCATTTTCATTTATTTGCAAATAATATAGAATGAAATGTCTGAAAACAACATTTAGTTCACATTTGAGTGTTATCTTTTAAAGTATATTATTTCAGTAATAAGAACACCAAGGACTCATGCTGATGAGTTTCACACGTTCAAGCACCACTCAAATGTTCTTTAGAAAATGTGATAATCTAGTTTAATGTCACTCTTTTCGAATATGTCACGTTGCGAGTCCATCTCAATACGTCTTATTCACCTCACACCGCACTGGGATCATCGTGTGGCTTTCTGTGAAGTCTTACACTCAGCCTTGGTTGCACCTCTCATTTCACCCAGTGACCTCAGCGCTGATGGCCTGTCACTTAAAACAGCCAGCGGCCATGGGGAACGGCCTGGAACGAATGACAGCCCGCCACGCGCTCTCACACACACACACACACACACACACACACACACACACACACACACACACACACACACACACACACACACACACACACACACACACACACACACAGAGCGCTTTAACTAGAGGTGACACGTTTGCATTCAGGTTTTTTAAGTTCTCCAGACGTGAACACACGAAAGCCTGGTTCAATCAGGAACAATCTCATGACGCTGCCCTTTCCACAACATCAACACATAAGTGCACACTCACACTTGTCTCCTGTCTATAAAAAAACATGTGTTCTTTGAGTCCATGGCAACACACCTCGTGACACCATGCCCTGCCCCAGTCGTGACCTGTGGGATTGTATGACAACCACGGAGTAAGCTAGCCGAGATTACAGAGGAGGCCGGCCTCTCCTGTTGCAGCCGGTTCCTCCTTCGAGGGGCCCTGGGATCAAGGTGACGCACAACTCCACTCGGGGTTCGTCTGCGTTGGAATGGCAGTAACGCTGAGCCATTTGAGGCTGCCTGGTTCCACCTTTCCATCGCGGGGTGACTCAGGCATCTCAGATGGCGTTTTAATGTCTTCGAGTTTCAGAGTAATGTGTTAAAAGGTTATTTGGCTTTTCGTTGACTGGTGTAACCATTATAGCACAAGCCAATAGCTGTTTCTATCCAAGGTTTCTGTCTATTAGATGGAGGATAATCTAAATGGAAGTGCAATTCTGAATGTGGACACCCTTCACTGCATTTTAATGTGTAAGGTAAACTCAAGTACACTTTCAGAAACTGCTAAATTAAACATTTTGTGCTACACTTTATTTTAAGGTATCCTTGTTGCAGTGTAATTATACATTTAAGTACTGAGTAATAGTAATTAACAACATGTACTTCCTATACGGTTAGGTTTGGGATTAGGCTTTGGTTTAGTGTTATTGCATGCAAAATTATTAATAATTTTGTGCTAATACTACAAGCGTTGATTTAAAGTATAATTACATGTTTTTATTTAATAACATTACATCTTGCTTTAAATAAGTAAACTTTATTGTACAAGCATACCAATTATCAGAGAAAAGCATGGTGCAAAGTATCAGTTATAACACAGCAAATAGTTGCTACAACTGGGGAGGCCTGTGACATTTTTCCTACTGTAAATTGTGAATAAAAGATTAAGCGCAATAACAAACACTGTTATGCTATATTGCATTAAGAGGCCGAATAAATCAATATTGGAGATGGTGTGCATTAGGATTGGTCTAGTTTTTAGATCAGTTGCCCAATCAGATCTATCGAGGCAAAGTTACTTTAGTTTATAGATGTGCATCCTGAAATGTATTCTGTAAATGTGTTTCAGTCAGTTTTTCTGAGTTTTCTCACCGGATCAAAAAAAAAAAGATTAAAAAAGAAAAGCACATTTTAAGATTTTATGTGATTTTGAATCCTGATCTGTTCAAACTAATTTTGCAATACCTCCAAATTCACATAAAAACAATGGATGGAAACATAGCTAATCATGCATTCCTAAATACATGACTTTCGGAGGTGTGTGGCCACTTTCTACTTTATTTTTTATTATTAGACATCCGGCTGTGTGTGTGTTTGCACATGTAATATGAGACGTCATTGGTCATCTCTCCCATTCCCCCCGAACACAACCAGCTGGACCATTTTATTCAGTTACCCACTCACTCACTTTTCAGATTAAGTTTCAATCCCATGACCCAATGACTATGTGTCCTGCCATGTCCGCATGATTGTTGCCAATGAGAGTCCTAGGTCATATATGCACCAAAGGACCGTCACATGCTTTTCTTCCACCTTGATTTCCATGGCAAGGGTAGCCTCCAGCTTTCTCGAATTTCACAGGAGCCTCTCTCTCTCTCTCTCTCTCTCTCTCTCTCTCTCTCTCTCTCTCTCGTTGCTAGCTGAGACCATGAATGGGCTGGAAAAAAGGAAAGAAATGACCCTGGTGACTCGAACGACACAGGAGAGACCGAGCGAAGCGGAGAGGTGGGGCAGGGAAACTTTTGGGGATGATAATGTTCCATCTGAAGCTTTTCTCCACATCATATTCCTGCCAACTAGATCGTGTGACTTACATAATGTCATGCATCTGCGTCCCAATTCCTATATTAAACAGTGATACAAATATCCCCAGTATATGAATACATTTTGTAATACCACTTAATGATTCACTTCTACCCTTGTGAAAAGAAGTGTGTTTAATTACATTAAATGTGCACATGTGTACTAAAAATCTTCAAATTAAGGAAAAAATACCACTTAAGTGCATTTTTAAGTGCCCTTTATACACTTAAGTAACACACATTTGCTTTGGCATACATTTTCAGAAGTCATTGTTTTAATAATCTTCTGATGTGCTTTAAAGAAGTACACTTATTTGGATGTGTTGACTAACATGCTAAAGAATTAATGCATGTGGAAATTAGAAACCAAATTATTATTATTACAAATATTCTAAGTATATGAATACATTTAGTGATACATTTAATGATTCACTTCTAGCCTTGTGAAAAATAATTGCACTTAATTACATTGAATGTGCACTTGTAGTGTACTTAAAATCTTAAAAGAGTAGTCAGTGACACTTTATTTCACTTTATTAGTCAGTAACACTTTATTTGTCATCGTTACACGTCACATGCACTTAAAATTATGATAACAATACATTATGAATAATTACATGCTAGTAACCCTTAGCTATACCCTAACCCTATCCGTATAGTAAGTAGGCTACATGTAGTTAGTTTGTTAATATTACTCAGTAGTACTTAAATGTATAATTACACTGTAACAAGGACAGCTTAAAATAAAGTGTAACCAAATAATCCTAATAAATGTATTTGGGGACAATGTAATACGATTAAAAAAAGAAAGTACATTTTTCTTAACACAATTAAGTAACACAATTATTTTTAAGTAACACATGTCTTTTGTCATGCTTTTAAAAAGTACACTTGTTTTGATGTGTTGACTGTCATACCAAATACTTAAATGTGCAAAAACTGGAAAGTTGCAGAAAATATTTACGCTAAACCTTCTTCTTCTTATTCCAAATATTTCCAGTGTATGAATACATTTAACAATACCACTTCATGATGTTGAAATGATCTGTTATGGAGTAAATGCATTGCATGTTACCAGTACAAATTTAGTTTTGGATTCAAGACATGGATGAAAGCACAGACTAATAGTATTTTCCTCAGAAGCCTGCCCATAAATACACACAATGCCATTCTTTTGTATCACGAGACTGGTTGGTCGATTGAAACAGTGGCTATCCATTAACTCCTCTTCACAGTATTAGCTATTAAAAGGCTGTGTGCTTCTCTGCAATCTTTATGTTGGCTGTTTTAAATTCCTTTCAGAGCGTTCCTGGAAAACCATGTGAGTTTTTAGTGAATTCTTTTATTGCAACGTTTCTCTGAATCACCTCAGTGAAAAGCTGATTCACCTGCAGCCTGCGTGACTCATTCTTTCAAACACAAAAGAATGGAGATCATTTCAAGTTTGGATTTCACTTCCAGAAAGTTGTTTATTTAAATTTTAGCACTGAATAGGATTAGTTTGAGATGGCCGGATAAAAATATCTGGCCACAGTTGTGATGACAGCCGCTAATTAAAAAAGCACCTCTTTCCTTTCCTCCTTTTCCATCCCTTATACATCCTCTCTTCAATTCCATCAAGCAACCAATGAGTCATTATTTCCGTCCATCATTTGAAATGCATATATTTTTGATGAAGCCACATCTTTAACTTCTCTAAAAGTACTGGGTGGAAACAGGATTTATTTGGCTCAGATGTGCATTATTGTCAACCCCATGAGCTGAGTGGCCTTTTGAAAGCTGAAACAGATCTATGGTAATCACATTATTCTTGTGACAGCCATGATCCAATAACTGTGTTGAGGAATCTGATATACAGTGCTCAGCGTAAATGAGTACACCCCCTTTGAAAAGTAACATTTTTAAACAATATCTCAATGAACACAAAAACATTTTCCAAAATGTTGACAAGACTAAGTTTTATATAACATCTGTTTAACTTATAACATGAAAGAAAGGTTAATAATATAACTTAGAGAACAATATTTTCAGTTTTACTCAAATTAGGGTGATGCAAAAATGAGTACACCCCACTGAAAGTCTCTGGAGCAAAGCTAAATTTTAGACTACAAATGTCTAATTTAACAAGAATTCAACCACAGGTGAGTCTGATAATTCATTACACAGGTGACAGTTGACTATAAAAGGGTGTTACTTAAAGAAAACCCCTTCCCATTTCATGCTGTCAGCAATGGCACCACATGGAAGAGAAATGTCACAAGACCTGAGAAAGAAAATGATTTCTTTACACAAGAAAGGTGAAGGCTACAAGAAGATCAGCAAAGCTTTACTTATCAGTCAGAATACTGTAGCAAAAGTGGTACAAACATTTAAAAAAGATGGAACTGCAACCATCTCACAGAGACGTCCAGGTCGTCCACGGAAGTTAACACCTCGTCAGGAGCGTCTTCTGATGAGAAGGGTTGAAGAAAACCGACATGCAAGTTCACTGAAGTTATCTTAAGAAGTAGAAAGACAAACTGGGGTGACTATTTCCCGTGACACAATACGGCGTACACTGCAGAGGAATGGCATGCATGGGTGCCGTCCACGAAAGAAGCCTCTCCTAAAGCCCAGGCACAAAAAAGCCCGCCTAGAGTTTGCCAGGGCCCATGCTGACAAAGATGAAGACTACTGGGACTCTATACTCTGGAGTGATGAGACCAAGATAAATGTTTTTGGAACTGATGGCTTCAAAACTGTATGGCGTCGCAAAGGTGAGGAATACAAAGAAAAATGCATGGTGCCTACAGTGAAACATGGTGGTGGCAGTGTCCTTACGTGGGGCTGCATGAGTGCTGCTGGTGTCGGGGAGCTGCATTTCATTGATGGCATCATGAATTCACAAATGTACTGCTCTATACTGAAAGAGAAGATGCTACCATCACTCCGTGCCCTTGGTCGCCGTGCACTTTTCCAACATGACAATGATCCTAAACACACATCTAAGGCCACTGTTGGATTTCTGAAGAAGAACAGGGTGAAAGTGATTCAGTGGCCAAGTATGTCTCCTGATCTGAACCCAATCGAACACCTATGGGGAATTCTGAAGAGACAAGTTGAGCATCACTCTCCATCCAGCATCCAATCTCTAAAAGAGGTCATTCTTGAAGAATGGAAAAAGATAGATCTGGCAAAATGTCGCCAACTTGTTCATTCCATGCCTAGAAGACTTGGTGCTGTCATTAAAAATCATGGAGGCCATACAAAGTACTAGATTTAGTAGTTTTTGTTGAAAAATGTGTAATCTAAGTTATATTATTAACCTTACTTTCATGTTATAAGTTAAACAGATGTTATATAAAACTTAGTCTTGTCAACATTTTGGAAATGGTTTTTGTGTTCATTGAGATATTGTTTAAAATGTTACTTTTCAAAGGGGGTGTACTCATTTACGCTGAGCACTGTATTGTGTGTGTTTGTGCATTTCTGTAGGTTCATGCCTCAACTGGGAATCTAATTCGGGAAAGATTTGCATTCCTTTCCCAGACGTCTTTAGAGGAAGCATGAGTCTTCAAGCGCTGAAAGAGCCGAGCTGATAGTAAAGCTCAGCTCCCATAACGTTTTATCAGAGCTGTCGCTGCACATCAGTAGCGATCCCCATCCCTCCCTCTTCTTCTTCCTTCCCTCATCTTCTTTAATCTTTATAAACAAAAGAGCGTGCAAAACAAAGGTGGCAAATATCAAGCGTGAGAAGAGAGTTTTGTGTTTGCAGGTTGTGTTCACATATCCTGATTTACTGCACACTGAGCACCTGTTTGTTTGTGTTCTCATTCAGCATTTGGTGGAGTCTGACTTTTGATAATTGTGTGTAAACAAGGCACGCTGATTGATTCGACGGGTTGCAGAGGTCATGCAGTTTTCTCTATTTCTATTGCAATAGAAAATCTCAGTAAAGGGGTGATGTAGGTGACTACTTTGAGGTATCGGATGTGAGTCATATTGACTGCTTGATACTTTATATTTTGGAGTATGCATGACAGCCTGCCCTTATGAAAAGAAGTGCTTAACTGTAACGAATGTGTACTTAAAATCTTAAAAGAATATTTTTAAAGCCTCCTTGCAGATAATATAACATTAATTAAATAAAAGGTTACTTAATTGTACTTGAAGACTCTTTTGTGTCTGTTTCTTAACACACTTAAGTACACTTTAAAAAAAGAACACTTTGTAAAAAATGTCAAATTAGAGGTTTTACTTGAAAGTACATTTCACATCATGTTTTAATAATCTTGTGTTGTGCTTTAGAGAAGGACGCTTATTTTGATGTATCTATTGACTAACATACTAAAGTGCATGTAAAGTACTTAAGCATAATTTGAACTGTAGTATGTTATTCAGTATTACATTTAAAGTTAATAAGTTTAAATGTACTAAATTGCAAAGTCATTGCAGATGTGTAATTACAAATATATTTACAATACACCAGATACAAGTTTCAATAAAAGCACGAAAAATATATTTTAGTTTTACATAAATGCTTGTCAGTACATTCAGCAGTACTTGAATCATATTTCAAAGACAATAGAAGTTATGATATTACATATAAACAGTCCTTCTTGAGTGGGTCACATATCACATAAACGTTCAGCTAAGTGTATTCATCTCAATTTAAACCACAATACATTTTTTATTTAATTGCAGTTAGAATGCAATTAAGTGTCTTAAACATCACATTCAGTTCGCACTTAAATATATTTCATTGCATGGAAAGGAGTGGCCAGGATTTATTTCTATGATTCTCCTTTTGCGGTCCACAGAAAAGTCATACAGTTTTGGAATAAGTAAACAAAGACAGTTCATGTTTAGGTGAACTATCCCTTTAAGCAGTGTCTGCACATATACAAAGGAATATGCAGAAACAGAGGATGTTCTTTTCCTAACAAATGCCTCCCCGCAGGGGTCTGTTCTTGCTGAGACTTGAAACAGTATTATTGGACTCTATTTATTCACATTACTAATTTGCTATTATTGGCCGCTGCAGTGATGCTGGCCAAACAATAAAATTATATTTATATGCATTTATTGGGACACCAACAAACTGTGCAAGTTAGTATTTGTTTTTCTTTTTTTGTATGTATATTGCATTTGCTCAGAGTTTTGGGCCCCATGCCAGCTTTTCCAGCTGTTAAATTTGTACAAAGCGTACAAAGCAAAAAAGATGTCTTACAGTTACAATATTGAGGCTTTTTGAAACTGTTTTTTGCTCAAACTGCCACAGGAATCATGTCGAAGTTATAAAGATTTGCATATTTGATGTAAGATTTGTGTGGTGGATTATGCACATTACCTACTTTATATTGAATTGGTTGAATAGTGAGTTTAACCTTATGGAACAAATAAATACAAACACACACATGTACCTTCTATTTTCCTTTAAAACATAATATCAGATAATTAATGGAACAATAAGTATCTGATATGAATTATTTATTTATGTATTTCTCTCTCTGTAAGAACTTACCCTGGAGACATGAACATTGAATATGTAAATATACGTATTTTCAGACATACATGCATATGAATGTGTGTTTGTGTGTGTGTGATACATTGTGTTGACCAAATGTACCCAAAAGGATGGTAAAACCTGACATTTTTTATATCGTGGGTAACGGCCTGCAGTCCACACGAGGAAAAATAATATTTATATGTATTAAAATAGTAAATTATGTTTATCTGAAAGTATAACAATGCAAACAGATTTTCTGTAAGGGGTAGGTTTAGGGGATATAAAATCAGTTTGGTCAGTATAAAAATAGAAAAAATAGAAGTCTATGGAAAGTCCCCACGATTCTCTCTCTCTCTCTCTCACACACACACACACACACACACACACACACACACACACACACACACACACACACACACACACACACACACACACACACACACACATTATGGCTGTGACTGGATAAAAAAATGTGATAATCTCTAAATACCATTAAAATGTGCAATCATAAATATGTCTGCATTTAATGCATATAAAATGATCAAATGCATTTAAAAACAATATCATATTTTCACAAGTTATTATCAATGTATCAAGATACTATAGTATTGCAGATTGTTTATTTATTTATTTATTTTAGTGCTGTCAAATGATTAATTGCAATTAATTGCATTCAAAATAAAATAGCATCCAAAATATTTTTTCTTTAGATAATATATGTGTGTGTACATTTATTATGCTTTATTTATTTTTATTTTTATTTCACACACACATGCAGTATATATTTCAAAAATATACAAATATATATATATATATATATTCATATAATGTATCTTATATATACATATATTTAAAATTGAAACATAACATATTTTTTTATATATATTCATGCATGTGTGTGTATTTATATAGACATAGTTAATATACACAGTACACACACATATATTATGTAATCAAAAAAAAATATTTTGTATGTGATTACTCGTGATTAATCATTTGACAGCACTAATTAATCAATTTATTTATATTTTTACAATTGCTGTGGATACATTTGGTCTTTAGCATTATATTTGAACTTTCAGTTGGCCTAAATGATCAGATTACAGTTTTTGTTTGTCATTTAATAACAATTAGAGGATATAACCAGTCTTCTGACATGTTATTAATAAAGTTCACTTTAGTGAGCAGAGATGCTCATAAGTCTTGTGTGAGATGGTTGTTCTTTTGCATTAATTGCTGTTTTTGTTCCCAAATATTTAATTATTTTTAGCTCATTGAAACTCATATGAAACCTATAAAACTGCAGTATGTTATTCCTCCCAACCTTTCCCTGTGTTCATCTCCAATCCTATCAAACACACCGAAAGCGGCCAATCAGGGTCTTCAGTATTGCTTAAAATGCACAGGCAGGTGAGCTTAAGCAGGTTGGAAATAACATTTTCGGGACAGTTTGTCCCCAGCGGTCACGTTTCACATGGAAAGGGGAGACGAGGAGACACAGGTAGAACTCAAAACAGACTTTAATAACTCAACAGGGCAAATATACACAGGCTGGAACACAACGTGGAGACTTGAAGTCATCTAACAGCGGGCAGGAAACAAGGGGCAGAACACAATAAATAGATAGAACTAACATTTACATTTATACATGACCCACTCTAACCCTTCAGGCCACACCTGGGGTCAGTCTCACTCAAACTATCTACCTCTCCACACGTGTTGTGCCCTCGAGCGTCCGATCCTTCAGCCTCCCGGGGCTCTGGAGACTGCCAGACCCCTGTGTGTGAACAGGACAGTCAGACCTAAACATTTGCTTGAAGATTAATGAGATTCAGTCATTTGGTTTCAAACACACATGATGCACTCATGCACATCTTCAGCCTGCGATTCTGCCAGCCACTAAACAAAGGAGCGCTCTTCTCCTCAAAGCTCTTTCTATGAAGGCATGTGATGTCTCTTTGACTTATTACACCTCGCCCGCTCTCGTTAGAAAAGAAATTAGCTGTGCATTCTGTTTCAATTAACCTTCTGCAGCAACAGAGCAGGACTGGGATGGGAGTCCAGTGCATGCGTGGAGGTCAGGGTAATTGAAGAGCGATGTAATGATGACATCGCTGAGGAGCCGGAGCCGTGTTATTAAGGTGACTGATGGTGGCAGAAGGGCATGTGTCATGTCAAACTGGTGCGACTTTGAAAAACGGTGCCCTTAAAAGATGCCAGCTGTCACAATGCTACAATACACAACCGACGGGCTTCGAAATCTCCTCGCTGAAGCCTCATGTGAATTGATCCTGCATTGTTAGAGCATGGACAATTTTGTTCTTTTCTACACTGTGGCTTATTTTATAAGACAACCAAAATATATCGATAACACTTTAGTATAGGGAACAGTTCTCACTGTTAACTAGTTGCTTATTAGCATGCCTATTTTTAACATACTGGCCGTTTATTAGTGCTTATAAAGCACATTCCGCATGACCATATTCTACATCCCTAATCTTGCCAAATACCTAAATTTAACAACTACTTTTCTATTAATAAGCAGCAAATTATGGGTTTATTGAGGCAAAAGTTGTAGTTAATGGTTTGTTAATGGCGAGAATTGGACCTTAAAATAAAGTGTGACCTATATATCTTGTTTAGTTTTGTTTTTACATGCAATTTAGGAGCAAAAAAATAATACAATAAAAATGTAAAATAAATAATCTTGCATGTATACTCATTATAAAAATGCCCATGTAGGAGATTGTATTAATTCGCATTGCTTTTTTGGGTCTAGAAATCAAACTTTTATAATTAGGCTACGTCAGATATTCAGTTTAGTCAGTTCTGTGGGAATCCTGATTCTTCGAATGAATAAATGAATGAACAAACAACCTAACAAGTGAGTGTGCTAATGAATGAATTAATTAATTACTTAATTAATTAATTAAAAATAATTATATATCTTGACTTCTGATGCTTTGGGATTATTTTAATGCTTTTGTCCTTTTGTTTTACATAGGTCTAAGTGCCAACACAATGGTTTTTGGATTAGATGACAGATAAGATGTGCCTTTTTCAACTTTATTGCTGAGCAGTTGTCTGGTTGTTGGCTTTAAATCATTTCACATTGCAAACTACACCTTGTCCTGTCTGTTTGCCTGCCAGAACTAAAGGAAAATTAACCGATTATAAGCAAAAAAAGAGTGTTTGGTCCAAGCATTGAAGATGATGTGGAACACGGATAAACCAATTAAAGGCCTTATCCTCGATTATGTTTGTTAATAATAAAAGGAAAAGAACAACCATGCTGAAAAAGAGGAAAACTGATGGTCTTACAGTCTTGGTCTTAGCTGGTGGTTCACCTGGTTTTCCAACCAAAAGGAGCAATAACTCCTTTTAAACCATCCAACAAACCAGCTTCACCAGGCTGGGAGACCAACAAAGACCAACACACCAACTTAGGCTCAAAAAAAAAACAGCAAATAAATGGAATAAAGGCAGGGAAATATGAAGTAGTTGATACCATACAAATTGTTCAGTGTGGGGGTAAAATGCTCATACAGCAGTGACAGGCTGTAGCTGCCTCAACCATACTACTATACTGAACAAAATTATAAATGCAACACTTTTGTTTCTTCTCCCCCTTTTTTCATGAGCTGAATTTTTCCATGTACACAAAAGGCCTGTTTCTCTCAAATATTGTTCACAAATCTGTCTAAGATCTGTGTTAGTGAGCACTTCTCCTTTGCTGAGATAATCCATCCACCTCACAGGTGTGGCATATCAAGATGCTGATTAGACAGCATGATTATTGCACAGGTGTGTCTTAGGCTGGCCACAATAAAAGGACCACTCTAAAATGTGCAGTTTTATCACACAGCACAATGCCACAGATGTCGCAAGTTTTGAGGGAGCGTGCAATTGGCATGCTGACTGCAGGAATGTCCACCAGAGCTGTTGCCCATGAATTGAATGTTCATTTCTCTACCATAAGCCGTCTCCAAAGGCGTTTCAGAGAATTTGGCAGTACATCCAACCGGCCTCACATCCGCAGACCATGTGTAACCACACCAGCCCAGGACCTCCACATCCAGCATCTTCACCTCCAAGATCGTCTGAGACCAGCCACCCGGACAGCTGCTGCAACAATCGGTTTGCATGACCAAATAATTTCTGCACAAATTGTCAGAAACCGTCTCACTACATCAAGCTAGCTGTTAAACTCTCAGACCTCGGCCTAAACACTTCACTCTGTGACTGGATTCAAGACTTCCTCACCGGCAGACCTCAAGTGGTGAAAGTAGGCCAGTTCACCTCCAACTCCATCACCCTGAACATAGGAGCCCCACAGGGCTGTGTCCTGAGTCCCCTGCTCTACTCTCTCTACACACACGACTGCGTGTCCTCTCACAGCTCCACCTCTATTGTTAAATTTGCTGATGATACTGTGGTTCTGGGCCTCATTTCCAACAATGATGAGACCGCATACTTGGATGAGGTAGAGAGATTTACATCATGGTGCCAGGACAACTATCTCTCTCTAAAAGTGAGCAAAACTAAATAGCTGATGGACTTCAGGAAGAGACAGCAGCGGCCCTACACTCCTCTTATGATCAGTGGGACCCCTGTGGAGAGGGTGAGCAGCTTCAAGTACCTCGGTGTAAACATCTGAGGACCTGACTTGGACTGCACACATCCAAACACAGGTTAAGAAAGCCAGGCAAAGACTGTACTATCTGCGACAGCTGAGGAAATTCAGGGTCTCACCAGCAATCCTGAAAACTTTCTATTCAGGGGCCATAGAAAGTGTTCTGACTCTCAGTGCATCTCAGTGTGGTATGGAAACGTCTCCAATCAGGAGTGCAAAGCTCTGCAGAGAGTTCGTGCGCTTAGCTGAGCGCATCTCAGGGTCTGCTCTCCCCTCTCTGCAGGACATCTACCTCAAACGCTGCAAAAGCAGAGCTGCTAAAATCATCAAGGACTCAAATCACCCCGGTAACCATCTTTTCATTTTACTGCCATCCGGCAAGCGCTACCGGAGCATGATGGCAAAAACTGAGAGACTTAGGAGGAGTTTCTTCCCTCAGGCTCCTAAACTCAAACTCGGTCTCATAAAATCAACATGACTTAATTTAATAATCAGTAAGATATTCACTATTCTCCATCATCCGTATTGCTGCTATGCATATACCCTGTTCATGCACATACTTGTTTGCACATTCTTTTTGCACATATCTGCTTATATTATTATTTATTAAGTCTACAGTATACTGTCCTGCATATTTACTTTATTGCACAAAATGTATTCCCTTTAATTTGTTTTCATTCCAATATTTATGTATATTCTCTTGTGTTTGTGGTACATTTAATTGCACTCTCCATGGAGCGGACCTGACTTACATTTCACTGCTGATTATATTCTGTATAATTGTGTATGTGACGAATTAAAATCTTGAATCTTGAACTACGTTACCTACTATAAATAATCAGTAATTATACGTTTATTGAGGGAAAACTTTTAATAGTTAATGGTGAATCACTTTTTATAAAGTGTTACTGAATCATTTACTTCATACATTTCTGTAATTCCAATTTACACTTTACGAGAGGAAAACAGTTTTGTACTTGTAGCGTACTTCAAATCGCGAAAATAGTAAAAAGATTTAAAATTATAATTTACAAAATCACAAGAAATATGAGATTGTGGATTACAGTTTTTGTCTGTCCAAAAAGGTGCACTGATTATTCTTCAGACATAAAACACATTTATTTGTTTGTTTATTTACTCATTAAATTAAAATACATTCCAAAACGTGTGTGATATTTGGTGGGCAATTGACTGGTTGTTGTTTTTTTATTTTACATGGCAATCAGAAACTTATTCAACCCTTTTGCCTTCCATAACTAAGCAGAAAATAACTTTATATAAGCAAAACACAGAGAGTTTGGAGCAATAATTGATTGAGATGTGGACCACAGGATTTGGTCAAGGCAATAAACTAATTAAACATTGTTTACCTGATTTAGCTATAGACGGCACTTTCCCAAAGGTGTCCAAAACCACTCTTAAACTAACAAATCAGCTTGATCATGCTGGGAGACCAGCTTAGGCTAGGGGAACAAATCTGAAGTAGTTAGCACCATGATAATAAAAACTCAATCAGTTGCACAATAGGGACAATTTGCAACCTCCTCTATAGAAAAAAGTGGCAGATTTGCTGTTTTGCAAGTGGATATCTAGTTTATTTGCTCAAAAAAAAAAAAAAAAAAAACTCACAAACTCTATTTATTATGCCAGAATCCTTTGTGATGGGTAATACCTTATGATTTTGTTTCCAGGTGGGCAACTAAAAACCTGTAAACCCTGATATCAAGAACTTGATCAGCGTAGAGACTTTGTGTGGTCTGTGAGCCTGACCTAACATAATTGCGAATAGTAACCAATGTGGATCATCCAACTCAAGTCCCACTGCTGGTTAAGTGTCAGGTTATTTATGGCCAATCACGGCCCAGCGCTCTTGTAGCGCACATACACACTTGCACATACACACACACATTCCCAGGTACACTCACTTACTCCTCGATTACATCCCCACAGGCTCCCCCTCCCTCAAACCCCAGCCAACAATCCTTCACAGCAGTCCTGATCCGTGGTTATGTGTGATTGGCGGCCGGCGGTAAAACATACCTGGGTGTGTTCATTTATGTGTTTTTGTGTGCGTGTGAGTTTGAAGCCGCCGGAGCATCACGAGCCGCCTGATGAATGGCGGTGTGGCCCGGTGGTCAGATCGATACGGGGGTGGGGGGGGGGGGTTGTTCTGTGTCTGAAGAACAGGTGCGTTCTGTTGAGCTGGAAATCCCATTAAGACTCAGCCGGCGATGGCCGAGAGAATGGAGCGTGCACACACAGCGCCGCTGGCTTACAAGAGGAAAAAAGGCAGGTCGACATTCAGGCCTGCTCCTCACGCTCTCACACTTCTGCAGCTATGAGGTCTTGCTACCACTCTGCCAAGCATGGCTGAGCTGGGACTCGTCTCGCTTGATGTCCCATGAACCCCAGTCAGATCGATAAATAGCAAAGAGTGCACGGCAACACATGAGCCTTCATAGTTCTCTGTATGTCAATACTCTAAGCTTGTACTGCTGATGTGGGGTCAGTCGTGGCGTTTTCTGCTGGTTTCGGGATGGTGGCGTTACATTTGAATCCATTCCATTCATTAATGTTTTGGGGAAAAAAGAGCGCTATTAATGTCTCATTGTCTCACGAGTCGCACATTGGGGCTGGTGTTATCTGTGAGCGTGAGAACCAGCTCTTCTACTGGTTTTCAGTCACAGGTAAGAATGTGGCCTATTGTTATGAGCTTTTCTCTGCTCATGAAGTAATCTGACATGATTCAGTAGATTGTAGATAGTAATTAGTTGATTCCACCTGCAGTCGTGTGGGTAACACAAGGTGCTGAGAACCCCTTCCTGATGACAATGAGAAGAGTTTGTTTTATTTTCCATTAAAATAGTCCTTTGTTTTGGTTTGTTGAAAGAGAATCTTTTGCCCTTGTCTTATTTTAATGTACGGATCACACCAGTTATAATCTTGTCATATCTGTGACCACTTCATTTCACAATTCCTACTTGTGCTCACAATTACCCTGTAAAACAGATTTTTATACAATTAACTAGTAAAAAAAATAAAATAAAAAGATAATTGAGTATAAAAGTATGTTTTACATATTGAAGTATTTCTTCTTAAAATAAATACATAAATAAAGAATGAAAGAACGAATTAATGAATGAATAAATATGTGTAATTATTTGTGAAATTTCCTAGCAAGTTCTGAGTGCAAACTGTAAATAATACGTAACCCCCCCTGTATGTGGTTCCATTCATATCTGTTTTATGTTTCTGTAAAAATTAAATATGTAATTTATACATATATTTTTATGATAAGTATTTATTACAAGCTTGTGTAATTTCTAGTTACCACGGTCCAGTATTCATAGAGGAAATAGATGTGTTTGATATTCATAACATGTTTACGTTTATTAGTATATATAGCCTTTTTCATAAAGATAAAAATAACTAAATATCAGAGTGGAGAATATATATTCATTTTATTAAAGATTTTTTATTTTGATTAAATTCTTAATTTGGGTTGAAATGATAATTTCTTTATTGAAAACACATTTCAGAGCAAATGTTGGGATATTAATTTAAAACCTAGAGGCTGAATTTATACATGTGACGTGACTCTTCTTACATCTGCATGGTTCTGCTGTGGGTATTTAAGATAAAGCACGTGTTGTGGCAGTATGTGTATCTGTCTTCCTGTTTATGGTTTCTCCATGTGTATATTTGTGTGTCTATGTTAATCTCAGACTCAAACAGCATGGCATTGGTGTGCAACATCTCTCGCACGAGAGCGGCTGAGGCGTGACACTCTATCTGTGACACATATTCTGTCCTTCTGATGCCAGCACGGTGACAGATCGCCCTACACGCTTGTCATCTGCTCACTGACAGGAGGAGGGAAAGAGATGGAGGGACAGTTAAAGAGAGAGAGAGAGAGAAGGAGAGGAAAAGCACAACTAATACTTCCTCTGACTCTTTCAGCCAATCAGAAGCCTGCTAGTGAGCTCTGTGTGGCTGCTCTTTTTAAGCGAGTCCCCAGGCTGATGATGAGTAAGCTGGTAAAAGATTGTGTGCTTGTGTGTGTTTATGTGTGCTCGTGTGTGTAAAAGAGACAGTCTGAGAGTATGAGAGCAGTACTGTAGGAGCTGTGGAGGATGGAGATTAAGACACACTCTGTGTGTGTCCCATCTGTATGTGTGTGTTCGCATGCAATGAGAAAAAGAAAACAGGTTTCCTCTCACGTCAGAAAATTATGTTTATTATTATCCCAGACATAGAGAAAAGGGAGCCTTCTGTTTTGCCCTTAAGCCATATTTAACCAATTCTTGCTCTCACTAAAAATGTATTAAAGTAATTAATGATTAATGCCCATGCATATATTTATTTCCTGTAGACACAATGAATATATTTGTAAAATATAAACTTTAATATAGCTCTTAATACATCAGTAGCTACTTTTTAACACATCGTATAAGCTGTTCATGGTATTTTTAGTGCATCTATGACTACGTTTACATGGACATCAATAATACGATTTTAATATGATTAAGACAATACTCTGATTAAGAGTCTATCACGTAAACAGAGATTTTTGATTACCTTAATCCAGGCTAAATGTCATAATCGAAGTAAACACAAATTGAATTAAGACATGTGGGGTATTCCTATTTTAGTCGCATTATTGAAGTGCAGTACAGACATGTACCTTAATCAAACTATTACTTGTGTAGGACTTTTCGCTGCATTTTGCGACAGGACACACACGGCAGTGGTCAACCGTTTGACGGCAAATAAAAGAGCTTCAACACCGCCATTGTCTGTATGCATGTACAAATAATTAACTGCACTTGAAGCTTTCATAACATTTTAAATGAAACACCCAAAACTGTATATGGCATTATCACGAAAATGAACTATATGTTTATACGTGCAATTCTGGGTTGGACGTCGGATGGCGTCTCGTGTGGACATAACGACACATGGCCATTAATTGATCTATGTACTAACATGTAAAACGGGAACATGAAAGGATTATTCTAAAAGAAACTCATGTAAACTTCAGAATAAGGTCAATAATTCGATTACTGGGGTCCATGTAAACGTAGTCACTGTGGTTGCTAAGGTGTTATGGGATTTTTATTTTTTTGCATGTTATGTGGTTGCCACTGAGTTCTGTATTTGGTTGCATTGTAAGCATATGTGAATTTGCTGCACATATGCATTTGCTGTACGTGAGTATCTGCAGTGGGTTCTGTATTTGGTTATTTGCTGCAACACGTATATTTCTGTATGCTTAGTTGTGTTGTGAGTATTTGCATTTGGTTGCGTTGTGAGTATCTGCAGTGGATTTCTGTATTTGGTTGCGTTGTGAGTATCTGCAGTGGATTTCTGTATTTGGTTGCGTTGTGAGTATCTGCAGTGGGTTTCTGTATTTGGTTACATAGTGAGTACTTGCAACACTTTTCTTTATTTGGTTGCGTTGTGAGTATCTGCAGTGGATTTCTGTATTTGGTTGCGTTGTGTCTGCAGTGGATTTCTGTATTTGGTTGCGTTGTGAGTATCTTGTGATTTGGTTGCGTTGTATATTGCATTTCTGTATTTGGTTGCTTTGTGAGTATTGGATTTCTGTGTTTGGATGCATTTGGTTGCGTTGTGAGTATCTATGGATTTCTGTATTTGGTTGCTTGTTTCCATATTTGATTGTGCTGTGAGTATCTGGTACATGTTTCTGTGTTTGGTTGTGCTGTGAGTATCTGGTACATGTTTCTGTGTTTGGTTGTGCTGTGAGTATCTGGTACATGTTTCTGTGTTTGGTTGCGTTGTGAGTAGGCTATTTGGAGCACTTTTCTGTATTTGTCTGCATTGTAAGTATCTGCTGCGTGTTTCTTTGTTTGTATTGTGAGTATTTGGAGCACTTTTCTGTATTTGGCTGCATTGTATGTATCTGCTGCGTGTTTCTGTATTTGTCTGTATTGTAAGTATTTGCAGCACGTTTTGGTGTTTGGTTGCTTTGTGAGTATCTACAGCGCGTTGTATTTGGTTGCTTGCGAGTATCTGCTGTGCATTTCTATATTTGGTTATTTGGTTGCGTTGTGAGTTGTGAGTATTTGGTTGCGTTTGTAGCACATTTCTGTTTTTGGTTGTGTTGTGAGTATTTGGAGCACTTTTCTGTATTTGTCTGTATTGTGAGTATCTGGTACATGTTTCTGTGTTTGGTTGCGTTGTGAGTATTTGGAACACTTTTCTGTATTTGGCTGCATTGTAAGTATCTGCTGCGTGTTTCTGTATTTGGTTTGTATTGTGAGTATCTGGAGCACTGTTTCTGTGTTTGGTTGCATTGTGAGTATTTGGAGCACTTTTCTGTATTTGCTGTTTCTGTATTTGTCTGTATTGTAAGTATTTGAAGCACATTTTGGTGTTTGGTTGCATTGTGAGTATCTACAGCGCGTTGTATTTGGTTGCTTGCGAGTATCTGCTGCGTGTTTCTGTGTTTGGTTGCATTGAGAGGATCTGCTGTGCATTTCTATATTTGGTTACGTTGTGAGTATTTGTAGCACATTTCTGTATTTGGTTGTGTTGTGAGTATTTACAGTGTGTTTCTGGTTTGGTTGTTTTTTGTCACATGTTTCTGTATTTGTTTACATTGCAAGTGCACATTTTTGCTGTAAAACTGTATGTATATGTATATGTAATTTTTGTTTTTTTACTGTCTAAGCACGTATTAATTTCACTCACCAAGGAACATGTGCTGTGGTGATGTGACAATAAAAGTGATTTGATTTGATTTGATTTGATTAGATTTTTGTGTTGTAGCTAAGGTGTTTTTGTTTAGTTTTTTTCCCATTGCTATGTGGTTGCTGAAGTATTTTGGGTGCGTTTTAGTGTATTGCTATGTGGCTGCTAAGGTGTCCTGATTATTGATCAGTGTATTGTTATATGTTCTTATTCAATGTACTGCATTGCATTCAATGTTCATCCCAATTGCTTGCGAAAATAATAGCACATTCACCTCAACAAGCTGTATGAAGCTGTATGTTCATGTTCACAGCACAATCATTGTGAGCCAGGTTACACAACAGAGTCTAATAATTCGGTTTAGGGTAAATCCTTTACTCAAGCCTTTACTCTAAGTATGAGCAGTAGCACTAGTGACGTTTGCCTTTTTGGAACTGGCATCAAGTAACACTGCTTTGTCAGTCAGGTTCAAACTCCCACTTCCAACTCTCAACACCTGATGTGAGATCAGATCTCCTCGGTTGTTTTGTAATATTAAAGACACAGTGGTCAGTTAGCCCAGCTGACCCCAGATAAGTGGCTCAGTCATTATAGATGTGCGCCGTCTGTCTGTTTTAGGTGTCCCAGTTTGCCCCTGGATGATTGAGGCTCTTACCCGCCCAGCCGCAGCCGCAATCCCATCAACGTTGTCACGCAAAGGAGGCGGCTTACTGCCATCTCCCTCCCTCTCTCTCTCTCTCTCTCTCTCTCTCTCTCTCTCTCTCTCTCTCTCTCTCTCTCTCTCTCTCTCTCTCTCTCTCTCTCTCTCTCTCTCTCTCTCTCTCTCTCTCTCTCACTCGCGTGCCATGGTGCTTATGTCCTCCCTCAGAGCCACACATCTGCTGCCACAGTGCTGCGCTTAACGGGGCAGGGAAAATCCTTATAATTTCCACTCCTGCTCCTTTCTCAACGATGGGGAAATACCTAATTTAGTCTGCATCCCTGCAGCTGTCACTGTCTACTGCTCTGTGTATGTGTGGGTGTACGATTACACGTGTGTGATCAGTGTTTCAATATGGAGGAGTGCTGGGTGCTTTATTTACAGTCAGGGCGTTTCTGCATCTTGTGCGGAGAATGTATACGAGTGACTTTGTGGACATTTGCAGTAGTCGTTTTATGTCTGTAATTTAAAACACCCCCACACTTTTGTTCATCTGTCCATATTCTGCACTAGGGTGAAATAAAAATAAAGGATACAGGATTGACTTTGAATCAATCAAACTATCCGTCCGTCCATCCAATTGTAATATTCCAATTCGACTTGGTATCAGAGTACTTGTATTTTTGGTATATTTCTCTAGTCATTAATAATAGAGATGCGAGTGTCACCTGACTAGTTTTCCAGCACTGGATACTCCGTGGCTCTACTGGAGCGATCCTGCTCTCCCTGCATGGACAGAGGCCTGAGGAGGTGACCTCTCAAATACAGAACAGGCCATTCGTCAAAACCCTCAGGATTTGTGCTTCATAATAGAGCCAGTCAGGGAGAGAATGAGCGGGATTAACTCAGCCAATGTCGGAGAAAGGATTTAATGATGTCATCCGTATGAATGAAACAGTTAGCGGCTTAGCTTCCCTGAGGTGGAGACGATCCAAACAAATGAATGTGAATGTTTGGCAAGAGAAGACAAGAGGGAGAGGAGATCGAGAAAGTGCACCGTGTGCTTGGCTTTGGTGCTTAAGTGAAAGTGAAGGGTGAACAGCACTGTTTGGGTGCAGAGTGCGTCTGGCAGCTGATCAAAGGCCAGATGCGGGTATTAGTTTCATACTAATTTATGCCTGATTATGGTTGGCACATGGTGATGTAAGAGGCATGAGTCAAACACTAACTGCAAAAGCCAGCTCACAAAATCATCCCAGAGAACAATTTGCATTGCTCAGAGCTTGTTCTTTCACCGTTTGGTGGATTTATCAGAGCTCTCAGTTTGGCTGAAAGTAATAACTCCTAAAATTGATGAACTCCTAAAAAGATAAAGAAATAAATGAGAATGATTGTTGACATGCAATAGAGAGTAGAGATAATAAATGAATGCAGACAGCACAGCTCACATAATTCAGTATTGGAAGTATTTGATGGGAGTTCTTTTACATGAGAATGGCAGATAATGATATATTTGCAAGTCTTTTCTATTGTAGAGAAAACACTGAGGCATCTGAGAAGCAGAAGCTTGAACTAAGGTCTCCATGTATTCCCCCATTGATATCTAGGAAAACTAATTCAAATATTAAAGAGATCTTATTTGGGATTCCCTCTGTAGGGATGGATTCATCAGGAATTGAATGATTGTGGTTCCGTTATAGCTGAAATAGCAGTTATTTTTAATGCTGGTAAGGAATAAATATTTGGAAAAATGTTACACATATTTTGACCCAAAAATACTTACAGTATAATAATATTGTAATATTTACTTTCTATATGAGAATATGTCTATGTATCTGTACTTGTTTATGCTACATTTGGGGGAACCAAATATCCCCAAAAGAATAGTAAAAACTGACATTTTTGAAATTGTGGGGAACAGCCTTCAGTCCCCACGAGGAAAAAAAAATAGTAAAAGATGTTTATCTGAAAGTGTAAAAATGCCAACAGGTTTTCAGCAAAGGGTATGTTTAGGGTTAGAGGATATACAATAATGTTTGGTCAGTATAAAAGTAATAGAAGTCTATGGAAATTCCCCTCAATTCACAGAAACAAGCATGTGTGTGTGTGTGTGTGTGTGTGTGTGTGTGTGTGTGTGTGTGTGTGTGTGTGTGTGTGTGTGTGTGTGTGTGTGTGTGTGTGGGCATGTTTATGTGGTTTATGAGGACACAAATTTGTATAATGACATGGGTATGACATAAGTATTACAAGGAGAAGGTGATTTATGAGGACATTTTCAGTGTCCCCATAATTTAAAATGCTTATAAATCATACAATGTGCGTTTTTTGGGGGGAAAGTAGAAATGCACCGTCTCCTGTGAGGGCTAAGTTTAGGTGTAGGGTAGGTGTAGGGCAATAGCACATACAGCTTGTACAGTATAAAAACCATTACGCCTATGGAGAGTCCCCGTAAACCATAAAAACCAAGTGTGTGTGTGTGTGTGTGTGTGTGTGTGTGTGTGTGTCTGTGTGGGAAGAATTTGAGGAAGGAAAAAATTATAATTTATAATAATATAAATTATATAATGAATATTCTTGTATTATTTTAAGTGGTAACATAATTGCAAACCAATATTTAATCTTAAATGTATATTAACAGTATTGAATATTAACTTCAATTCATAGGGAAGAGGGCAGAATTTCAGTGACAAAAAAAATCATGTGTGAGAACCAATAACTAAAACATAATTTGTTTCTGGGTTAAAAAATAAATAAATAAGATGGAACCACTTCCTCACCTGTCATCACTTTATCTCCCTTTAAAAGCATTCCGAGCTGATGTCCAAAGTGATACTAAAATATCCAGAGGTCAAAGGTCTGTTGGTCAAAGACATCCGCTGGGCCGACAAAATGCAATCATCTCCCCTCTTAATTTGCAGGACAGACCTTTAGATTGGTGTGCATTTTTCTAGATGTGTGCCTAAGGATCATGTTGTCCACCCAGCATATGTAAATCTACCCGCTCTGTACTCTGTATTTTTGGCTCTTGTGTTCTGGATGGAATGCTAAAGTGTGTACGGCCAGCCCTTGAAAGTCAATTGTCACAGTTCCCATAACCGGTTAGAATCATAGTCTCCTTTGTCCCCTCCTCATCGCTGCCCCCAGAATTAGTCGGTGCATGTGGTTACTTACTCACATTGGCCCAGGCGGAATGCAAGTGGCGGCCGCAGCTGTTGTGATGGCTGCCAGCCGCTGGCCAAACCTCTCCATTCCCAGGCTACTTCCCTCTTCACCTTGCTGGGCCTTCCCTTGAGAGACCATTTGGGACATGACCGTGCGACCCTGGACATACCGTCAAACTCAACCCTTGAGTGTCATCCCTGTGTTATTTATGTTGGGCGGCGAGAGTGTTCTGTAGTTCTGGAGCATGTGTGCTCTTGATCTTCCGATGGACATAGCAGCCTAGGATCTGGATGGGTGTCATAATAACTAAAACTCAAATGTCAGCGTACCAACCTTCCCAAGTGTCACTGCTGGACTGCGTTGATATACATTGTGTTCTTATGTCATGGCCACATACCCTGAAGATCACTGCGTTCTGTTTGAAGTTATAGCACATATAGATCTCAGTCAGGGTAGAACAGTATGTTCAAAGGATTGTACTTCTGATTAACAACATGCACAGATTGTATCTGCTGGTGAAACTTCTCTCCAAAATTATATACTTGTTTTTATTTAGATGAGTTGTGAAAAATAAAAGAGGCCTTTTATTGTGTCCAGCCTAAGGCACACCGGTCCAATAATCATGCTGTCTAATCAGCATCTTGATATGCCACACCTGTGAGGTGGATGGATTATCTCAGCAAACGAGAAGTGCTCACTAACACAGATTTAGACAGATTTGTGAACAATATTTGAGAGAAATAAGCTTTTTGTGTACATAGATAAAGTCTTAGATCTTTGAGTTTGGCTCATGAAAAATGGGGCAAAAATTTTTTTGGGTCAGGATAGATAGATAGATAGATAGATAGATAGATAGATAGATAGATAGATAGATAGATAGATAGATAGATAGATAGATAGATAGATAGATAGATAGATAGATAGATAGATAGATAGATAGATAGATAGATTAGATAGATAGATAGATAGATAGATAGATAGATAGATAGATAGATAGATAGATAGATAGATAGATAGATAGAGACTGTAGATAGAAAGTAATTGCAACTATTTAGCTATTGGTATGGACTTTTTCCATACAAATATAAGAAAGAAAAAACTGACTAAAAAGAGTCAGGATTGTGAAATATAACTTACAATTGTAAGACAATGACTCATAATTATGAGGGGAAAAAAGTCAGAATCTTGAGATAAATTCAGAATTACGAGAAACAAATCTGAATTGTGAACATAAACTTGAAATTGTGTGAGAAAAAACAAGTTAAGGGGAAAAAGAGTCAAAAGAGTGTTTTGGGGTGATACTGTATCTTTTAAGGCACCCTGGGTATTGGCTGAACACATGGTAACTATTATAGTGCTGGCTCAGTGATATTTTAGACTAAGTTTACAGTTTTGCTCTGAAGTCTTTTTTGCCTTCTGGATCTTCTTTGATATCATTGAAATAGAGTGTGTTTGTGTGTTGGGTAGAACAGGGGTCAAAGCCGACGTGTCGCGCCTCAGGATGTTGACACTTAATCTGGCTTGTGAAGACTTTGATATAAAGGTTGGCTGAGGATGCTGAAGTCCTTGAGAGGTCAAGCTCGTTATCATTGGTTTGTAATGTCACGTTAGCATGTGCTTGCATGAGCTTTTATTACTTTAGTATAGTATTTTAGTAATGGCACGATCTCATGCCCTAGGAAGATGAAGTTTGGCCCGTGAGCCATCTCTGAACATACAGCTGGAATAGATAAATCATATCTGATTGACATAGCTCAGCTGTTGTGCCTCCAAATATACACCTCGATCACGCTTTGACTTTCTCGTCCAGTAGCGCTTAAGCCACGATTGCTGATACATTGTTCTTTGAAGATTATAATACATTGCAGTCTAGACTGTGAAGCTACGGGACATGTTAAGTGTGATGCGTTCATGCATTCATGACCTCTAGACTCTAGGCACTGCACCCTAAGGTACTACCTGGACTCTTGCTTGGTAGTCTAGGATAACAATGTCCTCTAAAGGAGGTAGAAATTGACAAACTTGGAATATCCTGATAAGTTCAGTGAAGATTTAGCCAAGATGGTACTGCCCTGATCAAACGTGAGAACTGATGTTCCTGGATGGAACAACTGCTACGCTGATTGTCTTGTTTATTTGAAGTCTGGTAAATGATCTGAGATACCTCGATTCGGAGGTTTCAGCGATTATATGACTTTACAGTATTATTTTGTATTGTATTAGCTTGCATGAGCTCTCTTATGTCACTTTAGTTATAATGTATCATTTAGTTAATGGCACGATCTCATGCCCTAGGAAGATGAAGTTTGGCCCGTGAGCCATCTCTGAACATACAGCTGGAATAGATAAATCATATCTGATGCTGACATGAGAAACAGCTCAGCTGTTGTCAGGCCTCCAAATATACACCTCGATCACGCTTTGACTTTCTCGTCACAAACTCTCCAGTAGCGCTTAAGCCACGATTGCTGTTAAATACTTTTTATATTGTATTATATTGTTCTGGAAATATTTTTGAAGATTATAATACAAATATATTGCAAAGAGTGAATGTGTTTAGCGTTTGTGTCTAGATTACAGTTCACAGGAGAGCAAGTCAGTGAGAAAACAGACGCAGACAGTGATTTTTCCATTCCGGCTCCTCGACTCCCATCCTTTGAGATGTAATTACAGTCTCCCTTTCACCTCTAATTAGTGGGGTTAGGCCTCTTGTCCCTAATGTTAATTAACCCCGGTACTCTCTTGACTTTTATAACAAACACAGCAGTTTTACTTGCTTGGTAAACATACTAGGCTGTGCCCGAACCTTTGACGTAAGAATTATTTTATATTATCTGCTTAACATGGCAAAGGTTTGCCAAAATTAGTAATCAGGGTCATTACCTGTAGCAGAAGAACCGCTTCTCAATATTATTTACTCCTCGTTATCTTTAGGTCACGTCCCAAAACCATTCAAGCTAGCGGTTATTAAGCCTCTTATTAAGAAACCAAAACTAGATCCTTGTGAACTGGCAAATTACAGGCCCATTACAAATCTTCTGTTTATGTCAATTTTTTTTGAAAAAGTAGTGTCTGCTCAATTGTGCTCCTTCTTGCTAAAAAATGATATCTATGAAGAATTTCAGTCAGGTTTTAGGCCCCGCCATAGCACAAAAACTGCACTTGTTAAAATTACAAATGACTTGCTTCATGCGTCAGACCAAGGCTGCATCTCATTGCTAGTTTTACTTGATCTTAGTGCTGCGTTCGACACTATAGATCATGACATACTGATAGATCGATTACAAAACTATACAGGTATTCAAGGGCAGGCTTTAAGATGGTTTAGATCCTACCTGTCCGATCGCTACCACTTTGTTTATTTAAACGGGGAGTCATCTCAATTATCACCAGTAAAGTATGGAGTACCACAAGGATCTGTCCTAGGTCCTCTGCTATTTTCATTATACATGTTGCCCCTTGGTAATATTATTAGAAAATACTGGTAATATTATTAGAAAATACGGGATTAGTTTCCATTGTTATGCTGATGACACTCAACTATATATCTCAACAAGACCAGATGAAACTTCTAAACTATCTAAGCTAACGGAGTGTGTTAAAAATATAAAAGATTGGATGACCAATAATTGTATCCTATTAAATTCAGATAAGACAGAGATATTACTTATTGGACCTAAAAACAGTACACAGAATATCTTGGATCACAATTTGCAACTAGATGGATGTAATGTTACTTCCTCTACAGTCAAAAATCTGGGTGTTATATTAGACAGCAAACTGTCTTTTGAAAATCATATTTCCCATGTTACAAAAACAGCATTCTTCCATCTTAGAAACATTGCCAAGCTACGGGACATGTTAAGTGTTTCTGATGCAGAAAAGTTTAGTTCATGCATTCATGACCTCTAGACTGGACTATTGTAATGCACTGCTAGGTGGACCCTAAGGTACTACCTGGACTCTTGGTAGTACCTAGGATAACAAAGTCCTCTAAAGGAGGTAGAAATTGTTCATATTTGGCTCCCAAACTCTGGAATAGCCTTCCTGATAACGTCCGGGGTTCAGACACATTATCTCTATTTAAATCTAGAATTAAGACACATCTATTTAGCCAAGCATTCATATAATGCATCTCACAATCTTGTACTGCCAGTATATCTGATCAAACGCACATTATTATGCTTTAGCTTGGGTTGAACTGATAATTTCATCCAGGGTTGTTCCTGGATGGAACAACTGCTACGCTAATTGTTCTTAATTTGTGTATCTGTTTCTGCCACGGGATTAACATCCCATAATTACACAAGCTTCAGTCTGGATCCAACCCTTAAATGATCTGAGATGACCGAACACCTGAGAAGAGATGATGACAACCCCTCGGAGGACCTCAGAGGAAGCCAACCATCAGTGATTATACTGAATTTTCCAAATTGTGCCATAAGTTAATTATATTGAGTTTCTACAGTATAAATCTATTTTAGAAACTTGGCAACGATTGTATCGTAAAAAGCACCATACAAATAATCTTGAATTGAATTATAAAACAGAGAGTTCTGGTCCTTGATTCTGATTGGTTGAACTGTGTTCGAAGCTGTTGTAAATTATTCTACAAACATACACTTTTGTTTACGTCTGTGTGTTGCTCGACAACCACTTTGTTGCAACCCCGACCGTTTCTGAGGAACTTTGTTGTTTGGCAGATGAATAATGTTTCCAGTAATTTTTTCAAAACAATCCTCGTTCACATGGATCCACGAAAATGACTAAAAATGCTATATTATGGATATCTGGCCACTAGTTGGCGATGTCACTATGCGCTTGCACACATGCTATATGTATATTAGGGATGGGAAGATTCCCAGATTTGCTCAGTGCATCGGCAAAAAAAGTTAAAGATGTGATGCATCGGTTTAAAAAGTGTGCTTCGGATACAAGTTGGCTTTTGTATTGCGATGCATCATTTCTCAAATATTTGCATTGGTAAAAAAACTATATATTTATATATAATTACTAGTGGGTGCGCTACACTTTTATTGTTTATGAAGTGACCAATAATCTATGACCAACATTTTATATGTAGATTGATTTCTCCTCTCTAAACTGTTTCTCAAGCGCGTTCTCATATCACCACTGCACGTGAATATGACGAATCACAACAACACTACGAGACCTGACAAGGGAAAGCGGGGATTAAAGTCCAAAACCTGACTTGAAATAATCTAACAAATCAAACGGGGGGCTAAAGTGGTTATAAACGACAATGTAAATTCACACGCTTATTCTTAATCAGCCCTTATAGTCCGCGTGAAGTCAAAATTTACTATATTTATTTTGTTAGTGAACTTTGCTATTTTTGTGGTGAACCCGAATTCATCAACATAGCCAAGTCGAATAGCCAACAAAAAAAAATTGCATTTTTGCCTTCATAATCTTCTAATCTAACTGAAAAGGCTACAGCCTCCTCACCGTTTGAGGGCCCTTTCTAGCTCATCCGACCTCAGACGGCTTGGGCAAGAGCGTATGAAGATTCCTTAAAAAGGCACAAGCGTCAGTCGCTTCTTTTTGTCATTTCTTACTTTTTTACATGCAAAGAAACAGATCAATCAAGGCTCTGCCATTTCACAAACATTTACCAGTTATGAAAGTTTGTGAACATCAGGTGCAGCGGTCGCATACATTCTGCCGAGTTTATGAATTTTGTATGGACAAGAAGATAATTCTTCCACCGTGCAAATTATTATTCAATATTCTGTTTCTCTCGGAAGTATGTCACAAATACAGAAGTAAAAAATCGATCCCCCACGACAAACAGTGAATATATCTGTGCTTGTTTTGTTTTCCTCAGTGCATAACTGACATGTCAGGACTCTATTTTTCATCTGTAAATGTTAGAAAGTCGTGCAAATAGTCATGGAAATCTATCCATTTTGCTGTCAGGAGTGGACAAGGCTTACGCCAGTGAATGAACGCTGCTGCGCACATACGCGTTAAACAGACGGAGCGCAATAATTCTAAGACAAATATGCATTTTGCTAAAATATTCGTTGTTAGGACATTAAACGTGCATATAGATGTGTTTTTATGATAGCATAGCAGTAGTAATGGTAAAGGGACTATTGTAATGGGTAAATAAAATGTAGTTGATGCAGTCCTGATTACTAAGCTAAGATGAGTTAATGTGTGTTTCTTATAGCAGTTCAAATTTTAGTTTTAATTTAGTAATTTTAACTTTTAGTTTAGTGATTGTTAATGCTTTAATGAGCAATGTTAGATTGTAATGTTTCTAATGTAATGATTCTAATCCTATCTGTTCTAACTATAAAAGGTGCAGCTGTTATAAAACCAGCCTGCATGGCTATGATAGTATGTGAGAGAGTCAATGGTAATATCATTGCGTCAGTGTTAGAGGAGCTCAGCTTAGCCTGAACCAGGTTAGCTTTCCAGCATAAGTAGCCACAGTAACGTCTCGGTTACGTATGTAACCCTCGTTCCCTGAAGGAGGGAACTGAGACGTCATGTCGGAGGACCGACGAATGGGATCCCTACCAAAAGGCCACGGATACTGCCCCTTCCAGTGTCCCGTGGAAGCCTCCTGTGCCGTTACTTTTTGGCGTAGGTTAGGGCCCCCATAGGAAGACCAGTTACTGTTGCTATGGCACTACCCTCTCAGTAGGACTGGATAACACTGGGAAAACGTACCCGTTCATTTTAGAACAGGAACGCTGCGGAGGGTATAGGGTATAGTAAAATAGGGATAAAAAACAAAAAAACACGGTGTATTTTGTATCATTATTCGATGGATGTGCACACACACTTCCAACACACATTTATGTTCAAACAACTTGTAAAGTAAATTTAGCATCTGATGACACCTTTAAGTGTCTTAAATGTGTATGAAAATTTTGAGAATGGTATGGTATGGATTTGTTTTTATATGAGTAAAGAAGGTTTTTACCTGGTTGGTCATATCAAAAGTAGGATATTCTAATCTGAAAGGTACACAAAAAGGTATAAAAGCTGTCACTGGGGTGGCACACTTTCAAAAGTTGCTATTATGTACACTTTAGGTACTAATACATACCATTTAGTATGCACTCTTTAGGGGTAAATACGGTACAAAAGTGTCCCTTTAGAAAGGGTACTGTCCCTTTGACAGATTTGTACCTTTTTTTCTGAGAGTGTGTTAACATTGGCCTTATTTGCTGAGTTCCAGCAGGCCACAGTGCAGGGCAGGGAAAGCGTTCAGGTGGCAGGTGGCGCTGGTTTTGATTGACCTGATCATTTTGCCAGGTTGATGGACATGGAAAGGGCTGTGGCCAGGGTGAGAGGTCTGGTGGGTTATGATTGAGCTGGGCATTTGACGGCCCTGGAGTGGCGCAGGTCATCAGCAGATGATTGTGTCTGTGTTTGTGCAGTAGGCAGATGAAGCCGGTCTGTAACTGATGAGCTGTGAATGGATTCAGTGATGCCACTGTGAAATTGGATCAGTATTGGTGGAAAAGGTTCAATTACCTCCGTCGCTACAGGAAGAACATCTACAGCAGGGACTGTTTGATTTTAAGAGCGATGCCTTTATGGATAATCAGAAACGTGAATAATGTAGCCATGCAAGTATTTGCCACGTTCTTTAAAAACAACCAAACAAACAAAAGTCTATATCTAGAGATGCACTGATATTTAAATTCTGGCCCATGCTTATGAGCTGTTTCATGTTATGGTCGATAATCGATAAACCAATATTGCAATTGTATAATATTTTTCTTCTCTTTATTTTTATACCAAAGACAAATGCAATCATTTTTTTATATTTATTATTATTTTACATTCTTAAACTCTCCCCGAACAACCCAGAACAAACTGCCTATTATAAATAATAATAATAATAATATACAAGTCTATAATAATTTGTCTGATTAAATCCAAAAGTCTTTTTAACTCAACTCATTATATTATTGTAAGTAAATCTTTACTGTTGCATTTTAATGGATGTGTACATTTTTTTAATATAAAATATAATATATGTTTTTAATCTTTGCTTTTTTATAGCTTCAGAATGTTTTCATCCTGAATTTTACAACATCAACAGAGATGAAGTCATCTATAAATTGATGATATTATGAATATTTACTTATGTATTAATCAAACATTGAAACTTATTGACATTTTAGATTATATTTAATACTTAAATATAATTATATATATTTATTACTTATTATATATTTGATACTTATATTTAAACTCAACAGGCTTGGTTTTAGTGGTAGCTTTTAGTTTTTAGTTGTGGTTTATATATTATTTATATTAAAATATATGATATTTATTTAGCAAAATATTATATTTAACATTGTTAATAAATTATTAGTGTTTTTAAAATTGACTTTAACTGAACATTAAGGTAAATCTAAATTTCCTGGAAATGAGCATGCATATACATTATATAAATAAATAAATATATCTCTAATAGTGGTTGATATATTGCACTATAACCAATTATACAAACTGTCAGGTGACACCAGTTTTATTTTTATCAACTTTAATTCATTAAAATGTTAACCACATGCTCCATTTACATCAAAACAGCTATGCGGGTCATTTTAGTAAGCTGGGGCCCGGAAGCGTCGTAAAAGTACCAAAATATAATGAACAAAAGTGGCACCTACTTCAGCCCAGAGTTCTCACCTTACCGTCCCATTGTGCATTCAAGGGCCATCATTTCATTCGCTCTGTCGATCGACACGCTAATCATTAGCCTCGCTCTCAGCCTTTATACACTTTGTGAGGAGATAGATAACTGACGTGAACGTCTGCTCCACACGTCGTCCAAGGGGCTCAGGCATCTTGGGTTTGTGAGCAGCTAATTCCGCTAATACAGATTAGCTCCTGTGGGAGCTGGATATTGATTGAACAACAAAGACAGGACAGAAAGAACGCTCCGACATTCAATTATCCACACCAGTAGACATGAAGCCATCTCTCCTCCTCCCGTGTCCGTCTTTCTGGAAGACACTCGATGGGGAGGAAGAGGAACAATCTGCCAAAGAATAGTGTGTTTATGTGGTGCATATTATTTGGTGGCTTGATCTGTATTCGTTGTGGTTTAGGAAGCCAGTGCGCTTGATTGATAACGCTAGCATTTACCTGGCAAGTAATGGTGTAAAGACGTATCGATTGAGCCGCTTTATCGCTCAGTTTCTACTTTTTACGTTCTTTTTTTTGCTCACACGTTCTGACCAGAGGAAATATTGGAGGCTTAAGGTCATTTAACTCATTCCTCGGTTGGCTACTTTTATTCATTAGAGTTTATGCTAATTGACGCTCAGATATTAACTCGGCGGGTCTGTTAGTAAAACGCCGCTCAAATGACACGTGAAAGCGACACAGGCAACAGATGTGATCTTGAGATCACACCCTGACTTTACTGGCAGGGCTTTATCATTATTATCAACAAATAATTGCTCATGTGAGGGAATTAAGAGGGTAACGATGAGAGGTGTGATGAAACGTAGCTTCTGAAGAGGCTAAACGTCGATGCAATATCGATTTAGGTTCATCTTTCAAACATTTGTTTTTTTTGAGCATCAAGGTTTAATTAGTTAAAGCAGTATTAATGCACGAACAATGGATTCTGTTTACATCATTTATTAATATAGGTTAATATAAATTTCTGCATGCACTAATATATTTGACATTAAAATAACATTATAAATGAACGTTTAAGCTTTGTATTTGGAAAAACATTGTTTTCTGTCATTTACGTTTACTTTTTGGATGTAGTAAAACAGCCCCAGATGTAACAGAAAACATCTGGGTTATTTTCATCTGTCAATGACTATAATTCTGACCTTCAAATCAGGATTAGGCATCAAATAATGTCATGCATGTGAAAATATGCTGATAATTGAACAAATAGTAGTAACCTGGTTCAGAGGAAGACGGGACTTTGATGGGGGGGGGGGGGGTAGAATCAGCACTTCAAAATGTATAAGAAACATTTATTGAATTTAATTTAGTAAATATGATGCAGGACAGTGTTTTCAATCTTATGTTTAAAATAACATTTGATTACCAAATTGAGTAATACTTTACCATAGTTAACATTTACGAACAACAAGCAACCGTATTTACCATAGTTATTAATCGTTGTTATAGTTAGTTAATAAACTGTAATAAACTGTTCATCATTAGTTAACATCATCTTGGGTCCATTAAATCATATTTTTAGACTTTTTGTTTTTAGTAATGTGTTTGTAAATATCGAAATTATCACATATTATAAAATGAATGCATGCTTTAGAAGTATTTTTCATTGTTAGTTTATATTATCTATGAAAATGTGTTATTACTAGAACCGCATTGTAAAGTGCTACTGTTCAATATGTAATAGTACTTAAAACATTAACACATTTTAAAGGAATAGTTGACAAACAACAACAGCACAAGCTGAAAATGTACTTAAAATGACTGGGTGCCGTCAGAATAAGAGTCCAAACTGCTGATAAAAAAACATCACAGTAATCCACACCACTCCAGTCCATCAGTTAACACTGCTTTCTTCATTGAAAATGTCGAGAAATCTGCATTGATCAAGCGCTGTTTACGAGTGAAAACAGTCTAAAACAGATCTAAACCAATATGTGCCTGGATTTTGATGTAAGAGGACTACAGGAGATGGACTTTTTTGCTGAAGGAAGCAACATTATGTATTATTGACTCATGTGTTGGCCAGAAGCAACATTTTGAAGTTAAAACGATGATTTGCTTCTTACAAACATGTAGCTTTTCACTTCAAGATGTTAATTTATGGACTGGAGTGGTGTGGATAACTTTTGGATTATTGTGATGTTTTTATCAGCTGTTTGAACTCTGACGGCACCCATTCACTTCAGAGCATCCATTGGTGAACAAGTAAAGCAATAATACATTTCTGCTAAAGAAACAGACTGATCTGCATCTTGGATGGCCTGAGGATGAGTACATTTTCATTTTTGAGTGAACTACTCCATTACCAAATTACCAAAATCATAAAAATGTCCAAGCTGTGGCTTTGCTCGAGCTTGACATCTCAGTTTATCCTTTTCTCTGCGGTAGGAGAGGTCATTACAAGAAAGCCTTTTCACTTGATTTTCAAGACCTGACATAATTCTTTTACCAAGCCGGTCTCTGTAGGTGCTTTGTCCCTCCTGGCCATGTGAACAACTTTCACTAAATATCAACATTGCTGCTGCTGTCTAGGGACCGTGATGCTGAAAAAGCAAGTTGTGAGTGGCTGTAAAAGGGCTTCCCTTCAACCTCGACTGACCAGGCCTTCTAAACAACACTGAGTCTTAATTAAATCATAAAACGAGAATATAAAGAGGAGTTTAATCAGCTAGTTGTAGACCATCACATCAAGTGTGCTGTGTGTAATGCTGTAGTTTGTTAGTAGAGCAAAAATCCACTTTGAAGAGGCCGCTCAATATTCCCAATCAAACGAAGAGATTAACGAGTTACTACTGGAATTATCATCTATTTAGATTTATTAAATAGTCTTGCTTGGGAAACAAGCCAATGGCCTTAACTGAACTTCAGCTGCGACATACATATTTAATCTGTGCTGTGTTTGTTGTTGTGTAGCACAACCATATTCTGATTTACTCTGTTATAAATATTATATATACACTCTTCTCTGAGTTAATGTACATTGTTGTCTTCCACGAGTCGCAGTTCTCAGAGGAAAGCTCGAGTGCAGTTGTATCTATAACATGTTTTCCACTATGGCTAGGTGCCATTAAAGCTTAATGTTCATTATAGCAGTGGCGCAATATTTATTTTACGATACGTTTTACACAAGAGTATGCACAACCCACTTCTCCATAAATAATACAAGTCAAACCCTTGAAATCCAATGAAATATTTAAGCTCTGGCTGCTGTGTAGATAATATGAATGAATCACTATCACACGCGTTTACGTCAAAGAGAAAACATGAGATTGGTTTAAGTGTCAAATGCAAGATTTTAGTTTATGCTGGACGTGAGCTAATCTTGTGCGATGATCTAAGTACAAGTATTGCTTTGAAAGCAATATCGGTTTGTTTTGTATTATATCACGTGGAGTACTTGCAGATAATACAATATTACTGAAATAAAAGGCCATTTAAATGTACTTAAACACGTTTTTTAACATACACGTATATAAGGTCAAATCAAAGTACATTTGAATCATTGTGTTTTAATCTTTTGTTTATTTGAACTGTAGTTTTATTCAATTTAAAATTTAAAATGCATGAATTTTAAATGTACTATATTGCGACTGCTTATTAATATGTAACTATAAATGTATTTAAATTAATGACAAAAATGTATTTTCTATACATTTAATTTAAGTATATCTTAGTTACCATTAATGCTTGTATATTTGACCACTTTTTAGATACTATTATTCATCACAAATTCTTACCATAAACGCAGAAGTACACATATTTCAAAGCAAATAAAAAGTATAATTAAATTGCATGAAACTACATATAAAGATATAGTTGAGTCCTACGTTAGTGTGTCAGAAGCACTCTAAAGTTCACTTATTAATTTAATATAAATGTTTACTGTAATACATTTTCAATTAAGTGTCTGAAAACATTAGGCTATATTCAGTTCAAACGTAAGTGTATTTTTAAACGTATGCTAAAGTGTACTTATTTTTCAAAAAGAATATTTGGAAGGCAGTGATTTACAATATCATAATTCAACAAAAAAGAAATAACTCTGCTATTGATGTGTAAATGCCAAAATGTAAAGCATGACTTGTACTAGTTACTGCTAAAAGACAATCTGATTGACATAAAACAAAGAGTTTGTTTCAATTGACCGTAGAGAAATAATTCACTGTATCCAGATTTTGTGCTACTGAAAATCCACATGATTTTAAAACTAGCAGTGCTACTGAGAAATGGAGCTAAATATACTTACATAGCTTAGTGATGTTTCTGCCCAACTCTGATTGCTAATGTCTTTAATTGTTTTTAAATGACAGCCAAACTATGCAAACTTTGCAGAATAAAAATGACTCTGGTGTTTTATTCAGACGGTTACCTTCACTAAATGTGCTGGAACTGCACACTACGCTTTTAAAATGTGCTCTGGACTCCCCAAATATACATGTTAAATGATATTCATAAGGTCAGCCGTGGATAATCTTAAATAGAACATGTTTAATGCACTGTAATATGCCTGCAGAACTGAATGTCAATGGATCCACGCTGTAATTTTTGATCACCCTGAATAGCAATGCAGTCAGTACTTACGGATTTCTAAAGTGCAAACAAATTGTCTTCTCGGGTTTTAACCATATAAGATGTTTATGCCATATTCATAATGATAAAGCGTATTATTTTTGGTGTGCCACCGTGCATCTGTGTTTTACTGCGTCCCCGACTGACTCGGGTCCCTTTGTAACTTTGCTGTCAAGTGTGTTGCATTTAAAATGTGATATTAATGACCACAACAGAGTGTGAAGTTATATATATTTATATACTCAACCAAACAGTCAAACTAGGTCAAATGCAAATTGCTTAGCATTTTCTTCTCTCGAACCAGATATGTTTTGTATTTTTTCTAAAAGTTAGATCCCTTTCAGGGGCAGCTAGTAGAGCCAGGAACCTGCATACGATGTCGGACGACATATACTGTCCCAGCAGATATGTTCAAATATTTTAAAGGATTAGTGAATGCTAGTCGTTTTGACCCTGAAGAACAGATCTAATCAGCCGGACTGTTTACAGCTAAACTGATCCTCCTGTTCAGTGAGACTTCAACACATTTACACAGTTTCTTCAAGCCATTGTTACGTCTGCTGTGAATGTCTAAAACTGTCCGTTCGTTGACGTGAAGACTGTAGGATATGAAGTCACAGCTTGTGCTCTGTAGGGTTTCTGTTTATACTTTTGCACGAACCTCTCGGCTGCACTATTCACTTTTCTTCTGTATGTGGAGAAAATATCACGGCATCCAGCAAGAAGCAGGGACAAGTCCTTTACTACGTTAGTGTCTGCGTGTCTCTGCTTAGTTTACATGTACATGTCCATGTTATGACTGTCCATGTGAAATAAATAAATAATCAAATTAAATATCAACATCCGGGAAAATATTTTTGTATTTATTGTTTTTAAATCAATGAATATTTCCCCCCCCCCCAGTATAAGATAAATCTAAATCTGTAAAATCATCAAACTTTTTCATCATTTATTGTTTGATAATTTTGAATTCAATTTATAGCATTGTTAATGTAGTATCATTGATATACTATTATAACTTTTGTGAATATTTATAATTTATTTTATATTTTCATTCGATTTTAGTTAGTGCAATTTCGTTTTTATTTATTTAATGTTTGTAGTTAATTTCATTTTATTTAGTTTAGTACTTCAGCTTCAACTTAAAAAAAACAAAAAAAACCTTGGAAATTAACTGAAATAAAATAAATTTTTTAATATTTTATTTTATTTTATTTCCGTTTATGTTTATTGTATTTAAGGTCATATTTAATGGGTTTTGTACAATAATCACCAGACAATAACCAGAAACTAATATTTGTATTCAATATTTATTAATATGAATTATTTTATTTTATTTTATTTTTAGATATAAGGCCTCATCTTGTTTCCTATCTAGACATTTCCTACAGACAGAGGTGTTGGCATCGACTGTCAATATCTTTACGAACGGCCCTGTGCTGGCGGGAGGAAGTTTGTTGATCTGTGCTGTAAAGAGCTGATGTGAGTTTGTATGATGTGCTGACCTGTTGCCGCGGCCCTTGGGGCCCTGTGGAGAGATCAGAGACAGAAAGACGGCTTTACTGGCCCCTCACTGAGCAGCAGGTCCTCTCCATCAGCTCTATGTGTGTGTGTGTGTGTGTGGAAGAAACTTGCTGACATCCTACAGACTGATCTCTGATAAGAGAGCTAGAGAGATCGGCTACATCTCAGGTGATTGTGTTTCAGAGGGGAACTGACACGGGCCACAAATACAGGTATATAGAATATGCATTTGCTTATCAGGAACACACACTCACCAATGCACAACTTTCTTTTAGTCAGCCAGATCCTCTTAGTATCCCACACACACACTCAGAGAGACGTGTGCGGGCCACCGTGCGAGGACGCTGCCTCGAGGGCCCTCCGGGCACCGAATCCCCCCCCTGTGGTTCTTGGCTAATCCCTTCCCAGGTTAATACAACTATGACCTCCTCCAGCTCTGCCCGGTCTGATCCTATCTGCTCTCTCTCTGGCCAAAGTGGACTTCAGTTGATTTCAAAGCTCTGCCACAGCAGTAATAAAACCCAGAGGCGAAGCTCAGAGCGGCAAGGCCAATCTGATAGCGGCAAAGTCGGCCATTTGCCACGTCCTCTGAGTCTTATTGCAGTCATTTTGGGAGTTAGCAGTATATGATGTTTTGGGGCAAAGGGGTTAGAGTGCATTTGCTCCACTTTGGAGTGTTTTTATTCCTCTTGGGGGGTGTAAGGAGTTGCTACAATAAATTTGAGACTGTTTATTACTTCAAATCTGCAGTGTGTGATTTCTCTGCGACCGACGGCACCAAACGCAACAGTAAAAGCAATAGAGGTGGGTAAGAATTGATTACCCCGTGCATCCCAATTCTCTCTTCAATTTATGAATCGGTTCTGTTTTTTTCTGCGTATGTACTAGCCGTATTCTGCCAATTACACCAAACAAGAAATTAATGTAAACACGGTAATGCTTTAAGGATTGGGGACAAACTATGCATTTGCTTATAAATGAATAGATCTGTGAAATAATGCCAAGAAAAAGAGAAAAATCCATCACTGCACTTGTCTGGAAAACGTTCAGATAATCAAAGCACTCTTTGTTTCTAGCTTGTAATGTGTTTCTTTGTTCCCCTTTATTACTTTACATTTGCTTGTATTGTATGTTTTGAAGCTGTATTTATTTAATAATTCTTAATCTTTTAGTGTTTTTTTTTTTTTTTTTTTTCATAAACACGTTTTACATGTTTTTCATAATACGAAAATCAAAGCCATAAATCTAATCAAGCTGTGTTCCAAATTTGAGGTAATTATAATCTGCTAATGCACCATAAAGACAAAGAATTTCCTTATTGCATAAATTAATCTAAGATTTAACCAAAACATTTCCACTAGATGAAATGTGTTTCCCGTTCATGGTACAAATGCATGCAAGCATAGGAAGTTTAATCTTATTACTACGAGCTAATATTACGACTTTAAAAATTTTTATTATTATTTATTCTAATATTTTTAAAAATATTACGATTAAAATATTAGTTATTCAATACAAGTCTAATTTAACATGTGTTATTCAAAATTGGTAACAAATAAAATAAAAAATCAAGAGTTGGTAGTTTTGTAATTGATCATGATTTCCAGAATCTGAATCAGACAAATCGTAATAAGACTTTAGTAACATTCGACATTCTCGTAACAATATCACAGACGATTTCGTGACATTTCAAATAACATGACTGTTCTCTGTTTCGAGCTTCCTATTCAAGGATAATTCAATATATGAAGCAGCACAAGAGTTTTCAACACTGATAATGATAATAAATATTCATTGAGCAGCAAATCAGTATATTATAATGATTCCTGAAAGATCATGTGACACTGAAGACTGGAGTAATTCAGCTTTGATCACAGGAATAAATGTATTACAATAGAACAAAAGTTAAATTAAATTGTAATAATATTTCAAAATGTTACATTATATATTTTGAATGGTACATTAATGTTAACTAATACTTTACCTAATGTTATGATGAACCTTGTTATAAAGTGTCCCATTGTGCTGCCTGTTTAATCATTACTCAACAAGCGTCTGACACAGAGTCAATAAATCACTTCAGGGATAATAATTGTCTTGGCAGTCGTATTTATACAGTATAGCATGCATTAATATCTCTTATTTATTACATAAACCCTGTTAAGTAGCAACATTACCTATAATTTATCAAGTTAAGCTGTGAGCTGCACACACAATGACGAAGATGTAATGTGTATAATGGCACTTGGCAGATAAAGCCCTTGTTCTGTAAGCCTCTGGCTAACCGGCATGTTTGTGTACACATTTATGGCACGTGGCTCCCCAGGACACATTACTTTCCATGTGGCACTGTCATCTATGTTGACATGGGCACCAGTGCAATCTCCTCTGTGGAAGCCAAACCGGGTTCGATGTGGGATTTGCCCCACAACAGTTGAGGAGTGTTACTGGAGAGTCTTTTCCTTTGAAACTTTCGCTATCCTAGTTTTACAATTACAGCGCTAAGCTCAATAGCTTTGGGTATTATCCAAATCAAGCTCCCCTTATATAACCTCGCTGATGATGGAAGAAACACTCTGAGGCCTTCTAGTCGAGGAGGAATAGCTGTTTTATTATGTTTTCAAAATACCGTCTGATTAAATTAGGCCATGTCGTCTACTGTGCTTTTTATTATACCTAAATAAGGAGTTTTGACTGTCCAGGAGGTGTTTTCAGACTCTGATTGTGTCGCGGGTAATCTAGTCGTTTTATTTATAGTCGTCTCACTGAAGCACAGGTCCCATGTTGCACTTATGGGCGTTACTGTTTTTTTTTCAAAGGGAGTTAATGAGCTGGAATGAGTTTAGAGGATTTTGAGGTTAGGAGTTAAACATGACGAGGGTTTTAAATAGACTAACTTTGACCAGGGAATGTGAACCTTGATTTTCAAGAGGATTTTTAGAAGTGTACATTTACACCATCCATCTTTGGGTTATTGTGGATCATCAGTTAAGAGCGATTTTAGGATTCCAGCCCCTCAAGTGATTATGAGCCGTTCCTTGCTTTAAAAGCCAGAGGTCATGAGATTGAATCTTACGTGTCTGATTTAAAAAAAACTGTATATGAGAATATAAATATAAAGATAACTTGCACTTTATTTTACGCACCTTCATTTTATAGTGTCCTTGTTACATGTAACGTGCTGACTAACAGTTAATAAATTAATTAATTACAGCAACTAACCCTAAACCCTACTGTAAGTACATGGTTAATTAATATTACTTAGTACTTATCTGTAATTACACTCTAACAAAGACAACATAAAATAAAGTGTGATCCATTTAGCAAACATTTAGAATACTTATTAAAAAAAACGAAATAAAATAAATCCTTTAAAAGACAATACTTAAATGCAAACTGAATTTTATGTTTTCGGACACTTAATTGCCTGTTCATTGCAATTAAGTCAGTATGTATTATAGTTTCAAATTAAATGCATTTAGCTGAACTTTAAAGTGTTTTTGACCCACTTATTTAGGACTTAATGTAATTCGTATGTATTTATATGTATATAACTTGTACGTCATGTATTTAAATGTTTGAAGTTACACAATGATGCAATTGAGTCCAGTTAAACTATATCAACTTTACTTACATGAACTTTTAATTTGACATTGTTACAAAGTAAACATTTTTCAAAGTGTATATAATTATGTTGACAAACAGTCATGTTCTGTGATTTTCACTATGATCTGCAAGTTCATGTGTTCAACGGAAAGATTTTTAACAAGCCAAACACGCTGGTCTCCAAATTACATGTCATTTATTTAAGCCACAAAATAAACTTTTGTGAACTAAAAACTAACACAAAAAACCCTCATCGACTTCAAGCACTTAACACTTAACATCCACTTAAAAAGCGCTATACAGATAATCTTGAATTGAATCTTGAACTTAACACTTTCTGGCTAAGAAATACATAATTATTACTTTACGATCCATCTGTTTTCACAATTGACGATAATATTAATGAGGAGCAGGGAACCTCTACTGTGCTACTGTCAATTGTGCATGTTACTTTCTGACAGACATCGATGTTGTGATATGTAAATGATATGGATTCGGAAACAGATCAAGATTAGATATAGTTTTAAGGATCTAACAATGTCGATTGACATCTGTCAAGTACAGCTAACTAGTATTTGAACTAGTGTAACTAGTATTTTTGAACCACAGAATGCATCTGCATGACGTTTAAATAAGCTGATCCATACTTGTGCACCTTTTCCTACCCAATTTCTTCCTTCCAGTCAACTTTGCACTTAATATGCTTTGATACAGCACTCTGTAAACAGCCACACCTTTCAGTAATGACCCTCTGTGTCTTACCTCTCTTTGTGGAGGGTGTCAATGATCGTCTTCTGGATCATTGCCAAGTCAGCAGTGTTCCCCATTATTGTCCTTTTCAAAGAACAAGAGATACCCAGAATGTATCCTGTATGGATGCTCATTTATTAAAACTCAAATGTAAATATTCTAATATTTTCAATATTCTAATCATCAAAATCTAAACAAATCAAAACAAACAAACAAAAACATTTTATAAATGTTTTACTTTACATGTAATGAATCTAGAATATATGAAAGTTTCACTTTTTGAAATTTGCAAAAAAATACATAACTTTTTCCCGATATTTCAAGGGAGAAAGAGAGAGAGAGACAGAGACAGAGAGAGAGAGAGAGAGAGAGAGAGAGAGAGAGAGAGAGAGAGAGAGAGAGAGAGAGAGATATAGAGAGAGAGAGAGAGAGAGAGAGAGAGAGAGAGAGAGAGAGAGAGAGAGAGAGAGAGAGAGAGAGAGAGAGAGAGAGAGAGAGAGAGAGAGAGAGAGAGAGAGAGAGAGAGAGAGAGAGACAGAGAGAGAGAGAGAGAGAGAGAGAGAGAGAGAGAGAGAGAGAGAGAGAGAGAGAGAGAGAGAGAGAGAGAGAGAGAGAGAGAGAGAGAGAGAGAGAGAGAGAGAGAGAGAGAGAGAGAGATGGGAGGAATATATTGGAGTGAAAATTAAGGCAGGTATGCTGCTGATTAGTTTTGTACATGGATGGTCCTGTGTAAATGATTCCATGATCTTGTATAAATAGAGGGTAATTCTACATGTGGAAGGAAAAGAGCATTTGAAATGTGTGTGTGGATGTTTGATTGCCTGGATTTGTTGAGTTGCTGCATTTGAATATGTCTAAGAAAAAGCTTTTCAGTCAACATTACAATGCGACTGAATCATTCCAGTTGCTGTTGATGAACAGACTGACAGAAAACAGCAGCTGTGCTGGAACAGCTTTGAAGAGCTGCTGTCTGTACTGAAGGATCGAAGGCAGCGCATATGTTTTCTCTGGTCTGATATGAGCCAATCAAAGGCCCAGAGAGCCACAGTTAGAGCTGGATTTAACACTGACCGCAAAGATATCCATCAGGTGGTTCCCACACCATGTGGCGTAGTGCTCTGTGTATGTGTGTGTGTGTGTGTGTGTGTGTGTGTGTGTGTGTGTGAGAGAGAGAGAGTGTGTGTGTGTGTGTGTGTGTGTGTGTGTGTGTGTGTGTGTGTGTGTGTGTGTGTGTGTGTGTGTGTGTGTGTGTGTGTGTGTGTGTGTGTGTGTGTGTGTGTTTCTGTCTCTAGGGCAGATTACTGCTGCTGCCACAGTGCGCTGGAGAAATTGAGCGAATGAGGACCGGCATTTGAGAAATACTCACCTTATGTAGCCTAGGAGGAGACAGATTCACTTGGAGGCTGCAGCACATTTGCCAGCTCTGTTTAGTTTATTATCTATGTGTGTGTGTGTATGTGTAGATGCCACTCATGCTGTTCATTCTCACTAGGTGGTCCTGAACACTATATGAATTGCATCATAAGTATTAAAGTTGAGCATCTTGCATCTTCCAGACATATGGGAGCAAGTCGACACTCTGGAAGTAAACAGCAGAGACCACATGCGTTGATTTTGTGAGCTGCCCCTGGAAGAGCACAACACACCATCATTCACCATCACCTCCGAGGGAGACGTGTTTACTGTTTACAGCATCTTTGATACCAGTCGCTCTCCTCGCCGAGGCCTGTTGTTGTCTCATCTGCTAATTGCATCTTTTCTCGCCGCGTTCACATGCGCATACTAATGCACGCGTGCACTGGTGGTGTGTGCTGTACTTCTGAAACGAGGAGGAGAAGTCGCTTTCTCAGGTTTTTTATTTTTTTATATAAATTATAGTGTTGTTATTGTTTTAAAAACAACCATTAAAATGCATTTTGGTCATTAAAATAAAGCTAATAAAATAAAAGAGAACCGATAAGATAAATTAATTCATGCTGTAACAAATGAAGTAGTAAAATTACTAAAACTAAAATTAAATATAAATTGAAGCTAGGAAGGAATCAATGAATCAATGAATGAATGAATGAATCAATCAATCAAATCAATCCTAAATGTACATAACAATATAACTAAAACTTTAACTAAAACATTAAAACTGAAAATATATAAATACAATCTGATTAAAGTAATGTTAAATACTAATAAGAATCAATAAATAACACTGATAAGTTAATAGTCCAGTTCCAGTTACATACATTGTTTCCAAGCTAAAACAACATTGTCAAAATGTTTCAATATTGTATAACTTAATATTTTTGGAAACACTTCATTTAAATCAAGTCTCGTCAAGTTTAGTTTTTTATTATTCATTTGTTAAATGTATTATGTATTATATAAGGGATTTTTCGTCTTCATTGAGGCTAGGCAAGTTTATTTATATAGCACATTTCATGCACAAGTGGTCATTCAATGTACTTTACATAAAAGGAATTAAAATAATCATAACAAATGTAATAATCACAACAATAAAACAATAAACAAATGTTTAATGATTTAAAATGGATTTAAACTGATTTTGAAACAGTTAGAAATAAAAATGATTATACATAAAACACGGTGCAGTCGGTTTGGACGTAGCACGGCGCTCATTCAACAAATGCACAGCTACACAGATGAGATTTGAGTCTGGATTTAAATGTGGCTAATGTTTTAGCACATCTGATCTCTTCTGGAAGTTGGTTACAACTACAGGCGTAAAAATAGCTAAAAGCGGACTCCCCTTGTTTTGTGTGAACCCTTGGTATTTCTAACTGACTCGATCTAATGATCTGAGTGCTCTGTTTATATTCAGTGATTATATCTGCAATGTATTTAGGTCCTAGGCCATTGAGTGATTTATAAACGAGTAAAAGTACTTTCAAATCAATCCTAAATGTAACTGGAAACCAGTGTAAGGACCTGAGGACTGGTGTGGTATGCTCAGATTGTCTGGTTTTAATCCTGGCAGCAGCGTTTTCTGGATGAGCTTCAGCTGTCTGCAGCATTTCGTTTTTAAGTGCAGATTTTTATTTAATTTTTTTAGTAATTATTTATTTTAGTTATTTACCAAGGAAATTTCAGTCTTCATTTAAGGTTTATTTATGTATAATTTCAATGCAATAAATTACTTTATTTCAATTTCTGAAAACATTTTGTTTCATGTTTTGGTTTTACTAAACAATAACAACACTGGTTAATAATTATCTTATTTTCAAACCATTAGTCAACAAATGATCACAAAACACTGCATTTAACCAACATCGTTCCTCACACAAGACTTTAAAGTTAAAAATCTATAGTTAAGTAGATGTACTTTACAGTAACAACTACTCAGTAGTTGTAAAACTGTTCCTCAAACAGGGAATGCTTCCTGTTATTGTCAATTCATTTCCAACCGTTTGTTTGAATGAGGTCGAACTGTGGACAGACTGCAAATATGTTAGGTGGTAAGTCTATTGGACCTCAGTGAGAACTCATGAAGCTCAAATGATGCAAAAGAGACTCCGGTGTGGCTGTTGGACAGATTTACTACACCATTTGATGTCACATTTTGTAATATTTGTTTAGGTTTGTTCTTTTTTGTTTTTTTGTACTGTTGACTGTTTTCTAATCTAACTTTGTTGAGGATGCACATGTAACCTGGCACACACACACACACACACACACACACACACACACACACACACACACACACACACACACACACACACTTGCAATCCCCCTTGGGCAGCATTTAGGTCAACTGGGATTTTCTGCAGTCTGTAAATTCTGCCGTGTCACGCAGAGCCTTGCATCTCTCTCTCTCTATATCTCTCTTTTCTCATTCACACTTTCCTCTTCCTTCCAGACTGAGGTGACACAAGGAATACATAACTAACATATATAACGCCTCAGCACTGGCCTTCATCTTTATCATTCCCTCCTCCGTCCTGTCAGCGTGTGGATAGAGGACAGAAACAGATGAATACAAGAGTAAAGAGGGGTACGTTACTGTCACACACAAGCGTGAGAGTGTCGTGCTCGACTGTAATGCACAAGGGCCACGTCCTCATGTATAATGGATTGTTTGTCAGATTAGCATGTTTTGTAGATTTACACACTCCACACGTGGGATTGATTTGAGCTTGAATGACATTCTGGTGCGTGTGTGTTCATGCATATCTATGTTTATGTTTGCTTATGGTCAATGAGACAGAGGAGAGTAGGTCATGTGTATTTGTTTAACTGTTTCTGCAAAATAAAATACAAATAAATAAAATGAAAATATTGAATAGTTTAAAATGTAGTACTAGAACAACACTCATAAGTTCATAGTCCAGTTCCAGTTTATGTTTGAACAGTTTCTAAGCTAAAGGCAATGTAAATAAATTGCACCATATAATGTCAACAATATTTGGATGTTTATAATTGAATACTATTTGTACATTTTATCCTAAACCATCAAGATTTTTTAAATCCTTCTTTTTTTTTTGAAAAAAATAAATACTTAAGTAACATAATAGAGTAGCAAGTATATTTTGTCTAGCTTTATTTGTAATTACAAAAATGCTTTATATGTTTTAAATACAAAAACATTTATTAATCTATTTTATTATTATTTTCAGATTATTTCTGAAGTGAAGAAAATGTATTATGACAAATTCATTTTATTTATTTATTTTTTCATAGCAACTTTTACCTCGGAGTCCATATCATTCTGATGAAGTAAAATAAATAATGATAAATACAAATCTAAAGAAATCAACGTTTCATTCATAGATAGCACAAGAGCACCAGAGGGTAAACAATAACATGCATATGTTTGCTTATTATGAATGGAGACAGAAAAAGTGTGTGCATTTGATATTTCGGTTTGCACATTCAATGGCAAACTAGCACATGATCCACATGAGGATAAAAAAACAAGCATATTTTGAGTCATGGAGCCTTGTCCATCAAACCTGGAATGCAAACATCTACAAGTGTCACAGAAGGCTGGAGGATGCAGGCCAGTGCACTGGGTCTTGTGATTGAAGTCAATGGGTTGAGCAGAGAGACTTTCTGAAGTCAGAGACTGAAGTCTCACACACAGGCAACGAGTCCATTACTAATGCATATGTATGAGAACCAACAACTGATGAAGCAAACCCACAATATACAGAGCAGAACTGTTCTCTTCAAACAGACCCCGTCTTGACATGATCTCTTAGTTTACCATCGTTTCCCGCTTGTCTAAATGCAAATCTCATTTAATTGTAAATGACCACTAAACCTGGGGCTTACAAGGTCGTGACCTTTAGACCGGTCAAAGCAATAATCCACCGTCTGTTAAGTAGCTACTGAGACCCCTGGAGAAACAAATCATTATCAGTGTTATTTTATTCTGTTGATGTTCTAGTTTTATTTCTACACTTTAAAAAAAAAGTAAACTATATTATTGCACAGCTCTACATATGAAATTGAATGTAAGCATATCCAACTTTACCTGTATACGTACAGTATACTCAAGTAAAGTGATATGAAGTGTATTGATCCAAACTGTTTTCACACATCTCTACATATACAGCTGGATATATAAGTGTGTCTAACTTTATCTGCGTATATGGTGTATTCATGTAAAGCCATATATTCTATACAGAACATATCAACTGCTTGATTGTATTATTTAATCACTAAATGTGAACTACATGATCAGCCAGCTAATCTGCTAAATGTGAATATAAGGCATGGAGATATTAAAATATTATAAATATTAACAGTATGATTTGCTGTTAAACTGCTGAAACACTGAGAAAAATGTGTGAAATTGGCTCGGCCTCGTATTTATTTATTATTTTAATTAATTAATTTATTTATTTATTAATAAAAAAATACATTTAATTTTAATATATATTTATTTCTAAATGTTGTTTTTCTGAGTTTCTCCTTGCCACAATAAAATTGTATCTTACTCACCGATGGTTCTCTGTAAAACTGCTTAAAAACACTATTTTGCGTATTATTTATCAGTTATAAAAATATATGTTAATTGAATACAAAAAATGTATTAAAAAAATGTTTGCCTTCAGTAAATGGTGAATATAAATGCATAAAAGCTGTTTTTTTTCCTTCCTTTCTCACACGGATAAATAGTCTTTTAAGACAGGACGATGTCAGGAAGAGAGTCTCTCGCAGGAGGTAAAACCTCTCAAAGCCCCTGGGTTATATGGTTCTTTAGAGATTTATAAACTTCTTGATGTTATATTATAAGCCCTTTAGATCAGTCTATTGGCCACAGTACTTAAAATACCAGCGAGTAGATGGATAAAATAAAATATAGTTTGTGGAAATGTTCCCCAATGGCATCAGGCCGTAAAACACTTTATGTTTCTAATTGGACCCTTTATTAAGAGTGTATTCTCAATCCATCGCTCCATCCCAGAAAAGTAAAGACCCCAGTTAATAGTGAACTAGAGACTGTGACGAACCAAGCAAGGTCCATTAATCACGGTGTAAAAAAGCCACTGGGTTAGTGTCAGGCCAAGGCTTTCACCTGTACTCACCTGCTTCATCCCACATTATGAGCAAAGGGTGTTTTGAGTGCAAGGCCAAGCCGACCGTCATCCCAGAGCGGAGCTTTCCACTGGAGGCATCTGGCCCGGGCTCTTGAGCTTTATACGAGGAGCAACCAGAAACTCTGTCTGGTAACCTCCATAATAGGAATTGGCACCTTGTTCTGAGCCCAATGGACCATGGGAAATCACCTGTGCATTTGAGTGAGCGTCTGTCCACGTGTGAGGGATTTCAAGCAGATTTCAATGCAGAAAGTTTCGTGTGTGTTTTACATTTGCGCACCTATGCATGCTGGGATGCGAGTGTAGGTGTATGAAACGGGTCAGGGAGTGCATGCATGTGTTTCATCCCATGTTTTTCTGCTTTTTCAAGTGCATGTGAGTGTTTCACGATTGCTTGGTGCTTATTTAAAGCATGCACGCTCGGCAGCGAGCGTCTTCATGCAACGTGCAGTCGCTCGTGTTCTCGTCCTACTACTTTACTCTCTTGGTGAAATAATTGTTTCTCTCTCCCTTTACCTCCTCCTTGCTCTTCTTGTTTTCTCTAGCCGGCTGTTGCAATGCAGCATAACAATAACAAGCTGGAGTGTGTCTGTCTGAAACGAATGCCTGTAAACACAGGTTTCTGCGCTTCTCCTCAGAGACGCATCTTAAGCATCCTCTAAAGAACCTCGTTCTCTGCACATAATCTGAAAACACACTTGCATACACACATTACAGCCTGTGGCCATTTTAGTTTAAATGTGATGCGAACTGAATAAAAGATAATGGTACACTGATAGAAGAGTAAAATGATGAAATTAATTGCAATCAACATTTAATCAAAATATTGTAACTATTTTATTCATTTATTTTTGCCTGATGTTACTCTATTTAAACTTGCACTATATCATTATTTATTGACATCACTGTTGGGCATGCGTAGTTTTAGGCTTATACAAACTGCTATTCTTAAAGCTACAGTTCGTAAATTTTTTGGTTAAAAAATATCCAAATTCAATATTTGAGCAAGTACATAACCAGCCAGTGTTCAAAACTATTGCCCTACTTTAGCCAGATTGATGTTGTTAACATTAATAATTTGAGAATAAAGAAGGAGAATAATAATACTTGGCATGGTTAGATGTGATATGAGCTAACCGATCTTTAGATTAAATCACTGTTTATTGTAATGCGTTTTTCCTCAGTTGGTCAGAACAAACGTGGCAGACTTGTTATTTGTTCAGATGGCAATATACGGTGACAGTTCTTATTTGGGTCATATATTCCAAGACGTAGGCTAGAATCTGTGATTACTCAGTACAGTATCCACACCCTTGCAGTGACTGACAGCTCAAAACATTAGATTCATCCGCGCTGGAGCCGTGCCGGAGCACAACCCTACTTTTGTGTACTTTTTTACACAACCCTTTCAATTTCTGAGTGGTAGAAACGCTCACACAAGAAGATGTAAATGTTAGCATAAATGTAAATATTTTTTTTAAGGAAATAACATACTTTCAAAATGTGCAAGTATGGGTATTTAATTGCAATGAAGTTAAAATGTATTTCACTGTTTTTAAATACACATTCACACATACATAAATATATACATGCAATATTATATTCAATTTATATTACAGCTGAACATTAGTGTGTTTTGCTTGTTTGTTTATTTTTTTTATTTTTTTACTTAAGTATGACTTAAGTACATATTTATATGTAATTTCATAATTACTTCTGTTGTCTTTGAAATATGGTTACACTGAATGTATGTACGGTAGACTAAAATATACTTTAATGTCATTTCAATTCAAACTTCTGTCTTGTATTTAAAAATATCTGTAATGATACATTTGTTATTAAGTTGCAATTTAGTGAATTATAAGCTATAAATATAATATTGAATAACCCACTACAGTTAAAATTGTAATCATGTACTTTACATGTGATTTGCATCAAAATATGTGTATTGCTTTAATGCACAACAAAATATTATTAAAACAATAACAAGATGCACTCTGAAGTAAAACTTTCAATTTGACATTATAACAAAGTGCATTTTTTAAAAGTCTACTTAAGTGTGTCAAGAAACACTCTCACTTATTGACTTAAAATATATAATTTGCTATAATTTTTTTATATTTTTTTTATATAGATGTACACTTCTTTTTCACAAGGTTTGAATTGGAATGAAAATAATTTATCTGTATAATGTTTTTTTTTAAGTAAATTATTTGGTAAAACTTTAGAATACATTATTCACAATTAACTATGAAATGTTTCCCCTCAATAAACTCAATAATAGTGGTTGTTGTAGTAATATTTAGGTATTGGTAGGGTTATGGGATCTAGAATATGGTCATGCAGACTAAGGCATTGAAATGTGCTATACAAGTACTAATAAACTCATAATATGCTAGTAATATGCATGCTAATAAGTAACTAGTTAATAGTGAATGTTTCTTTAATCTAAAGTGTTGCCATTCATTTTAATCTACTTCCTTGCATTCAAATTTGAACTGTTATTCTGAATCATTTTTGCTAAATAAACTGAAATTCAGGAACTGGCTTGGAATTTTAAGTGCATTCTCAATTCTATGATGAATGACTCTTGACTCTGGAATTCAGAGACCAGAATATCATAGAGAAGTAGGTGAGGGCTCTACTGACAAAAGTCCAAGCAACCATTCAAAACACTCCAGCAACGACATAGCAGCATGCTAAACACATCTTGAAAAACCTCAGAAACATGCTGGCAAACACTCAACTCATTTTAGCATGTTAGAATCAAGTTGCACTGTACTATAATATACAGATATTTCATCAGCGCATACAATACAGTGCATCATGTTCTTCCTCTGTGTGTTGTGTACATGCTTTGATTCAACTTGACTCAGTTCGGGTAAGATAAAAGCATTACAAAGTCACAGTAATTGCTTCAAAAGTTTATCTTTTTCTGTTTCTTTCACTCTGTCCTGCATTCTGTCTGATGTACACGCTCACGTAATAGCACAGTTTGTACACTTTTACTTTGAAAACTACTAATAATCATTAAGCAAACATTCAGAATTGTGGGTCACAAGAGTTGAGGTCAAGCCAGGTGACAATATCGATTCACTCATTTATGCCAAAGGCATAACTACATACTCTCTTTTAAACGCACACACATTTCCATAAGCACGCTTACTCAAATAATCACAAAGTTAATCAGTAAGCAAATATTTAGGATCCTTTGAACTTGTCCGAATGGAACCGGGGATCTTCTTACTCTCTCTCTCTCTCTCTCTCTCTCTCTCTCTCTCTCTGTCTGTCCATCTCAGTTTCTCCCATATTTATCCTTTCTATACACGTGCTGACATGCTGTGAAGTCTGAGCTAAAGTTATATGCCAAGTACATATCTTGTCAATGAAGGCTATCGGGATCCCTCACACTGGCTCTTTAAGTGAGCCAAAGTTCAGCTGAAGGACAAAAACTTTGACTTGCAGTGGCAGTCATGTGGCCAGGCAGCCTCCTCGCGCAGCTCCGCTTTGGGCCCCTTATCTGATTCCACTCTGCCAAAGCTGCTGTTGACAGCACAGTGCCGGTTTGAAGAACAGCACGTCCATTCTTTGTGACGCCCCCTAATCAGAGAGCCGGAGAGAGAGACACTGCGGAGCTTCATTTTATAATATCCTTCATGTATTTGCAAAGTAAAGACCTTCCTCTGCTGCTTCCCGATGAGAATATCAAGTGCTGCTTGAGAAGGCCTGTGGGCCGCCTTCATAACCTCAGAGTAAAACAAAAACACAATCAAAATAGCTAGCTGGAGGGCAACAGAGGAAAAAACAAGCCCACCACAACATCACAAACAATTCACACTAGAGACAAATGGAGAGAGTGCAAGAAAGGGACAAGGCTACACAAACACAGCAAATCAAACACAGCACACATCAAAAGAGTGGAGAAATATTCACATTCATACTAATCATGAATAATAATCTGACTGTGTATTGACAAAGGTTTTGATTTAGTCAGTGATAGCACAAGATTTTATACAAATAGAATTACAGTGAAGACAAGTGGATATTTTATAAAACAATATATTGTTGATATATATATGTATTTGTAAAAAATATTTTAATAATGCACTAACAATGACTATATAAGACAAAAACTGATACAAATATTTTATATGAAATAATATTAATATAAAAATACTTTTTGGAATTAAATTAAAATTTGTATATTTTCTCTATTCATTTTAAATTTAGTTGAAGTTTTGCAATTATTTTGTATATTTTTGTTTATTTGTGTTTTTTTTAATGTCTACATAGTTTTTTGTCTATATGTTTTTTTAATGTCTGTATATATGCAGATTTTTTTTTATTAAGATATTATTTTTGATTTTATTTATTTTAAATGTGGCCTGATCAACTAGCTAAAATAAAATACAAATTATGTATATTTTTTATTCCGTAATTATAATTTTTTTCTAGTCATGTAAATGTTTTTATGGTTTTAGTTAATGATAATGTTGATTGTCAACAAAAAATTAATTTCTGAATACTAAAATTAAATGCCACTTCAGTCAGAGTAAAACTGACTAAAATGAAATAATTTTTCAGATGAAATATTGTCTAATTTTAAAGTTGTGATGTAACGGAAGTAATAACTCCTCCATATTGTGACATACCTCAGAGTGAAATGGATTATCGTGAACACCTGGTTTAATTCACTGGAGGGAGCAAAGTCTGAATGCAGTTGTAATAAAGGGGTGGGATTTATGCAGATGAAATGACATCACCAGACAGAAGTTTGCAATTTCACTGGAAGAGTGTTTACTTTTGAAAGTTTTCTTTTCATTGATGCATTTATCAGACGCTTTCATCCAAAGTAACTTACAGTGCATTCCAGGCTATACAGTTTTTCATCAGTATGTGTTCCCTGGGAATTGAACCCACAATTGTTTTGCGCTGCTAACGCAATGCTCTACCACTGAGCCACAGGAACAATATGACATTTTGATTCAAAATTACAACATCAATCAATCAAAAAGTAAAAATAAAACATAATATATGCATGGATGAATCATTCACAATAACATCAATAACATTTCCGTTCCAAGCCAAGCCGCTGACTTCAAATGACAAAAACTCACTAAAACAAATCAAATTAACCCTGACACAAATGTAACAAGACAAATACTCCAAATCACCCTCGCACAGACTCCAAAATACACACTCTCAAACTCAATTACTCAGATACTTAACTATTCACACAAACACACTCGCTTCAGTACACACTCCGACGGCTGATGGTCCTGAAACAGACATAATGTTCTTCAAAACATTTACCCCCCTCGGCTCCCTTTTCACTATTTAAAACAAAAATGCCCGGCTCCGTGCTGGTGCCGCAGCAGGCAGATTACGCACACAAAGGTTTGAATTGTTAATCTGGCAACCCGCGTTAGTGAGTGGTGGGGGGAAATATCGCACGAGCTCTGCAATAGAGCTTATGTTCTCTCGATGGGGAGTCAGCAGTCTCCAACTGCGTCCTCTGACTCACCAATGCCAGAGCAGGGCCAATAACGCTGCAGTCTTTATTATACCTCGAGCACATTACACCACGACACGCTCCCTCTGCGCATCTTCTGACAGTCACAGAGGAACAGTGTATGTGGGCGACGGGGACTTGCGTAGTTATTGTTGAGGGCAGAGAGGTTATGTGTTATGTAATTATCTACAGGGCCATACGTTTAGCTGTGTGCAGGTAAGAGAAAATCAAATGCTGGATAAGAACATAAAAGCTGATAAAAGTGATCGGAAAGGAAAGAATCTGACTCGCTGTAATGTTTTTTCCTTCTGGCTCAATGTGTTAATGATCCGCAAGCTTCACTCATTGCTACAAGCAATCCACCCCATGGTTTTTTTATCCAAGTACGCTGACAGTTTTCTGTTTATGTAGCTTTTTTTGCTTCGATAACTCAGTGTGAGTGCCTTGTGAGGCCACTAAACGCACATTTGGGCTCACTGCAGAGGGAGACTGCAACTGTGACACCTCTTATCGGGGCTTTGGCGTCTTAAATCATGCCAATCATAATGCAATAAAACCACAGTCAGTCATGGCAATAGCCAAAGGGTGGCATGACATACTGGCCAGGTACCAGTCTTTTTAAAGCACCGAGCAAAAGGGTTTTTAAGGCCCCGTGAAGTCAGTTGATGTGTTTTAGGCTGCTGCTAAATGTTGGTCACACTTCAGTTTGGGGTCCAATTCTCACTATTAACTAACTATTATTAACTATGACTTTTGCCATCAGTAAACTCCTAATTACTGCTTGTTAATGGTTAGTAAGGTAGTTGTTATATGTGGGAAAGTATTAAGGGATCTAAAATAAACCAATGCAGAATAAGGCATTAATATGTGCTTTATAAGTACTAATAAACAGTGTAAAGTGTTAAAAGGCTTTTACCAGTAATGCAAATGTCCATTAAAAATGCACGTGAATTACAATTAATTGAATATGTATTACAATAAAAATTGTATTCTTATTTACTTTTTTACTTTTATTTTTTACACTTATTTAATGTTAACTAAAATATACGTTAATGTCATTTCTAATTAAACTTAAATATAATGTATTTAGATATAATTCCACATTTGTACCAATTAAGTTTAATATATTTAAAATTAATTAATTTTAAATGTAATATTGAATAATGTACAACAAATGTATAATTAAATTTAAAATCAAGAAGTTTATCAACAAATTGAAATAAGTCCACTTGTTTAAAGTATGATACGGTTATTAAAACATAATGATTAAATATACTTTAAAGAACATGTTTAATTAGTCATTACAGAGTGCACTTTTAAGTGTATTTAAGCGTGTTAAGAAACAGTCATGAGAAAGTACACTGAAATAGCCTCTTGTTTTATTATATGATCTTCAAGTACAGTTCGTGTGTTTTTTCCCATATGATTTGAATTACACTACAAGAGCACATTCAATGCAAGTAAGCACACTTCTTTTTCACCAAGAGGTTCTGAAATATTCAAGTTCAAATGACTTTATTTGTCCCCAGTGGGGCAATTCGTTGTGCAGCAGATAGTATAATACAAATCACACACAATCACACACCCAATACAGAGATTGCCTACCTTACAGGCATGGCTAAAAACAATAAAAACAGTAAACAATCAATATATGATAAGTCAATAAGTTATCTATGTTTTGTTTTAGAATTGAGAAGCAAAATGGCTGTAGGTACAAAAGAGTGTTTATATGGTGTTCCTGTGGCTCAGTGGTAGAGCATTGCGTTAGCAGCGCAAAGGTTGTGGGTTCGATTCCCAGGGAACACATGTACTGACCAAACAAAAAATGTTTAACCTGAATGCACTGTAAGTCGCTTTGGATAAAAGCGTCTGCTAAATGCATAAATGTCAATGTAAATATCTGTTGGTTCTCAATTTTGGGAGTTTAAAGCGAGATCCCGATGGCAACATCTGAAATTCAGCCTGACAGGATAGATTCAACCCTTCTTAATATTGCAGTTAAACAGATTGAATTGGTCATTTAAGGTTTGTTTTCTACAATACGTGGTGTGAATATGCATGCAGAAACCAGCGAATGTAAAGTTGTGTAATCCTGCATCACTCAGTAATGTAGAATTGATTCAAGTCCGTAAGGAGAAATTGATGCTGACATGACGTGCAGACATTTAACAAACCTAAATGAATTCAGCTCTGTGTTGGCTACATAACTTAATTTGCCTAAACATTGATGTAATCCATTGGGATTTCCCTCCTTCTTGTGTCTCTTTACATGATTTGTGTATTTGCATGAAGTCCCGCTAGCTGCCGTGGGCCGCGTTCGGTGACGGACTCGTGTCAGTCACATCAGCATGCACAGCTGCACCAGATGCAAATCACAGCGATCTCATTTAAATAAAGACCCAACCATCTGGGGGGCACACACAGGACGGGGTGTACTGACAGTAGTTGGGGCTTTTCTCATGAATCACATGCAGATTTACACATAATGGTCAGTCAGTCTAATGATCTATATTGATCCTCAGCTCTCTCTCACAGATATTATGAGTTGTTTTGGTCACCTTCATATGTCTGTGTTAGTGAAGGTAGGTCACCTGCATGTAGTTTAGTACATTTACTAAATACAAATGTCAAAAACCCTGTTGCACTTGTCATCAACATGGTTTTTCATGTTCATTTGGAAAGATACACTGTAGGTTTGGCTCACATTGTCCAGTTTCATAAAGGACTGAAAGTGAACGTGCATTTAGTCCTCTGTGTGAACATTATATTGACTGTAATTGTCCCAGCGGTGTGTCCACTTCATCGGGACGGGGGTGGACAGAAAGTCTGATGAAGTCGTTCGTGTCTGTTAATCAATAAGCCAGCAAGGCTCAGACCATAACCTCCAATGGTGAAGGCTGAAGATAGGGGATGGACTAGTGTCCCCGTGTTGCTGTCTTTATTTATTTATTTTTTAACTATCATGTAGACTATGTAAACCCAGCCGGCATATGACCGACCTTCAACATTGAAATATGGTTGAAATAAGGTCAGTTCTTGTTTCAACGTTGAAACAACGATAATACTGAACGGTAGAAGCTATGATGAAACATTTTTACAATTTAAAATACTAACATATAAATTTAAATATACCTTTAAAATGTTGTAAATGTAAGTACAATTTGGTATCTTGACAAAGAGACCAAGTTACGGTAATTCAGGCTTATGCTTAAATAATAATGTAAAAAATGTATATATATATATATATGATCAATGTGATCTTACTTCATCTGAGTCCGCTAAAGTAGCAACTAATTATTATTGCCTTGAAAATGGCAAGGCAAGGCAAATTTTATTTATAGAGAACAAGTTTAACTCAACTGTAGTTGATCCAAAGTGCTTTACAATCAAAATAACTGAATTTAAAGAGAAAGGAAGGGGAGACAACAGAAAATAAAACAAGTATTTAAAACAATTTACAATGTAATTTCATAAAGCACCAATTAAACTATTCAAAGTAGATACACAACATCACTCAAATGCTAAAGAGTACAAATAAGCATTTAAGCTAGATTTAAAAGCATCCAGTGATGGAGCAGCTCTGATGTTCAAACGTAGACTGTTCCACTGCTTCAGGGCCACTGCTGAGAAAGCTCGATCACCTTTTGTTTTACGTGAACGGGGGACTGATGAAAGTAACTGATCACTAGATCTTAAAGACATAGAGGCTGTATACGGCTTGATGAGATCACAAATATATCCGGGGCAGAATTATACTGCATAGAGAATTATAAACAAATATATCCGGGGCAGAATTATATTGTATACAATTATATACAGAATTATATACAAATATATCCGGGGCAGAATAGGACAATCAACATGCTAATGTGTTGTTCAATTATTTCAAATATTAACTTTAAATCTCAGGGGGTCTTGTAATCCATAAACCATAACTTCAATCTCATTATGAACATTTTCAAATGTAATATAATCCAATTGCAAATACTACAATTTTGGCATCTGATTCTGTAATCCAGATTACATGCAAGCAGTTACTACACAAGACTGAAATATACAGGATTTTTAAGTAGGCCTGTCATTGTTGTGCTAAATAGTGGCTGCTTTGCAAAAAAAGTGCAGTGTCTCAAATACCTCAACTACATTAAAACTTAACTAAGAAGGCAAAACTAAAAGAGATTTGATATTAATAACTTCGCCTTTAGTCCACAAAGAAAGCCAGGACAGTCATTAGATGTAGAAAGAGACAAAGGGTGAAGTAACATTTTCCAAAAGTTGCTAATGTTAGCAAGAACCTAGTCCATCCAGACACTATTGACTCGCACACCTTAATGAAAACACGTCTAGACGTTTCCAGGCGCAGAAATGCCTCAGTCTCATTAATTCATTAAACACACTGTGGCATTTGTTAAGATTACATCATCATATTTCTAGTCCTGGGATGGTTCGATGTGAAAAGTCTTGTATGTGTTATATATTCAGCTTCTGCCAAACTGATATGTCCTGATTCTCTGTCTGCAAACTCTTGTCCCAGATATCAAACCTTTCTACAAATTCCTCACTCTTCCGAGCATAAAACAAGACCTAGAACAAATTGTCTTTATATGGTTATTTTTTAGAGACAGCATTGAAACATCAAAGTTAAACCCTTGTGACAAAGAAGTACACTTTAGCAACTTTTAAAAGAAGTACTTTATACAGAAATACAACACTTTAAAAAAAACTATAGTTAAGTGTGACCTGAATAATGATTTCTGACACTTAACTGCATGTTATTTACAACTGAGTAAAAATGTATTATAGTTTCAATTTATATTAAATTGAATTTGTTAAATTAAGTATGTTTTTATCTACTTAAGTAGGACTTAAGTGCATCTGTATATGTCATTTCATAAATACTTCTATTTTTTAATTTTACAATTTGGTTAGAGTGTACAGCAACTAAAATATAATTTTTATCGAAACCTGTTAAAATACATTTGTGACGATGGAGCTGGAATTTTGTACATTTAAAATATATTAACTTTGAATAAAACATACAGTTCAAATGATAATCAAATGCTTTCCTGTTAAGCTGCACGAGTACACCGGCGCTCTGAACGCTCTTTGTTTGCACACGTCATCGTTTACAAATAGATTAAATGAAACGGGACAAAATTATTCTTGGAAAAACTCATTCTGAAGGTCTAAGCCTCAAGCATCGACGATAGATCGCTGTTTTTTGATGGAAAGCTTACAAGGAATGTATTTGCTAAATTTGTGTAAGCAGTAAACATCAAAACATCCATAATAAAAAGCAGTCCATACCAGCTCCGTGTAATATTGCGTCAAAAACACATCCACTGCTGTAAATCCCGGTTTAGTTAGAGAGGTAAGTGTTCATGGAACAACATCCCAACGAGCACTTTAGTCCAACGAAGCAATAACGCTGTTCTATGGACACATTTTCCTTTGTTTACGTCTCCTTTCTTCCCGGAGAGTTATTGTTTGTATCCGTTTTGGAATTGCTCACGCTCATAAAACTGTGTCTTGGTTGTAAAAAAACACATGGTTTTGTAGTATACAGTGTTACACACAGAATGAGACCCCCCCCCAAAAAAAACCTGAACAAAAGTGAAATGTGTTTATTTGAATTCTGGCGCTCTCTCCCGAGGGCTGTGATGCACGCTGGGACGTACCTCTCATCTGATGATGGAGGCGGAACAGAGCGATCGGCTTTTTGGACAAAATAAACCTTTTTTAATATATGTGTTTAATATATGTGTTTAATATATGTGTTTGTGTGTTTTGTGGGGAAGGTGGCTGTATCTGTATGATTAGCATCTGTGTGGCTGATCATTCATACAAAGCTATTTTTTTATTACTAAAATTATTCTATTGTATTTTTTAGTGGTCAAATAAATCACTTATATGATGTCTAAGATTATGTCTATAAAAATGTTAAAATTGAAAAACATACAGTGGTATAATGAATAAAATCGTTTAATAGTTTGAAGGACTCTTCAATACATTTGGTAAATAAGTTTTTTTCCTCAAACGTGGGTGAGGGGGGGGGGGTATATAGTCTAATTTTTCATGGTATCTTCTTCAGATTTGAAATATAGCTCATGAGACATGTAACTTTCAACCTATTACTTTTCTGGATTGCTCCAGGACTTTTTTTCATTCAGTGTGGTACACGCTTCAGTCTCTATAACTTTTTATATTTTTGAGCATTATCAACTCTGGATGACAGATAGTAAAGCCCAAAGGGTCTTCTTTGCAAAGACACTACAATAGTGTGTGAAGCACACAGAAGTCAGCACCTGTTGTAATTCTAAGTTTGGTACGTCTTTTTCAACTGTGAGTCCCAAAATCCCAAAATGTTGAGTGCTGGCTAACAGGTTAAATGGGCTTTAGTGTGTTCACATACACATCAAAATAAGTATTTCTTTCAATTTCTTCAAAATTTCTTTAAAGCATGACACAAGACCATTAAAGCATTTTTTATATATTCTTTAAAATGTTTAATCTGACATATATACAAACTGCACTTAAAAAAAAAAAACATACTGTCTTTAAAGTACACTTAAGTGGCCTTTTATCAGCATTTTTTTATCTCCAGGTATAGATGTTGTGTGAATATTCACTGTAAAAATATGATCAGTAATTCATGGCAGCTCCTCTAACTAACTAAGCAAAATAAGTTGAACAATTTCAACTTTTTTTCTTAGAGATTCTTCTCAGTTTTTTTTTTTATTTTTAAATTGATTATTCTTAAAAGAATTAAGGCAGGAACAGAATATTTTAAGCTGAAAAGGTGGATTTTTTTTTACAACGTACATTAAATATTTAAAGTGCATTCAATGCAATTAATCGCACTTCATTTTTATGAGAAGTCCAACTTTTCCCCTTAAGTTCATTGCTAACATAATGAAAATGTGTTCTTCTTCAGGTGGCCTGTATGTTGTTTGTACTCCCCAAAATGTCCTTTGGTTCGTCACATCTTGGTGCTCAATCAAAGATGATCTCCTCAGCCCATAAAGAGCTTTGTCACTTCTAGATGTCTAATTCTGATTGAGAACCTTCCCTCCTCCTTTCCTGCCACCCTTTTCTCCAAACTAATCCATAGCCTATAGTTTAGCCTTTCATAGGAAAGATTACAGAGAAATAGCTATTAAGGCTTTGGCGCTATCAATTCTGATATCGCAAAGCCACTTAAGGGCCCAGCAGACTCGGTTAGGATTCTGGACCCGACTCTGCTGTGCAAGGAGAGGATGGAGGGAGACAGTCGAGAGAAAGAGAGAGTTATCTTGTTTAGATAGATTTGGTCAATGTGGACCACTCTCTGGTCTTCTTTATTGAGATCTTCCAAGAATACATTCATCAGAATAGCTGTAGATTTGACACAGGTGTCCGCCCCAAATGCTTTGAACAGTTTAAATTGTTTTTCTTAATCATTTGTACAAGATTACGGTAAATTAACTATTGATAGAGTTTCTGAAAAGTCATGCAGGTGATGTAAAAATGACAAAGTCTTTATTAATATGCAGTTCTAAAGTTATGTTTATAATGATAACAGTATGAGCTCCCACTTCATGTCAGCTTTAACTATGAATGTACAGTTGAAGACTTCAAAACACGTTTCATTGAGTGAACTGCTACTTGAATAATGTATTTGTGTGGTCCAAACCCCTGAAATGAGTCAAGATTGCAGCACTTCTGGTTTCATCATCCTGAAGTCAGTGCGGTTTTGAATAGTTTTCTCAATGTCGGAAATAAGGCTTTGGTGAACACATGTTCAAGTATTGTCACATTTTTTTCTATAATATAAAATCCATCAGTAATACCTCCTTGTGATTTTAATCTTTAAACGTTTTAAGTTTTACTTGAAGGTGGATGCTAACAAGGAAATGTGACTATGTTGTCTGAGACTTTAAACATCATCACACTGAACAGGTAAACTCATCTACTCACTAACTTTTACAGACGTGTTGTGTTTATAATCGACTCTAAAAATGAAAGACTGAAATAGTATTCTGTTGCTCAATGGGGAAAATTGCAGTCATGTGACCATTATGTATTTTGTTTGTAGCCTGTGTTTAGCTTTTTATTTATGGGATTGTAGTCAAGCTTCAAAATTCTCAAAGGTTGTGTTCATTTATGAAGATTATCAGGAACAAATCATGTAAGTATAATCAACTTGTTGGTCACCGAGCTTAATTTATGCAATAATCCAAAATTAATGGAAAAATTGGTTTTCATTGAGTGTGATTGGATAACAAAAATGCATCATAACTGCAGCACTATATAGTTTTAACACAAAAGTTCATGACATTAAAAACTTTAAAATAAAATGCAATTCCACTTACAACATTCAAGTGCTTGTACTATGCATGTGAATTTTGTCTTAGATGAATTATGGCTAGATTTATTAACAGTATGTGCCAGCAAAAACCCTCTTTTCATGTTAAAAAAGTACTGTAATTTACTAAAGACACGCAGTGAAAAAATTGCACTAAAAGGTGTGGGCAGTAATTTTTGCAGCTGACCTTTTTGCATATGCATTCGTAGGAGTTTCCCTGTCAGCTGCAAAATTCATTGGAGGAGAGAGTTTAAATAAATTGTGCAGTTGTGTTTACTGGTATTTGCGCCACTATTTAACCATCCAAAAGAGCATTTCTTAACCCATATTACATCTGTGTTGTTTGTAGATTGTCTACAATCATGCATTGTTTTGTCATGCACCTGATTATCGTCTCTGATCATAAAAAGCTTTACTTGTTTGCGATCCTGCACTAATTTGTGTTGCTAGATTGTGTTGGTCAATATGGAAAAATCAGGTTGCGTCTGTGTTCTTTAATTTTGCCCATTGTCAGTAGATCATCTGCAGAACTTTCCACACCCATCGGCGCTTTTATGGGATCGCAGTCTCTTGCTAATTTGCCCTGTTTAGTAAATCTGTCCCTAAGTGTGACCTGCAATGATAATTTAGGGCTGGTTCAAATACAACTCCTCCTGTTCACCTTGTCGGTTCATGAAGCAACATATCTATTTTACTGTCCATCTGAAACATCGGAAGAGTTTGGAAATACTTGATGTTCAAGGTTGACTACACTATGCCCGTTTGATTACCCCAACATCCTATATTTGAATATAAAGTGTACTTTCTATTTTAGAGGGAAAGCATATTTTGTCAGTGTTCAAATGAAATGCACAACACTGTTCAGTGCATTCTGCCGACACTTGCACATAAAAAAAAACACGACGAATGTACCAAACACAACATTAATATTGTTTCCATTGGCTTGATAGCCCCATTCTCCAGGCTCCCTTTATTGATGACACTTTAGTTATCACCCTTAAACTGAGCAAGTCCTGGAGGACACGGCGGGAAGCCTGAATCCAAACAGCCAGCATAATCAGCGAAATAGAAGGCTATCTTTGGCCACTTTACTTTTGTTAAGATTCCAGATGAGAGCAGAACGTAGCACATGAGCCGAAGTGCTTTGCTGCTTACACTAACGTAATGGAAGCAAGGCTTAGGTTGTCAGGTCGCACAGTGGGCAGCCGCAGCAGAGTTATGCGCCGCTCTGCCTCGTGACTGCTTGCTGTTCTTCCTTGGATGTGTTCCCAATGACACCCTATACCCTCCATTGGGCGCCACATGTGACATCACCAATAGAGTGGGTTAAATGTGTGTTAGAGGTCAGGCTGAGAGGGAACACGCTGTTCGGATGCACTGAAATCCAAAGGCCAGAGAAAGTAGTTAAAATGGTGACTTGTGGAATCAACCTTTGCTTTATTATCTGAAAGAGTCAATGGTACATCCATTGGCGCTGTGCACTGATATTGGCACGACATACCTAATTAAAGATGGCCATTAAGCTTACACTGCAATGACAGCAACCGTGGGTAACATACATTTATGAGTCTTGGCATAACCTCATTCGGTCTTTATGCTCGCTTTACGAGGCTGTATTTTAAAGAGTTGGAAACGTATTGCATATTAATTTATTTTTAAAACTCGTTTGATTAGGATTGCCAAGACTTTGACTCTGTGTCCTAAACAGACATGGCATGATAAAAAGTTATGAATGCCATCTCTTCAACATTAAACCTATTTATCGATACCAGTCACATCCACATGTTTGCAGTATGCTGGGTAGCCCCGCCCACATAAAAATCCCATTGGTCCATATTTGCACTTATATTCAAATCTATTGTAATTTAAATTACAATACAATATACAAAATGCAATTAGCTGAACCTTGTTGTACATTTTTGAACCACTTATGTATGAATTTAAGTATCTTTATCTATAATTTCATTATTAGTTTTATTGTCTTTGAAATATACTGCTGAAAGTACTGACAAACATTTATAGTAAACTAAAATATACTCCAATGTCATATCTATTAAAATATCTATGTCATATATTTCAATGCATTTATAATGTCACATTTATAATGATGAAGTTGCAATTTAGGTTACACTTTATTTTAAGTATAAAAGGCCTTGTTAAAGTGTGATAATACAAATAAGTACGGAGTAATATTAATTAACTACATGTTATGTTGTGTATGGTATGTATGGTTAAGGTTAGGATTGGGGTTTGGCTTAGGGTTACTTGCATTCAATTATGCACAAGTCATTGTTATTATAATAGTAAGTACATGTAGCATGTGTAACAAGGACACCTTAAAATAAAGTGTTACCGAAATTTACATTTAAAATATGTTAACTTGAAATATTCAATAACACACTACATATAACATTATAATTAAGTACATTACATGTGCTTTAATATGTTAGTCAACACATCAAAAGTGCATTTTTAAAAGTGCACTTAAGTGTGTTCAAATATTTGTCATGAACATGTACTCTCTTTAAATACACTTAAGTGGCCTTTTAAAAATTGAAGTACACAACAGGAGCACATTGAGTACAATAAAGTACAAGGGTCTCTATTGCATTATATTAAATGTCAAAATGTTTTCTGTCTTTTTGTAGTGTCATGCAGCATATTAACAGACAAACTGGCACTGGCATCTTTGTGTTGTGCCTGGTTAGGATGTGTGTAAAATCTTTTAATTCATCAAGGAACAAATATGTTCTATCACTCACTCTTCTAACACTGACACTCTTTTGCTCATTTTGGTCATGTCAATTTAGTCCTATAGTCTTTTCCTCACTGGAGGAAACTCAATACAAAACCCCTGAATGGAAAATAGCAGTGCTCAGATGAAAAGTATACCATACTCTCATTATAATGTATGCGTTTGATTGCATTAAAGGAGGAAACAGCAACAATGTGATATAGAAAACATTGCAGTACTTGCATATGAAAACTAAATACGATTAAATTATTACGATTTTGAGATTTCTCCTACAGTGTGCACTTGTTGAGAGTGTTTATTTCTCATTTACCATCTCTAAGACATTTGTGGAACACAGTTTTCCTCTGAATACGGAGAAAGAGATGTTAATGTACACGTGACTGTACACCTTCCAATCATTTGGTTAATGGTCCCTCCTCCTCTCCCCCTCTCGTTCTTTATAGCCACCGGTCTGTTGCTGTGTGCCACCTTTAAACCCCTGCTCACTTTGGAGGCAAAAAGCATTTTTAGGCAAGCCTCCAGCTGGACTGCAATCTCTCTCTCTGGCTTGAGATGGACAGAAGGTATGGTGCCATGATAAGGACAGCTGGCCCCAGCATCTCTATGAGCCTGCGTGTGGAAGCACAGATACCTTTCAAAGCATGCTATCCTATTATTTACTGCTTCGGCTGTCAGATATTGTCAGCTTTTCCCAAACTGAACTCACGTTGTAGTGAGCACGTGGAATTTTCTGAGTTTTCTGTCAAACTTAAAAGGAACTTAAAGGGATAGTTCACCAAAAAAATGAATATAATGTCGTAACCCTCATGATGTCCCAAACTTGTATGAATTTCTTTCAGCTGCAAAACACAAAAGAAGATATTTTGAAGAATGTTGGTAGCCAAACAGTTGACAGTAATTATTGGATTCCGTAGTATGGAGAAAATAAAAATAAATATTATATGGAAGTCAGTGGCCACCGTCAACTGTTTGGTATCAAAATATCTTATTTTTTACTCAAAACAAGAAATACACTCGTACAGGTTTGGAACAAATAGAATTGTCATTGTCAGAATTGTCATTTTTGAATGAACTATCCCTTTAAACAAATATCAGTGTTACTAAATTGTATTTAAATATTGCTGAAGTGCACTACATTAGCATATAATGGATGGTTTTAAATAATCGTGAGTCTAAGTACAGATACTTAAAACTGGTGCTGTTTGAATTATCCAAACATGGTTTTATTGTGTTCAAGAGTGCATTTGAAACGACTTTCCTTTCTGATGATGTCATCGAGGGCCTTTCTTTTTCAGCTCCTGCCCTCCAACCAGCTGGCTCCATTCTGTTCTGAGAACCAATCAGTTCAGGTCTTGGCTTACATTCTTCTTTCATTCTAACGGACACATCACATAGTTTAAGTAAAGTGGGTTGCAAGTGACATTTTATATTGACTTCGTCATGCTCTGTTGGCACAGGTCAGATATAGACATCTTAACAATACTTCACCCAACCTATGAGTGAACAGTTGTCCTCAATGACCACCGGACAACCTCCCACTCCCTAAACGTATTTGTCATTCTGACACAACAATTATAGCAGAAGGACACGTCCACTTCGGCAACCTTCTTGACTAGAATAGATCGGTATAATTAATTTGCTCAGGATTGTTATAAGGTGGCACAAATCCGCGGATTGAACTGATAAGAAGAGGTGGCGTCGCTGATGCTGCTATCAGTGAAACCATTATCCTCTTCAATTAAGATGAAGATGTAAATCCCTAAAGAGGAACTGCATGTCAAAAAGAGACGGGGGATTTGTCTGAAACTCAGTACAAATTATGTTATACTTGTAGAATGCTTATAGTAAAAGTGTGGCTACCATTGTAAAGAACTGTGTATCATTAAATATATAGAGACAGTATGTTTAAGAAACAACCTTAAAGGGATAGCTTAGCCAAAATCCAGTCACATTTACCTGTTCTTACAGAGGACTTACTTAACCCTCTGGTTGTGTTCGGACTCCTGTCACACTTGTGGTGTTCCCGGTCAAAAATGACCGGACTCCAAACAACTGCTTATAAATCTGTCATTATGCTATATTATCACTAAATATTGGATTTAATCTTTTTGTCAACTTGTTTTCTTTCATTTAGGACTAGTTTTGTGTTTCTATTTGCATCTGATTAATCTTTAGCCTCATTTATCCGAAAGTAGGCACCTCATTTTTTGAGTGAAAAAAGCATTTTTTATGAATAATTTTCACAATATGAGATAAAAAATTATGAAAATTTGCACTGTTTCTCACACTAGTGTACTTTAATGTTTAATCAGGAAGTTTGCTTTTAAATGCTTTTATTTTGTACAAAATTGCAAAAAGTCACACTTGTGGTGTTCCCAGTCAAAAATGACCGGACTCCGATCAACTGCTTATAAATCTGTCATTATGCTATATTATCACTAAATATTGGGTTCAATCTTTTTGTCAACTTGTTTTCTTTCATTTAGGACTGGTTTTGTGTTTCTATTTGCATCTATTTTGTATCTCATATTGTGAAAATTATTCATAAAAAAAGATTTTTTTCACTCAAAAAACGAGGCACCTACTCTCAGATAAATGAGGGCTACGATTAATTAGATGCAAATAGAAACACAAAACCAGTCCTAAATGAAAGAAAACAAGTTGACAAAAAGAATAAATCCAATATTTAGTGATAATATAGCATAATGACAGATTTATAAGCAGTTGTTTGGAGTGCGGTCATTTTTGACCGGGAACACCACAAGTGTTACTAGGTGAAATAAAACCCACAAAAAATTACGAAAATTTGTACAAAAATTAATGAGAAGTACTTATACCCTATGTGAACAAAGTCAGGAAATTTGAGTCCAATGCGATAATGTTAACTATTATTTTCGGGAAAAAGAAAATCTTTTTCGGGTCAATTTGACCCGAACACAACCAGAGGGTTAAGACAATACCAGATCATATAGAGTAATTTCAAGAACGAGTTTCACAATTTGAGTTGAATTACTGAAATTAATGAACTTTTCCACGACATTCTAATTGATTGAGATGCACCTGTATATTCTATTTCCATAATAAATACTATTTTTTAAAGTATGCTAACGTGTACTATTTTTTCACAAGGTAAAACAAAAACACTGACATTTTTCAAAACATCTGTGTTTCAAAGATGAAAGTAAGTCACGCAGGTTTGGAACGACATGAATGTGAGTAAATGATGACAGACTTTTCATCCCTTTATACATATCATCTACATCAAAATATTGACTTGAGAATGTGGTGAAACATATATTGAGAAGGATGAGACGAACGGCTGGGTTGAGATCAGCCCCTGTTATCATGTTAAATGATGCTGTCCTGAGCCTCCACAGCATTGAACTGTTACTTTACATAAAGTTGTCGATATCATCAAGACTCATTCGATTACGCGGACAGTGATGGGGGTGCTACCAGACTTTGATGCGTGCCAATTTAAACCGAGCCCTCATCTTTCTGGACCCTGCTGTCGGCATGTCAACAACACACCAAATTAGTGTTTATTGAATCATTGTTCTATATGGGAAATTATAATTGCGAGAGCTGGTGGCATTACGCAAGTGCTGGTTCATGACTTTTCGAGAAAAACGGGCTGCCTTATTAAAGCTGGCTGCCCCAGCTCCTAATCTATTTCTAGGATTTCCGAAGTTTCAGCAAACTGAGGATTAGAGTTTTTTTCCCCACAGATTTAGCCTCTGTGCAGCGCTCTCCTCGCTCCCAGATGGAGCCGAGTTGTTTGCGTCTGCGCTTTTGGCGGTAGCGCCTGTGTTTTGTCTGTATGTCTGAGGTGCTTTTGAGGTTTGTGAGGTCTTGCTTGTAAACCGTTTGAAGCACAATACCCCTGTGATAGATGTAAACATAAACAGTCAAAACATATTAGCACCTTTACCAAACAAAAGTGTCGTTACACAGAATTTGGATGCCTGATGCAGTAAAAACAAGAATCAACTTTGAAGCATCAGCATTTGTTTTCCATTAATGGAGAGCAGTGCAGTCGTGCACCCATACGTGAGCTGCTGGTGTGATATCTGTGCTCTCTCTGTAATGGCACCTGTCCTGTCTTGCACGTCGTACAGGCTTTTTGTCTATTGCGGTCATCCAAATTCCCAAGGCAGCCGCATCTCCTAAAAGCTTTATTATGAGCAGTTCAAATGTCCTTTGTCTTCAGATTTCAGAGTTAGATGTTGCTCTCAGAAGTGAATTTTGAGTGCAACCTCCAAATTGAATAGGTAGGATTAATAATGACAATATGCGTATCTTTGGTCATTTATTTACGTGATTATTGAGATAAATAAGAGTATGTCTAAACCTATATAATATAAAACATGTGATAATATGTCTATATTTTCTCATCCAGAACCTTTTGTTCCCCTCCACCCGGTTAATCATATAGCATATATCTAGATTATATAATATTAACTGTGTAGATGAAATATAATCAAGATCTGATGCTGAATAATAATTGTATAAATGTATAAAAAAGTAATATTTATTTAACCTTAATTATTAACTTTATTAATTATTAACTAGCTATTTATTTTATCTATTTGATCTATTTATTTATTTTATCTATTTATTTATGTTAATTTATTTATATTTATTTATTATTTGCCTTGTTTATTAAATGTATAGATAGATTAGGTCTAATAACATATAATTAAGATTATATGATATATATAATTAATTTATGTAACTAAGATATATATGTATATCTGTATCACTTATTACAAAATAATATAATTTGAAAAAATATGCGTGTGAGACTAAATGTTATGTTTTCGTACAATTGACTGCATGTTCATTTTTTATTTATATTACAGTTTAAGTTTATATTCACTGCAACTATATATATATATATATATTTATTTATTTATTGTTTTATTTTTTTCCCCAGCCGCATTCTGTACAATTAAACACACTTATGTTTCACAAGGCGCATAATGTTATCAAAGGCAATGTGAAATCCTTGCAATTATTAGTTGAGTATGAGTGGATTTGGGGGCGGCTTATATTCAAAGTGGCCTTGAAACACTACCCCACACTGCTAAACGTTAGTGAGGAAAAACAAACATGGCAGCGAACACATGAACCGTGTCTTTATGACACAACAGCTGAAGAGATCAGAGCAAAACACAGGGGTCATTGAATCTGCCAGAGGCCAGCGGCCCCTGACCTTTCAACATCTCAATAGTGTGTGTGTGTGTGTGTGTGTGTGTGTGTGTGTGTGTGTGTGTGTGTGTGTGTGTGTGTGTGTGTGTGTGTGTGTGTGCATGTTTATGTGGTTTATGAGGACACAAATTTGTATAATGACATGGGTATGACAGGTATTACAAGGAGAAGGTGATTTATGAGGACATTTTCAGTGTCCCCATAATTTAAAACGCTTATAAATCATACAGAGTGAGTTTTTTTGAGGGAAAATAGAAATGCACCGTCTCCTGTGAGGGCTAAGTTTAGGTGTAGGGTAGGTGTAGGGCAATAGCACATACAGCTTGTACAGTATAAAAACCATTACGCCTATGGAGAGTCCCCGTAAACCATAAAAACCAACATGTGTGTGTGTGTGTGTGTGTGTGTGTGTGTGTGTGTGTGTGTGTGTGTGTGTGTGTGTGTGTGTGTGTGTGTGTGTGTGGCTTCTATCAAAAACTTTACACTGAAAGTAATTAGTAATTCACACCGCCTCGTTTAGAACCAAGTCAATATCAAGCCAAAGAAGATTTACTATGGTAATGTTAATACTGTGTTGTAAATATCTAAAAATATCCCAAGAATGCCTACTCTCCATACTTCAGTTTTGAACTTGAACCTGTAAAGCCTAACATATGAAGTAATAAGCCAGTAATATCTATTCATTTTAAATGCTACAGACAGTTCATTGAACCTTTATGCTAAATATATAAAAAGTGTGTTTTGTTTGTTGTGTATCATATTTGATACATCGGGCATTTATGGCTCATATAGTATAATATAGTGAGAATATAAAGCTCAAAGAAAAAAAAAACAGCTCAACTTTTCTTCAGAGCCGCAAAGAAAAAATACAAAATTTGGTGCAGATGCTGATATTTATATGAAAAAATATATATTCTGATGCAATCCGTGCCCCCCAATCAATTTATGTAAATATATTTGAAACATATTTTAGCAAATATATGAAAAGAACACTTGTTTCAAAACATATAATGCAATGCAATATAATAACAATTGATAGATGAACTAAAACACATTATTTAAAAGCCTCCGATTATATGATCCCCCCCCCTTAAAAAAAAAAGTCCAGTAAGTATTTATCTTGAAATATGACAGATTTCACAGCAAAAACACAAGTAAATCACAAGCTGAAGGTGGATGTTTTTACAATGATACTAAAAGGCTTTTTACTTGCTAAAACAATTATGAACTATCAATCACACGACAGAAGGCATGTTTAGATTATATATATTATACATCTATATATTTAGCTCAAAGTTTTGATCTTGTTGATCAGTTAGTCTTTATAAATCCGTGTTTCGAGTGTGATGCAGTAGGCTCTGTAGCGTTACACATATAGAGCTGTTCTGCAGAGCAAATGTGCCCAGTGTGTCTGGGAGGCTTTCAGCTGTTGGCGTCCTGCAGTGCTGTCAACACCCTGAAGATGCTCAAAACACTGTTAATACAGAGTCTCGAGGACAGAACCTCTCCACTGAGGTCCGTTGTCACACAGCGTCCGATGTCTGTGAAACGTTTGGCAGCGTGGCTCTAAAAAAGGCTGAAGGAACTGGAAGAGGAACGGGCTTTTGACTGCTGCTGTGGTACTGGAACGGAGTGGATGTGAAATTATATCTGGGGCTTTGTGGAAGCTTATCGCGGGGAAGCTGGGGGCATTTTGGGGCACTTTGGAGAAGCATGACGAGAGGGACAAATTGGTCACATGTATGATGATAGTTTTACATGGCTCTGATGATCCTGTGCTTAAGCTTTTTAACTGCACAAGGAAACAAATACAATCTTTTTTTTTATTTTGGCTACTTTATAATCCACAAAGCATGATTCAGAGACTACAGGCATATCCGATATCAAAGCCAACTCCAAATGTATACTGATGCACCTGGCAATGAAAGAGATTCTGACATTTCACACAGAAAGCAACTGTTCAGTCCAGTTCTGAGTCTGCAGCTCATATTACCACACATATGTTTTTGATTAAACTACTCTAAATGTATGTGCCATCATCTTCCTTTAGTGAATTAAAAGATTTAGATCAGCTGTAGTGATTAAGAGTGGAGGCCGGGTCTGCTGGCAAATCCCTTTCAACAGTTCCTCAATATTTGTTTGCATTTTGTAATCTATGACAGTAAAACCAAAATATTAATGCCAAGATATCTGCTGCTGGTATTCTGGCATGATATCAATGCACTGAATGAATGACAAACATTTGAGCCATGTTAGAAGATAGTATTCCAACAGGGTTATTAAAACTGAAGCTAAAATTAAAACCAATAAAACAAATGTGTTCAAGTAAAAGCACCATTAACTGATATAAAATATTAAAAAACATTATTTATTTATTTTCTATACCTTTTTAATCAAGGGGATGTTTTTTCTTGAAATTCACACGATTCACAAACTAAAAGTTGCTAGTGACTGTATTCACAAAGACACTTGTTTTAAAAATGGAATTAAATTAATTTGCAATGAAATTAAATAAAATGCATTTTAAGACGCAGACATGGCAAATTAAAATGATATGTTTTCAGGAAAATTAACCAGCACGCAAATATTGCAGACAATTATCACAATTAAAATACGATTTATTGTGCAGCCCAATGAGTTTCCATAATTTATACTTTTATTTAGCTGTTTATCACTGTGAAGCTGCTTTGGCACAATCTGTATTGTATAAAGTGCTATCGAAATAAATGTGACTTGACTACATTTTTTGAAAATGTAATTGTTTTTGAGTTTTATATGCATATCAAAAAGTCTGTGCTCATGACGCGAGCTGCTGAAAAGAGCATCCATCTAGCATGTTTGCATGAGAAAAACACATAAAAACTGCTGACACAAGAAGACGCCATGTGTGAACGACCCATAAGTGAAAAGAAGTGACTTTGTTATTAAGTTTAAAGGCATATGCACATTCTAATCCATTCCTTCTTCAGTGGCACCTTGTGATTATCTGACTCTGTGTGACATTTGTTGTGTGTATTGACTCTAGTCTCACCATTGTGTTCACTTATTGCCACTTTATCAATGAAAGGATAGTCCATTCACATGCCAATCAAGAGCAGCCACACTGGATTACTAAACAGATCGTTGACCTTCCTCCATCACATAAAGCAGCGTCCTGTGCAGGGACACACTTCCTCCTCTGCTGTCCTTTCCTTTACAAGCGCTCTCTGAGGGTCGCCCTTTAGCAGATTTGACTAATTAACTGCCCTTGTGTTGAGCAGTGATAGCTAGTGGGGATCTGTAGATGTTATGACAATCAATACAGCCTTGTGTTTTCCTTTCCAGTTAGCATTTGGCAGGTTGTTTTTATCCAAAGAGACTCGCGGTACTAACCAGGGGTTAAAGGGATAGTTCACCCAAAAATAAAAATTATGATCCACACCTGTTTGGTTTAATTTGTACACGAAAAAATTTATTTTGAAAAAGTATATTTATTTTGTCCACACAACAAATCCAATGTTGTTTTGGGTTACACTATAGGAATACATGTGTCGATAAACAGACAATGTGCTGGTCATTATCTGTGTAGTTTACACGCATTTCCAAGTACTTTACTGAAAGCAAAACATGCTTGTTATACATGCAATATTGGCAAAGTAATAGTGCACATAGTATACATAAATATTATGTGACAGGTACATTTACATTTATGCATTTAGCAGACGCTTTTATCCAAAGCGACTTACAGTGCATTCAGGCTATACATTTAGTAAGTAAGGCATAATGTATATCCAGCCAGATGTTATTGCAAAATTATTATGTGATAACAACCGGCTGGAAATACATTGTCCTGCTTATTTCACGGCTACTTGCCACTTAAGTAAATAATCTGCCACAAAATATTGATTTGACTTTAAATGTTTTATTAGCCCTTTAAACGCAAAGCTTCTGCAAAGATAAACAGTTCATAATGGACATTTAAGACATCATGTACAATCGTACCGCTAATTACACAGCTTTTACCACAGAAATAAAGACGAGGACATAAAATGGTATTTGAGATTAAAGCACTTATCTGTTCATTATCTTAAATCTATTTACAGTGTGCAAAACTATAATTCTGGCAAAGGGACAATCACTTCAGCGATATTACTGAAGGCCTATTATTAATTATTAATTCATTTTACAGTAAATACAATCAATAACTGAGGTTATGCAAGATGATAGCAGTTGCATCTGAATGAAACTAGAAAGAGAATAGCGGTGTAATATAAGTAATGTTGGGGGTAACACATTCAAAGTAATGTGAGTTGAGTAATCAGATTACTTTTTTCAAGTAACAAGTAACGCATTTTAATATATAAGAAAATATCCTGGTTACTTTTTCAGATAAGTAACAGCAGTTGTTTTGTTTTCCCATTTATTGACTGACATCTCTGTCTGCATGTAGAGAGAAATCGTGAATAAGTGCAGAGGTGGTGTGAACATGATGTTACTGTAGTTATAGACTAAATATGAACATGTATTTACTCATCTCACATGCACAAAAACAGATTCAGCATTCCTCAGAATTAATAAAAACAAACAAGCCCAGTCCAGAATTAAAAAGTAGCGCAAGAGTTACATAAAAGTAAAGTAACACATTTATTTCCATAAAAAGTAACCAAGTAATGTAATTAGTTACTTTTTTAGGGAGTAACACAATATTGAAATGATTACTTTTAAGAGTAAAGGCCAAAGAATACTTCATTTACGTGTAAACGAGGGACAGTGTAGAGTGCGTGTGACGCCAATCTCATCATCAGAATAGTACGCGTGTACTGTACACGCAGGTCGCTCATGCACATTTAACTCTCTTGCAGTAATTAGTTTATCCGCGAGGTGGAAACCCTGCACGGAGGTATCGATTCACAAGGTAGCTGAAGAAAGATAAACAGAACAAACCGGACTGCAGGTTAGCTACAGCGACACTGGACTGGAAGCCCACAAAGACGAGAGATTGTGTGAAGACGTTAGAAAATATCCTCATTTGTACATCTGTAGCATGAAAACATACAAAGATATTTATATGGATTTTAACCTGTGGCGAGAAATTGCACAAACACTGGCCCCGGTTCATGGTTAGGCCAGGAGAGGTATTTCTATTTGGCAATAATGCAAACAAATGTTTGACTTTATTTTTGTCTTGTTTCTAGTCAAAATATATAAAATTTCTTAAATCAAGATACTTTTACTAGATAAGCAAACCAGACTTAAGATATTTAGTCTTGTTTACACAAGAAAAAATACAACTAAATTAAGTGCATTTTGCTTAAAACAAGTAAAATGATCTGCCAGTGGGGTGAGTAAAATACTCTTGTTTTAAGAATATTAAACGCTAACGAATAGGTAATGTACACGTAAAAAAAAATAAGTATATTTTGGCCTTAACTTTTTCCTAAAACTGGATATCAGAGAAGTGAAAGAAGCGCCGGCCTCAAAGACCCAGATGAGCGGTGTGTTATTTGCCGCTGCTAATGATGACGGTTGTTATCGGGGAATAACACACCTTGGAATATTGCGACTGACCGATCAGAATCAAGTATTTCAGAGAGCAATGTAATAAAACAACAACAACAATAACTCTAAAAGAAAACTCAATGCAACACATTTCAAAATCGAGTAAAACTGTCGGAAATCATTACAGAAAATTCCTTCATATTAACTCAGCCCTATTTTTATAGACTTTTCTTAGAGTGCATGTAAATTTCATTGTATTGACAAAACAAAATATCTTCTTATGCGTAGAATGAGTAAATGATGATTTTCATGTTTGGGCGAACGATCCCGTAAAGTCTCTTGCTTAATGTAAAAGCAGAAAGTCTCCATTACTTGTGTCACACCTACTGTACCTGAGACTGAACACACTTGATTGCCTGATGAACTCTGAGAGGTCAGTCACATGCCACGGGCTTAAATACACAGAAATAAACGTGATTCAAACTACTTACTGGAATTTCTCGAGATTTCAAGCAAACGCTACTGAAATAGACTACGCTTCCCAGAACTATGTTTATGCGAAGATGCTTTGATTCTTGGTAGTGGTGCTTAGAAACTATGCAGATTGAAAAGTTAATGTGTTACTTTGTTTGAGATGTGTGTGTTTAATTGAAGTGTGAAGTTACTAAAAATACTATATATGGTTTTCACTATATTTAACAGGCTAGTTTAGAAAATAATTGTCATGGTTTCATCATCGTCGTAAAAAGGAATTAACAATAAAAGCTAATGGTTAACTGCAAGTTAAGTCTTAATGATCCAATAAACGGCTTTGATGAGTAATTAAGAGTACGGTGTTAAAGCGTTAAAATATAAGAGGCAGAAACTTTGTTCTTGCAATCCACACAGAAGCTGGCGTCTCAACATGGTGTTACTTTTCTCACCAATTACTCAGCCTTTATCATTAGCGTCTGGGCTGGTGTGTGGTCATGACACCCTCCAGGAGGTACAGAAGACGAGGTGTCATCCGTCCCAAGTGTCAAACCGCTAATGGGGATGATCTGAGGGTGGTCTCAGACAAATGGGGCTCTTAGAACCAGATCTTCCCCACTTTTCCTTCTCATAGCCGACACTCTTCTTCAAATGACCAATGTTACATTGCTACAACACGGCAAGTGTAACGGATGTATACCAGTAAGGGCTGTGTGTAAAACCTCACTCCCCTGACCTCAAAAGAGGCGCTCTAGCGACTGACGCTAGAGGCTGTAGCCTTTGGCGTTCCTTGTTAGAGCGCCCGCCTCCCACGCCGGAGTCCCGGGTTCGCGACCCGCTCGGTGAGTTGGTGCGGACCCGTGTTGGGGGGAGTTACATTGGTGCCGTGACCCGGATGGGAGTGAGGTTTAGGGGGGTGAGTGTAACGGATGTATGCCAGTAAGGGCTGTGTGTAAAACCTCACTCCCCTGACCTCAAAAGAGGCGCTCTAGCGACTGACGCTAGAGGCTGTAGCCTTTGGCGTTCCTTGTTAGAGCGCCCGCCTCCCGCGCCGGAGTCCTGGGTTCGCGACCCGCTCGGTGAGTTGGTGCGGACCCGTGTCGGGGGGGTTACACAAACATAAATCTGAGGCCAAAGACAAGGAGAATTGCATTAGGTATATAACTATCCCATGCCATAGAAGAACCTTTTCTGTTTTCCCAAAGAACCTTTCGCTGAACAGTTTAAAACCTTTATCGCATTAGATGATTTTAAGAATCTGAAGAAATTATTTCCACTATAAATAACTTTTTTTTTTTTGCAATGGAAATATTCTATGGATGTTAAAGACTCTTCGTAGAACCATAAATGCCAATGAAGAAGCTTTATTTTAAGAGTGTAGTATTATGTAGTATTATGAACTAATGAATGAACTAGTTAGCAATTTAGCACATAGTCCATGCTTTCTCTTTTTATAAGATACCAGTTCTGTTTTAGCCCTCATTTCCATTTCTGTGTCCAAATGACTTCAGATTTTTAGGAATCAATTATAACAATCTTTCATTTCACATTCTTTCCGCCTTCTGACAATGCACTGATTGTGAGTTGGCATGTTGTTGTGCATAAATAATTAATCTGCTGTTACAATGACAGTGTTCTCCTTGTTTAAAATGGTATGCATACTTGTATTGAATGTGCCGTTATAGTATACTTCAAATCTTAAATGTATATAAAAAACTGTACTTGCAGACTTTCATGGCTATGTTTCTTAAAACACTTAAGTATGCTTAAAAGGTGCACTTTGTACGTTTTACTTAGAAGTACATTTTACATCATTTGGCTTTCCACTTTTTACATCATTGTATATCTAAAATTATAAAGCACATGTAAAGTACTTAATTATAATATTAACTGCAGTGTGTTATTCAACATTACATTTAAAGTTAATATATTTTAAAGTTGCAACTTGATCATTGCAAATGTGAAATTTCAAATATATTTAAATATGAAGCTTCAACAGAAATTACATTACTATACATATTTCTGTTTAACATAAATGATTGTCAGTACGTTAAGTAGTACCTAAACCATATTTCAAAGACAATAGAGTTGTAAAATTACATACGTCCTACTTAAGTGTATCAAAAAGCTGTCTAAAGTTCAGCTAAATTAATTTAATATCAATTAACATCTATTATATTTTGCAGATAAAGACTAGTTAAGTGTTCAAAGACATTACATTCAGTCCACAATTAAGCATATTCTTTTAAAGTATAGTTATTTCTGTAATAAGTATTCTTTTTAAAGGTATGCCAAAGTGTACTTCTTTTTCACAAGGTTTGGGCACAGTGCATTGTAGGCAAGGAGCCATAAGTCACATCGAATGCAAAGCCGGGATTCATTAATCTTTGTATATTAACAAATTTCCTCTTGCACTTGTAAAACCACTCATGTGCAGGCTTCACATGACGGCTCCAAATAAGATATTCAGACAAACCTCTAAACCAGTGCAACCATTTAAGCTCTCCAAGTGCAAACCCAGCTCTCAGAAATATATGAAGGATGTTCCAAGTGCAATGCTATCGAATCCAAATCTGATAGCGTGGCATAGGCCAGAGTTTCAGGTCAGCGCTCAGGTTAAACTGTACAAACAAACGGCTCTCGCCTGCACTGGATCATTACTCATGTAAAATATGTGCATGTGACATTTTCTTCCTCGGTGGGGGAGGGGAAGCCATGCATATATGGTGCATGCGGGCCATCAATTGCATTACGTGTAAAAGGGCTTTCACTTCAAGCATATTAAATCTGTTGTGTATATAAAACGTGTTGTATGAAAGACTGTGAGTTATGTGGACATGATGCCTACAAGCTCTGAATCATGATGTCCGTGTGAATGTTTTCATTGCATTTGACTGGAAGTGCAACATACAACATCAGACGTTTGCTGCTCATGTGGAATATTTCAGCCTGTTTGTGTGTCAGAAAAGACAGGAAGCGAAAGGGACATTGCATAAACTGTTTTGACATAAACTCATATCACTGTTTTCCACAATCTTTCTTTTCTTGGACGTTGCCAAGACAGACTGAAGCTCGCCTTACAGATGCAAGCTCAAGGAAGCCATATTGTGACATTTACAATTAGTGTTGCTGCTTAAGGCTAATCAAAGAAGTCCCACTCCACCTTGAAATGTCAAGTTTCTAGATTAATTTGTGTGAAAGCAACACACAATGATTCACTGTGAGAACAAAAAAAGCCTGGACTGTTTTTGTAAAATAAGCATGTTAAACTCTGCATTTACTGGAGTAACTTAATCTCGGTGGCATGAAATGGTGTTTTGGGGATAGGAAGCAAGGCAATTTGCATGTAAGAATGATGCGTTTAATAGGGACTGTAAATGAGGTTACATGATATTGGACAAGTCCGCAAATCTGGTTTCCTAGCAATCTTGCATGAAAAAGCATGCACGACTTAAAATAGCCAGTGGAGAGCCAATCATAATACTTTATTTTGAGAATGTAATTTTCTCAAGCCTCGCCAGTAATTAACCTCGCTACAAAAAAGGTATTGGAAGCACCGCACTCGCAATTCCAGCTTCAGCACAGCAAAGGAGCGGCCATATGATAGGGAGGAATGAGAGGGAGAGAAAGCCAGTGAAAAGGGCTCTGGATTCGGCTTTATCTGTGAATGTCGGCTCTCTTTTGCTCCGATTTTTATTTAAAACTTCTTTCTTTGGCTTCTGCTGAATTGGGGGTTTTGTTCAGCGTTAATTCACTTCCAGTTCATTCTAAGCCTTCTCCGAGCTGCTGGGATCGCTTATAATGAAGGCGGTCAAACACCTCGGCAGATAATTGACTGCAAGTGGTCCGACTTGTTTTGCAAAGGCCTAACAAAGGAGACAAAGACTATTGAGGGGAAAAAGAGAAAAGATCTGAATCTTGAAGCTCATTGCGCAGGCGAAGTGAGAAGAATGTGTCCACCTGTGCCAAATTACCTCCTTTTGCTCGGTGCCAAACTAGGGATCTGTTCCAAAACCCAGTGAGCTGCTCACTGCCTAACAAAGGAAGCATCCTAACTGGCACGGAACTTAGAAGTGACTGATTTGGAACACTCTCGCCACACAAATGCTCTAAGAAGAAACATTTTAGCAGACTTTAACATGAGCATGTCACCTATCACTGCAATAAGCATCAACTTAAATGCACAAAATACTGTATAGTTAATATTATATTCCAATCATCTTCTATTTATTTATTTAAGCTGAGCTTGTTGAATGGTTAATTATTGAATTATTAATACTGCCTTCATAGGTTGTCAGAAATGTTCCATTTCTATCATTTTAATTATGAGTTTGTTGTATTCAAGTGCTTTGTTGTCAGAAAGAACAGAATTCATCCTTACCTGTTTTTGGGGGACATCTTGTTAAAGTCAAAATGCACTGAATATATTTAGATGATGTCCAATGGATTGTGACAACCATACAATATAAATATTATTCACACTACTGTATACAATCATGCAATCTAGAATTTTGGTCAAATAAATGCTGTTTATGCTGCGTAAAATACATACAGCATGCATCAAAATGTTATATATACACGTGATGTTTTAAGTTAATGGCCTGCCCAACTTTGTTTCCTAGTCGTAAATTTAACCCAAGAGGCCATTTATGTCCAATTTCCAACAAGGAAACACATATTTATGATAAATCCGATAGAAAATGAAGGCAGCATAAGAAAAGAAAAAACATCAAGGAGAGCATGTGTCTAAGATGCATTATAATATTGTCTGGCAGCTCTAGAGGTTTTGGAAAACAGCTATTTTTTTATCTTCCATTACACAAAAAATAAATATACTTCAAGTTAAAGTAACCTTAAGTGCAAGAATATTTCCCATGTATACTTTATTTGAAAAGTGTCCTAAAATCACTCTACTATAGTAGCATACTTTTAAGTGTACTGTTTTGATACTTCTTTTGGCTCATTTGGCCCATAAATGTATAAAACTATAGTTTTCTTTAAGAGAACTTCACATTATACTTCTAATTTGCTCACATGACGGAAGAATTGTCAATAAAACAGCCCAATGTTTATCTGTTTCTGTGTGGGTTGATAACACTGTGTACAAAAAAGATCAAGTTCATTTCTATGTACTATTCACTCCAAGATATTACAGCTCAAAGCTGACTCGTTGCTATAAACTTGAACATGTAAGTATATAAAATAAAACATATTCTGTAGTACTACCAAAAATAAGCAATTCATTTTTTTTTCATAGATCATACAGTACTTGTACAAGTAGGATATGCTGTATATATATATCAGTTTAAGCCAAGTACACTTAAGTACAATTTTAGTATCTCTGAAAAGTACATAAAAAATAGATGGAAATTGTACATATTATTTTTAGCACATTTGAAAAAAACTTGAATAAACCTTTTTAAGGGTTTTCTTTGCAATTAAACTCAGGAGTCAATATTAATGTGTATATGTATGAATATATATATATTGCAAAGACTCAATGAATCCAGTGTTTTTACCAAACCAAAGAAAAAGCCAAATACAAAACTAGCAGCCTTTCTGGTTAACAGTTGCAAATCATAACAATCTGTCTTTCTAAGAAGGCTTTGCTTGGCATATCCATATTTCATAAATGTATTCAACTTTACTTTAATAAATAATGTGAACAGCAATGCTACTGCATGTTATGACAGTAATCTTACATTTGAACGAGATAAACATGTTGCTGGAATCCTAGTCCCACTTATTTCTTTCTGAACAGACTGATTCATGCTATAAAAGTGATACGTAAAGCGCTGCTCAAATTTCCCCAGAATCAGCATCCTCAGAGTTAGCAGATATAAACGGGTTCAGATGCAGTGCTGGGAGAGTTAGACAGTGACCTGATGGCGGACTGATCTCACAGTGTGCCACTATCTGGGATCTAATGTTGTACTCTTTAGGCAGCAAGGGTTATTTTTAACGGCCAGCATGCCTCACGGTCTCCTGATGTGGCATCACCGAGTGTTGGCTCATTGGCAGTCACACCGCTGCCATATAAACCGAGGGCATTCGGTGGTCAAACCATACTAACCTTAAACTACTTCAAATTAAATTAAAAATTACAATAATAATTATAATAACACATTTATTTGAGACAATTGACATGTAATCCACATGTTCATTTAGTTTTCTGATTAACTTGATCTACTACAATACTTACATATATATATAAGTATCAGTTAATTGCCTAGGAAACATCTCATTTTGATAAATATTTATATATAATTCAGCATATTTAAAATAGTTTAGTGCAGTGGTTCCCAACCCTGTCCTAGAGGACCCCCTGCTCTGCACATTTTGCATGTTTCTCTAATCAGAAACACCCAATTTAGTTCTTGCAGTCTCCACTAACGAGCAGATGAGTGGAATCAGGTGTGTTATATACAAGGTGCAGGACAGCGGGGCCTCCAGGATGGGTTTGAGAACAGAGCCGATCCTCCCTATACGCAGAATACGCAAGCTGCGTAGGGCCCCTGGAACAACAGGGGCACCCTTGCTCTCAAAGATGATTTCATTTTAGTTTAGTTTTTTAATTTGGCCAGCGGCTATGAAAACATGAATGCCAATTTATTGTAATGCGGTGCTGTCGCCCTTTCTACGTAAAAATCAGTCAAATCATGTAACGTGAATGTCGTAAAGTCTTTTGCTCAAGACAAAAAAAACTAGTTGAAAGCATAACGAGCCGCGGAAGAGACACTGTTTCTCGAGCGCTTTCCGTGAGCGCGATTCGAGACGGAGTGAAACACGGACAAATTTATTTATGTCAAATAAAATTTTCTGCATGCATAATATATATATATATATATAAACAACTTAACTAGCCTCACACTTGTGTTAATGCTTATAGTCGTAGTACTGAAGAGCAACAGTCACGTTACTCTGTAATGTTAAAGTGCAAAGAACATCCAGTGTGACAACAGTTTTGACATCGCATAAATCGTGTCCTCTTTTCTGTGACTGTATTTAGGCAGTTATGCTATTTCTGGTTGGGGGAAGAGTACAGTGTGTATGACTCATAAGCCAATGAGCAATCTTTTTTTATTTCCCCCAGTCACTAAACTGTGAAACGATGAATCATACTCATTTCTGAGGTAGGAGGAGGATATTAGCGTATTATCGTGGTATCACACTGGCGTGCTGTTTTTACAGTCACTCTCAATGGGGAACGCAAACATAGTCAGAGAAGATCGTCAAGGAGAAGAATAGTAGCAGCTTGTCGCCGGGTGAATTTGAATGATTCCCTTTTTCTCTATGACAAACGACGACATCCCACACCCTCCCTTTCTTCTGGCTCCTAAAAGGGAAGTTGCTTTCCTAAAAACGTCCATTTACATTGACCTATTTATGGCACGGAGTGAGAGGAGGACAATGGTTGGCTGGTATATCTGACAGTTTTCGTGACTGCGTGCCGTCACAAGGTTGCCTTAGTTGAAAGGCAACATACCATCCTTTGCCCTTTTGCTGAGCCCACCTGTTGGAGTCACAAGGGGGTGTCAGGAGAGCCTGCGTTCAGACCGGCCCCGGCGTTTAACACACTAGTGAGAATGTCACAATGAGCCCACAAGCGGTTGTTGTTTTATGGCCATTGAGAATCACGTTGAATAGTAGTGTTGGCAGGATGAATATGTAATAATGACAGCCTAGAGGTTTTAACGGGATGAGGGCCTGAAAGAGGTAATTGAGATATTAACCAGGGAAAAGGAGAAAGACATTTAAGAGTCTGAGGAGGGAGTGAAGCTGAATGATTGGAGCACATTTGCAAGCGGAAGAGTAGTTTTAGTTGATATATTTGCTTTGTGCTGCAAATACTTTTATTTTCACGTTTATGTGGGATAGTCAGTGTAAATTTAATATCGCAGAGTTTCTATTAATAATTAGCATTCGGTTTTATTGTTATATATTCTATCTTTGCTATCATTTTTGTTAAAGTTTTAGTATTTTTTTGTGTGTTTTGTCAATTTCTCCCCCGATACCGATAGCGATTATTCATAATTATATCTGCCGATATCGATAGTTTGATTTTCCTAAGGGAATATTTCCTAACAAATGCTGTAAACTATACAAGGAGCCCTCTCAATCGGTACATTATTATAGTTTTAGAGGTTAAAATGAACAACAAAACCATTTGCTCAACTGGTATTATTGCAATATTTATTTTATATTTATATCTGCTACATTTTCATATATAATAGCCACACTCAAATAAAAACTGAAATGTTTAATTAAAAGTGAATAAGCTCTTCTTCTTTGTTTTGTTATAGCTAACGAACTGAACACTGGATAACTTTCCTGAGTTAAATGCAATGTTGTACTTTATCTTTCAACATACCTTTTGATGTTTATTCATGTTTTTTCATGCTACATTTTTTTATTAAAGTGTAAGAACAGGATTTGAAAGATGATACTTAGTTGCTTTTCAGAAGTAACAAAGCACTTTGCGATTATTGGATGGGATTCACGCTACAAATGATCTTTGGTGTAGATGAAAAACCATGGATCTGGCAACCCTGTCTTGAACTACGGTTCATTTTTAGAGTCAAACTTGTATTGAGTTATTGTTACTTTAACTTCAACAGTCCTAAATTCACCATGAGATGTCTTCATACTCAGTATGAGTGGGATATAATTGGCTGTTTTGAACATTGGACAATTACCGATAGTGAAATGAATTGCTTTTATCGGCTGATACCGATTATTAGCCGATACATTGGTGCATGCCTAAAAGGTAATTCATTGATATCATATAATTTGCCTGTTGAGTTTTTTTTGTGTATACTTTAAAGATCTGAAGTACACTACAACTGCACATTCAATACACTTGTTTTTCACAAGAGAAAACTAAAATGAATAGCATGTGCAAGTAAGCTGAAGTTATCTTTGCTAAACTTCTTGCCTTTTCTACACGATTATGGCTGATAGGTTGGAAGGCAAGCATGGCGCATGGAAGTGATGTTTGGTTTGTCGATTATTTCCTTGTCCTGGCTGTTTGAATAAGCTCAGATATGGAACAGAGGATTCAGTTTTGAGCCCAGTCCAATTGTATTATCAATGCTTCGCACAGAAATGGAAGATAGAAAAGTGTCGTTTTTGAAGGCACAAGAGCTGAACTTTATGCCGGTGATATCTAATGACAGGCTAAATGATCTTTCAGGCATCCAAAATATTAAACTGACAATCTCTTCTGTCACAATCTTACATTACCTGCTCCTTTTAATTGCCAATCGCTTTATACGCACAACACTGTGTCCAGCCCAGAAGGGCTTAATGTGGCTGTTTTCATTGCCTGGGTTTATAGACACTGTACAAGGCAAAGATCACTAAATAGAACAGTCACTCAAGGCACTGGTATTTTTATAATAGGGTTTGAAGCTGCCAGGCTACTCTCATATAGGTTAAGGTTCTGTTCCCAACAGGTTTTTAGAGACTGGCACAGACTGAGATGCCAGCTGGCTCCCACGTGATGCCAAGTATACTGGCATGCCCAGTAAAGCTCTGCTGGCCATGCAATGCCTTTTCATATGCACTGCAACGTGTCAATGGAAATAATCTGTCCGTCTCTATTTGCAATATGTCACTGCACACGCGTGCTGCTATTTCTTCGTTTTCCTGAGGACAACACTTCACGTAATCATTATGATATGGATGAGAAGATGGCCCTCATGGACATCCATGGCATGTGTTTTGTAGTCAAGCTGGTACATATTGAGTGCTCGTGATGTTCTGCTTTCTTTGGCTGGAAATGGCTGCTGTTTGATGAACAGATAATACATTTCCTCCATGAAATTTACAAAAGCAGCTTTTCAAATATAGCACAGACATACTTTATAGGGGAAAAGTGCACTTAAGTGTATTGAATGTGCACTTGCAGTGTACTTCGAATCTTAAAAGTAAATATATATTTTTTTAAAGTGTACATGAAGATAATATAATATTAATTTAATAAAAGGCCACTTAAGTGTATACTTAAAGAGTGTACGCATTCATGGATATGGTTAAAAAAAGTAAAAAATTAAATATGTAATTATGTAAAATAAAAAGTTTAACTTTAAAGTACATTTTAAGTCATCATGTTTTAATAATCTGGTCATACTTTAAAGAAGTACACTTATTTTGATATGTTGACTAACATACTAAAGCACATATAAAGCACTTTATTATAATTTTAACTCTAGTCTATTATAGACTATTTATGGTAGCTTGTTTCAGTGATGCGATACAAAAATGATAAAGTAACTGCAACTTTTAATTCTATTCAGACTTTTTTTCTCACAATTTTGAGGATAAACAGTCAAAATTGGGAGTTAAAAAGTCATAATTGCAGGAACAAATTTGCACGTTATTTATTTTCATTTATTTTTTTATTATGTGGCAGAAACAAGAAAAAGCATTTTGAGATGTAAAACTTAAAATTCTGAAAAAAAAAGATTTGCGAGATGTAAATTCTTAATTATCAGAATTCTGACATTTCTTCTAAGAATTGCAAGTTTATATCTCGCAGTTCTACATTTATACTTCGTAGTTAATATAAGACATGAAATAGTGAGACTCGCAATTTTGACTTTTATTCTGAAAAAAATTCTGAATACAGATATAAACTCAGAGTTGCGAGACATGAAAGCAGCAATTATCTTTTTTTTCTATCCCATGGCAGAAACAGACTGCCATAGCTATTACATATAATGTTAATATAGTTGAAAATCAGCTGACGGTCAGCAGTAGAAGTCAAAAAGACCCAACGCGTCCACTGGCTCAGAATATGTATGGACCCTGCTGACGTCCAAATGAATTAGGCAGCATTAGCATAAAAGAGTTTAGTAAAGAAAGTGGTCCCACGATGGCTGAAATCTGCATACTGCTCTTATATTCACCTTTTTTTGTCTTGTCACATCCTCTGAATCAGAAACACTGTATAGTCTAGAGATATTTTCGCTGGCTTTGCATTTACTATTCATTTCAAAATGACCGTATCCTGAATAGGAGATTAACTTTAGATTCAGCCTTCAACTTGACAGGCGTTCAAATCTTTCCACTATTATTTGATATCATTTCTTGAATAGGGATGACTTCCCATCAACTCTCTCTCACTTTATCTTTATTTATTTAATTGTGACCAGTTAATGCACTTTAAAAGTGTACATTTTCTGCTTGAACTTTTCACGAGAAATGAGGTTATTTGATCCTTCGACTTCAAAAGGAGTGTACGTGTGAGTGCTACATCCACTGAATTATAACATTACCCTGTGTAGCTCGGAAGAACAAAATCCCATAAATATCTTGTATTATGAATTATTTAAGGACTCATTGACGATGTCCTGTGAGGGTGGATGGGGAGCTTGATTTGTTTTGTTGCTAACTAATATCTATATGCTTATGGGGTGTAATAAAAATCCAATTACGTAAAATACCTGTGTCATTAACCTAACGGTGTTCATATAAGAATCAGCGGGAATTAATAAACAAACGCAGTAGTGCCTTCCACATGTGGGCTTATATTAAAAATATGCCATCATTATTTTTGCAGCACACCACCTTTGAACGCAATACATAGGGGGCCTTTTGTGGGAGGAAAATGGTATATATAATTTTGTTATTGGAATATAGGTTTTAACTGAGCCCACATTAAATCCAGTTGAAATTATTGACTCCTTTGATTGTGCCTTTAGATACTAATATGAGTGAAATAAGCTCAGCCCAGTTTAACATATTTAAATCCATCCCATGTATCATTCTACATTCTGAAACAAATCTGCATCTTCCGTCTGGAATTGCTGATGACATATTATAGACAGCCTTTTCTCCTAAGCAACACATCTCCATCGTTATCATACATGAAGCTAGAAAATAGGATTTTCCACTTTCTGTGCCTGGAAATGCTAGTAGCTGCTATTAGATGAACAGAAAACAACTGTGAACTGTGAAAAAAAGGACAATTCCTGAGGCTGTTTTTGAAGAAGAGTTTAAAAGCAGCTTTTCCAATACAGATAGAGAGATACATCCCTTGTGAAATAGACGTGTGTTTATTATTATTGAATGTGTACTTGTATAGTGTACTTCAAATCTTAAACTATATGTTATGTTATATGTACGTGCAGTAAATACAATATTAATGAAATAAAAGAACACTGTCTTAAGAAACAACGTCATGATAGTGTACTCTCGTTAACACTTTTAAAACGTGCACTTTGTTCAATTCTGAATAATTTACCCTTTTAACTGTACTTGACTTAAAATAAAAGGCCACTTTGTAATAATGTCTTTTTTTAACTTATATTTTAAAGTACATTGTTTAATATTCTTTCTTTAAAGTGTTATTGTAGTGTTATTTGATATGACATTGTTAATTTTTACATGTACTAAATTGCAATATAATGTCCAATTACAAACATATTTAAATACATGACATATACATTTCAGTAGAAATAATATTAAAGTAGTTAACCATAAATGCTGTCAGTACATTTGCAAGTAAACTTTATGCATATTACCCTTCAAATACAATTGACATAACTATGAAATAATATAAAGATACTTAAGTGAGTAAAAAAATCTAATTGCATTTAATATAATTTTAAGTGCAGTTTCATTTAATTACAATTGATATTACGTGTCTGAAAACCTTACATTCAGTTTGCCCTTAAGGATACTGCTTTACAGTATATGATTTACATAATAAATACTTTTTTTAAAGTGTGCTAAAGTGTACTTCCTTATCACAAGGGATCCGCTGAACTTGCAAGACCTTTCACAGACCCGATGGTATCAAGTGATTCACAGACAGTCGGTGAAAGGGAAAACTTTGGACTCAGGCGGGGGTGAGATGAGGGGATCACGAGAGTTTGTGATGCCATTGAAGAGGAACATGGCATGACAGATTCTCCCAAAGATATGATGCGTCTGGCTGCTAAAAATAGTCAGGAAAATGCCATCGCGTAAGGTATTTATTTTTCCACGCTGTCAAGGAATGACGACACCGTTTCCATACACATGCACAGACAAAAATATATAATGTCCCTCGGGTGGATTCACGCGCTTCTTTTCACTTCACCTTTAAATTAGGGTTCCTCGCCTGGAATCGGGTGGAATTCGTTTATCGTTCCAGCTTAACATACTAATGCAAAATAAATATGCAGAAATAGAAAGGACAAGTGAAATGGGATGTTTTGCATCGCAATGCTTCCAGTAAATATCAAGAAGCCCTGACCTAGTTTGTCCCTCACCAGCACATGTGCACACACACTTTTTTCTAGGTCTCTCTCGCACTGACTCACGCACCACTATCTCTTTCCCCCTCACGCGCATAAACCCAACCACTGATGGGCTCCCTTTGACTAAAGAATTATTCCTTCTTTTCCCTTCCCCCTCGTCTCCGTCGTCTTCTGCCGTCTCAGACTGTGCTGCACACACTACGAGGTTAAGAACGCAGACCTGAAACCAAGTATTCTTTCACTCTTAATCCCCAAACTCCCTGCTTTCCATCCTTCTCTTGACTGATGTGATGGAAAAAAACAACCGGCCTATCTCTGCCAGCCATTTTCTGCACCATCGCGGCTATGTGGCCTGCGCCCCAGCATGTCTCCGGACCTCCGCTGTGATGGGGAACCCGGTGCAAATTACCCCGCCGCTATCATAGGTTATCAGCACCTCACAACGATGACCCCCTTCCCGAAAAATCAGCTCTGAGCCTCCAGAGTTCTGTTGTCCAGGCTTTGCTGGAACACTTTTTACTTTCTTCCCTCAGACTGTCTGAGTATTTCTCAGATCTGTTTGATCCAGGGCTCACCTTTTGACTCCCTCGAGAGAATAGGACAGGATCTGGTAGTTCAGACCTAAAACATAGTCTTGGTAATGTTATAAAGTGGACTATCAAAATAAAGTGTGTGGCATTGCGCTGTGTGATAAAACTGCACATTTTAAAGTGGTCTTTTATTGTGGCCAGCCTAATGGTGCGTTCAAGTCATGTCGAATACATCATATTTACGAGTTGAATTCACATGAACGCCACCATAAAGTCGCTATTACGAGTGGGAAACTCAAAATGTTCTGTAAGCCCCGAGTTTCTGTGTCGGGGGCGTGTCAGTGAAAAAACGTGCCGGATGCAATGGACGCAGCCAGAGACTGAAAATATGCAGCGTCAGTAAAGCCTTCATAAATGAAATAAAAACTGAAAAATGCACAATGATGCACATTCTTCATTCATCATTTTATAGATGTAGAGTTTTAAAAAATCATTACATTTTGTGTAGAAAGTTGAATCGCCATCTTGTTCCGACCAAAGTGACTTGAACACTCTTAAGTATGAACGTCCCAGGAAGACTTGAACGCAGCATTAGGCACACCGGTGCAATAATCATGCTGTCTAATCAGCATCTTGATAAGCCACACCTGTGAGGAGGATTATCTCGGCAAAGAAGTGTTCACTAACACAGATTTAGACAGATTTGTGAACAATATTTGAGAGAAATAGGCCTTTTGTGTACATAGAAAAAGAAAAAGTCTGGGGGCAAAAATAGATCTGTGTGTGTGTGTGTGTGTGTTTGAATGACATCATGACTCATGGAAAATGGGGGCAAAAATAAAAGTGTTGCGTTTATAGGGCATTTTGTATTACAATTAAAAACCATTAGTATGGGATCCCCACTTTTCACAAAAACAAACATGTGTGTGTGTGTGTGTGTGTGTGTGTGTGTGTGTGTGTGTGTGTGTGTGTGTGTGTGTGTGTGTGTGTGTGTGTGTGTGTGTACAATGATTTGACTGTACCTTGACATCTTTGAGGAGACATACTCATGGATACATAATTGCATAAAATATTTTGATTAAACTACTGCACTGCTTATTATTCTTTGAAAAATGTTGTCTGTCTGCAAAATCAACTTAACCAACTTGAAGGGACATACAGAGAGAGAGAGAGCAAAAGATGCGAGAATATATATATATAATATTTAAGAATGTTTGTGAATGGATATTCAAAATAAAGTTTTTAATAACTTCAAAATGTTATAATATATATATATATATATATAAAATTATAATTAAAACCTTGTAAAAAAATATTAAAATGTGTACACTAAGCAATATGTAAGCAAAATGTGATATTGCTTTTTACACTTATGTTATTATCCAGATGCTTTAAATTATTAAATTAAATTAACACACATTTTTAAAAGTTGTCAACAAAACAAAGATTACTGAAATATGTTTACAAATAATTAACATTTTTATACTTAAAAATCCATGTTTAATTAATTGTGTAACTTGCTGATTCTTTGTAATTTCGTGTGAAACGTACCAGCAATTTATGAGTGCAAATTACTTCTTCACCATTTTCTTCTTCTTCAGTGTATTTCATGTACAATAAATGGGTCTATAAATGTCCAGGGCTGTGTAGCTGGTGCCCCATGGTCCGTTTGTCCTGATTAACACCATGTTCACAGTCTGATTGAACCGCTTGTGGCTCTACTCTTATATGTTAATTCACCGTCTCACCCCTTGCCCTCAACTGGAGGCCATCTGAGGTTTGCTCTAATGAACTATTGTTTTAAGAGCTGTGTGAGCCTCGAGGCTCGAGGGGACATGGCTAAATAATGGGTAAATAACTAAGCTGGCAATTAAGAATACCCAACGAGTTACTGCAAGGAAAGATGTCATTTAGTACGTAAATTGGAGCATAAGTAAGTGACCAGGAGCGTAAGTGAATTAAGAATGGAAATAGATGAAGAGATAAATGAATAGAAATGTTATGTAAGTGGGTTTGTATGTAAATGGGTGCACAAGTGTGGAGGGGGAGTAAATAAAAAGCTTAGTTTGTAAATAAATGAATAAATGTATGACTTAAAGGAATGGGACGGAGCCGGGGAGCGAGCGAGTGAATGAGTAATGAGCGAGTGAATGAGTTATAAGATGAACTATACTTATTGCATTTCAAAGGAGTGAGAGCTTACCGATTAGTTCTACACCCATCAGCTTTGAACTGCATCAAGCAAAACAAACTAGATTTCACATTTGTGGAAGAAAATATAAGTGCTCGCCCATGCAAAACACACTGCGACGATACTATATGGTTGCTGAAGTGTGTCGAAAGGGTTTTAGCAGTTAATTAATTGTCCTGAAAACATCTCCATCTGGAAAATGTTTGCACTTTAAAAGTAACACTTTTTAATAAGCTTTCTGTGTTATATATTTAACATACTGCTTGTTAGTAATGTTAATGAATTGACATCAACAAATTGCATTGATGTTAACAAATCTGACCTTTTCTTAAAGCGCTTCCGTTGTTTTCTGTGTTCGCTAGACATTGTAACTGTTTTTGCATATCTCTGCTGATCGTATATCATCTTTCCTCGTGTCCAGATGATGTGCCAATTACTCTCTAATTACATGCGTCATCTGGCTGATAAATCCTGCTTACCGTACTGACAAGCCTCCCGGTGGTCGCAGCAGTCTCTGGAGAGAGGGATGAAGTGATGGACCTCCACAAGAGGACAAGAGAATCGGAGATCAAGCAGGGACTGTTTCTGAATATAGCTCTTACCAAGCCAATGACTGCATCTGAATGATTACTAACCGAGTTTGATATTGTGTTATGGGCCGGGTAAACAATATTCACAGTTCCCTGGCAGACAGCTTATCTGAAAAGCCTAAATATGGATCAATATGGGTTCAAAATATAACCTTTAGCTCTAAATCCTTCCTTATTTCAGTATTTCTCCTCTCTTTAGCCAGCTGATTTTGGTCAACGATGGCATAGGGTGTGTCTATAGTCACATACTATAGCTGTTTCACATTTCTCTATTTCAGTACACTCTTCAAAATAAATGTTCTAAAAGTGATGCCATTGAAACAGCATTTTGGATTCCAAAAAGAACCTTTAAGTGAAAAGTTCTTAGAAGAACCTTTTTTTTACACTTTCAAGTGTTTCTTTCAAGATCCTTGAACATCCACGGAGCCTTTCCATTACACTCCAGTGTTGGGGGTGACGCATTAATGTAATGTGAGTTACATAATCAGAAGTAACTAGTAAAATAATGAATTACGTTTAAATTTAAAATGTTTAAAATATCTGAATTACTTTTACTAAGTAATGCAAATAAATGAACACAAGCTTGTGAATTTCACTTTTGGTGTGAAAGGACCCTTGCAGTTACCAAAAATGTTACTTCTGGGTTTTTTTTGGTTATTAAAAAGCAAACAAGCAAGCCCAGCCCAGGTGATACATTTTTTTATCTGCAAAATGTAACATAATGCATTACTTTCCACAAAAAGTAACACAATTCGTTACTTTTTAAGGAGTAACACAATATTGTTGGTGGTTCAGAGAACTGTACTTACAAGAACCATTTTTTCTTCTTAGAGTGCAGAACATTTTAATAATTTGAAGAACCGTCAATTCCAATAATAAAAAAACTTTATTTTTAAGACTGAAGAGTCTTTGTGGAATGATAAGGTTCCATGGATGTTAAAAGTTCTTCAATGAACCCTAAATGCCAACAGAATGTGTGTTAAAGAGTGTAAAATTGATAAATAAACCTGAACCCAATACAGCATTGTTGCTGATATGCATTTACTGACAATCATTTGCACTTAAGGCAAGACACTTTTTTTTTCTAAACCACATCAGCTCATGCTTGGATAGCAGTCTGAGCCCACATTAAGACTAAAATCCTTAAATCGCCTCTGAAGAAGACTGTTAAAATAATGTCTTGCTGTTCAAAGCATTGTTTCATATGGTTAGACGTGATAGATTTTCATTTTAGAGCTGTGATCATTTTCTGACCAGAATCAGTAGCTAATCTAAATCCTAAAGAAGCCTTGCTACTTTCAGACCCTTTGAGAAAGATTATACATTTGGGTATCAAATGTCAGTTATTGGATCACATAAGTGCTGTATTAAGAACATTTCCTGAGTTTATCCATTCATTTAAGCTCCCTTTATTTTGTCAGCTCTAAAAATTCACTGAAAACCACTACCATTGAATCACCCAACCATCTCTACCTTAATTACACAGGAATTGTAGAGCTGGCACTTTACCGCATGACTGCTTTTGAGGCCAACTGGGCCGCCACTCTTCCCTTCACTACTTTAATGTACCAAACTATCCTCCATAGACTTCTTGTGTCACAACATTAGTGGCTTGCCTAAGAGATATCCGTTAACCAAGGCACGGGAACTGCTGTGTAGAACGAAACTGAAGTCAAAGAAACTCCATCTCACCATGAAAATGATTCTTGTGGATAACCACTAGGGGAACGATTTAACATTAACCACGGGCTCATGTAGTAATTCATGCATGCATTCTGCAACCTAGAATGGTTAGTGTTTTTAACACCATTACCTGAAAACTCAACAGTTGCTCATCTAATTAAACTCATTAATGATATATCTTCGCTTAAATATAATGTATCTGAATATGAGAAAATATGTAATTAAAACAAATTGTAATACATGACATGCAATATTGACCTTAAAATTATATTTTAAGTGACCATAATTTCAGCAGTACTTCAATCATATTCCAAAGACAATAAAATTAGGACATTACTTATAAAGATGTGTTTGACTTAAGTCTGCCAAAAAACACTAAGGTTCAGTTAATTGCTTTTAACATAAATTATTATATTTTTTATAGCAATTAACATTCCGTTAAATGTCCAAAAAATTGCAGGAGATGATTCAGTTTCCCAAAGACTACTTTTAGTATAGCACACATATATGCCTTCGGCAGAATATGCCATTTTAATCTAGATTTTATTTTCAAAATTAATCTAGATTAACTAGATTAAAAAAATATCTAGCACTAATATATATATATATATGTTTTTATTTTCCACAATAAGCACTATTTTAAATTATGCCAAACTGTGCTTTTTTTTTTTAGAAAGCAGGTTTTCTAATCATATTTCTAATCAGTCAGATTCAACAAGTGGACAGAATTGTTCATGACACTGGAGCAGAACCAGTTTTTCCAGCTCAGAACAGTCTTTTCTGTGATGAACACACACAGAACAGTTTGAGAATCAGCAACCATGCAAGTTCATTTCACTACAACAGCGGTATCAACATTTTTATTCAGAATCTTCCTTAACTCTATCAATCCACGGTTTGGCTGTGATGCCACCCGTTCCCATATCCATCCATCTCTCTCTCTCCTGGCCATCTCTGAATTCATGTCATTTTCTGTCTTCGTGATCTATCTATGCATATTAAGAAGCACTAAATCTGCATGTCTCCCCTCGCAGTCCAGGTACGCTATAGTAATTTAGGGGAAGACATGGCATATAGGAGATATTCCCTCTGTAAGGGGATAAAAAGATGATGATACACTCTTTTTTATGATACTGTAAGGGCTTTCGCCTGTATGCAATCCAACAACTCACATGTAATTTTTCCTCTCTCCTCACGTGTTCTAAGAGCAATTAGGCCGGTCACGAGCAGCGCGCCGCATTTCGATAACATTTCTAAAACATTCTACCTGTGTGCCTCCCCTCCCCCACTTTTCACCATTTCATGGTACGATTTTAACATGGAGTTTCTTGCAGGCGCACCACTCAAATAGTGACCCAATTCTTCTCAAGCATGCCGACGCTGCTGAGCGAGCATAGAGAGACAAACTCATCTTCTCTCACAAAGGACGTTGGAGTTCTAATCATACCAGGACTACATAAGAACGCCCGCTAATGCGTTTCAACTCCTCCATTTTAATGCTGATAACAAGTATGACCGTTTTGATGTTGTGGCTTCAATCAGTTTAATTCCACTCATTCGAGAACAGTCCTTCGCATTCTGTCACAAGAAAGTCATAAAAATATATCGCCCGCATGCAAACGCATGTCATTCGGAGCTTGTAAACACATCCCTGCTAGTGCTCGTCTTCTTGCCAGACTCATGTTTTTCTGCATGCATCTTTCATGACTGCATAGTGATTCTTACGTGCCGTAATAACAGCCTCAGATGGGGAGCTTTTGCCACATATGCTGCTCTGACAAGTAACCGGAGCCAGTTTTTTTCCTGCTTGACCGTGGTATTTTTATCCACGGGAGGCTTCAGTGCATAAAGCTTTCTTTTCGAAAAAATACCACAGGGCTTTCCCACTGAGCCCATACTTCTCTCTTGAGTTATGTCCTTGGTGTGGATATGCTGTTGTGTCCCGTCATTGTTATTTCCAATGTCATAGCCGAGTCCTGGCTAGCACGCCCCAGCCTCGCTATGCCATTTACTGCAATAATACACACCGGGTCCTCCAAGGTAGCAATCGGCCACACTCTAAACCTCCTGTGAAATGGTTGAATTTGTCAATAGAAAGCCTTTTGTTCTGATAGACTAGACTGAATAGCTTTCTTTGATTCCTCTCTCAAGATGACTTCCTTTTCAGAGGAACTGTCTTCCATTTGTTGCTATTATTTTGGGTTTTATTATCCGTGGTACGTTGTGTGTGAGGTGATGCATCTTAAGTGTTAAGTGTATTTCAGAGGCCCTCGTATTATCTCTCAGGTTGCTTTCATCTGGTTTTCTTCTTTTGTCGAGGAGATCTAATGATAATAACTATAAAAAAGCTGGAGTGAACTTGTCATGTGTTCATTTGTTGCTTCGACATATACTTGCCTACCAGATATGCACTGTGTTTCATCTATCTGTGTCTACCAGCATATATGAACACTAAAGTATATTATAATTCAAAAGTATCATCATAAAACAAAATAATCATATATATGAAGAAAATAGTTGGATGCAAATCGAATGTTTAAATCGAATTTGAAACACTGGGGACGTATATATATATCCACAAAATAGCTTTGCAAATAAAAGCACAGATGCCTTAAAACTGCAAGGTAAGCTCCCGGGGCTTTGCCCCAAATCTGCCTCCGAGTCCACGTTAATAAATGTTTTACAGAGCTGGTGTGTCTAAGCCGTAGCCAACATAGCTGTAATGTACATTCCAATACAGTATGTCAAAATAATAATAAAACAGTGATTTAGAGTGTGCTCTGAAGTAAAACTTTTAATTTTGACGTCATTACAAACTGCACTTTTTAAGAGATAAGTGAAAGTGCAAAATCAATTTTTCTCTTTTGAAGTACCGTAAATGGCCTTTTATTTCATTGATCTGTAAGTATTTTTTTAATATACTTGTAAAATTTTAAGTGCACTACACATGCACATTTTTGTATATAAGATTCCAGAATACATTCGGTTTAGATGAATAGTGTCTGTTTGACATTTGTTCATTGACAGTTTGGCTGTTCATTTACGTTCAAAGCATGCTGGTCATTTACATATTTCATGCCACCATGAACTACAGACTCGTGACAGGTTGTACACTAGTTCTATCTGGAATTGAACATCTCCTCCTCTCAGAAACGTTCAGCTGCCAGCACGAGGAAGAAAAATGAAAACAAATCAAAATCCATTTAAGAGGAAATCACAACAGAGCCGTATTTTTAGCTCGCAATTTCTTAATTGCCATACAGAGAAAAATCAGATAAGGCTTCCAGCTTGTCTGTGAGAGAGAGAGAGAGAGAGAGAGAGAGAGAGAGAGAGAGAGAGAGAGAGAGAGAGAGAGAGAGAGAGAGAGAGAGAGAGAGAGAGAGAGAGAGAGAGAGCAGAAAGCAAAGGGACAGAGAGGGAGTCACGTGCCTTTACTACCATACAATGAGCAACCAAGTATATTTTCATCCCTCCAGCTCCAGGCTTGATTACAATATGGCATCAGTGTGTCATCAATGTGTTGCATTAGTATTGTGTTTACACTACCATGTACGAACCATCTGATATAAGAGTGGTCGCCTGTGAACAGAGCACATGTCTTCATTACACTGACATGGGATTAGCTTCCTGCACACACACACACACACACACACACACACACACACACACACAGCCTTTTTGCGCTAGGGTTCCGTTCATTACAATCCAGTATTGCAAACCATTATTTGTTCATACCTCACCTCACCATGCAGTGGTGGCCAAAATTGTTATATTTAAGAGGTTTCATTTGTTTTTGTTGAATTGTCCATTACAATACCATAAAACAAACTATTGCCAGAACTACCAGCGATGGAGGGAATCTGCCGGAGCATTGAAAAGGATGGACTCTCCCCTCAAAGTCCAGACCTCAACCCCATCGAACAAATTTGGGGCGAGTTGGAAAATAAACTGAACAGATCTATTGTACATTAAAATGAAAGCCTTTGGCTTGAGTTGCAGAAGGTATGGGATCACATTAGTGTTGAAGTTCTCAGGCAATATATCTACACTATGTCAGAGAGATGTGTAATTGCTGCAAAAAGTGGGCATGCCAAATATTAAAGTTAAAAGTGGATAAAAACAGTACGACTCACTTCATCTGATACATTCAGTGCATCTCAGTGCTCGGTGCACACTGCTACAGTGCATCTGCATGTTTCATGAAACATTATGAAATTAAATCATGTTTTGGAGGCAAAAGAAAAAGGTCAATATTCTCGGTTTTGTCAGGTGTTCTATCAATTTTGGTCAGCACTGTAACTCTTTTCCTCAATGTTTTGGTCATGAAAACTGAAGAAGCAGCTGATAAACAGTGGGCTTTTGCTGCTCGTAAAAGTGGGCGGTCATCATTGGTGAGCTGCGTTTTGTTTTGACTGTCTACAAACCTCGTGTTTTGCTTTTCTCTCTGTCTATGTTGCATATACATGAACTGTTGACACTGTACACCTCGTCACCTGCTTCTCCCCGGCGTTTAAACACTATCCTTCAGCCGATATGACTCTCCAGAGCAGCCAAGCCGATGATGTTGCTTCGTTTGCGATGCCTCGATGTATGGAAGCATTAGCCTAGGCTGCTTGAGAGTATAAATCGTGCGCAAGGGAGAGGGGTGGGGGTACTAAATGTGACACGACATCCAATGAGCTCGAGATGAAGATGCCAGTCTCCACTCAGTCGGCCGGCGTTTATATACACGCCATGAAACAGTATTTGAGCTCCCAGCAACCCCCGCATGCTCGCTCCTGACTGGGAGCATTCGAGTAAAGAAAACGCCTCAGGCTATATAGATTCAAAGCATTCTGTGAACCACCACAGTCCTCACAACTTATCGACCGTGTTCTCATTTATCCTGGCTTTATTTACATTATTTTCCGTCCGCGTTGCTCGGAGATGAACGATATACCGCCGCAGATTTGCTTAATAAAGAGGCCTAGAGCAACTGTTTACTTCGGTGAACGAAAGTAATTAGGATTAAAAGATTTTCTTAAGCGCACCAATATAATTACATTTGATATGGCGAATGAGAAAGCTGTTCGCAAGAAAAAATATATAATAGCATATCTGATGGATGCGCTGATGGGTAAAATGTCCGGCCAGCGTCGTAAATTATCCCTCTGACCGACCCCTGTTTAAGGCTATCTAAACAGACAGCATTTATGTTTTCCCTTTTATTTGGATTTTCTAACCATAGATGAGCTAACTAGGTTACACTGTGTCAGTTAATTCCGAATAGTAACAATCCAGGTACTTTTACGATTCTTAAATTAAATTCTAAACAAACCAAAAAACAAGACGGGGACTCAATTCATAGAGCAGTTCATTATTAATCGTTTTTTGATGGCATGTTATATTATGTCACAGCTTTGAACTACATGAGACAGCAATCCCAGCTGAAGTTTCGCGTTTGTTGTTTATTTCGCGTCTGACATAATGAAATAAATCATTCCCGTTGTCAGTAGCCTCTCCAAAGGATTCACAATGTTTTGATACTAAACCAACCGGTGTTATTCGGGAATCGAACTGCGCTGGGCGCGCGTTCTATATTTGATTCACTAAAAAGAATCACAAGATTCATTCGATAGGGAATCGAACTACATTGGTCAGTGTATGTTGCACGCTGTGTTCAGCAGCGGTGTAGCGGCGCAGCTGAACAGCCAGGGCTGCGTTTCCCAAAAGCATCGAAAGCCTAAATACATCGTAGACCCATTGCCACCAATGGATCTTCGATCAACTTCGGCTTACGATGCTTTTGGGAAACACAGCCCAGATAATTTTAACACAGACTCCAGTCCCTATCGGTGGAAGTATGCACGTGCAATGCAACCAAAAGTCATAAGACACATTCGGTACCGGTAATATTTATAAAAACAGCACGAGTTCTTGGTCCCCAACCCTAGCCGCTACTAGAGGCATGTTGAGAGGAGCGAGTGGTTTATGGTTGGGGAAGATTTACTACGCGCGTGCCAAACTCCTCCTTCCGTGCAGCACGTCATTGGCGAGTAACAGCGAAGGGGAGTCACTCCCCTGCCTACTTTTAATAGCTTTGTCATGTGATGGAAAGCAGTTGTAAGACAGGTGCCCTCGGTTCATTGTCAGTGAGGGGCGCGAGGGAACGAGTGGATATTCTCCTTTGCCCGTGATTTCTTTTTTATTTTTTCGTACCGTCATTCGGGGTCTGGATGGCGTGGGACAGGTGTAATCAGGATTCGGTGTGGAGAGAATTAGAGGTGAGATCTGATGTGCAACTTCTTTTTCCAGGGCTGAAGCACTTTTTTTTTCCTTTTTGAGGAGACGGATTGCAGGAAACGTCCAAAACTGGCTTCGCTCGTAGTTCCCGTTATGTGAAGTCGACCAATCCTGTAAGATGCGCGGAAGACACGGAATGCACGGGAATGCACGGGAATGCACCGGGTTGTGATAAAGTCTAGTTTGTTGGCAGACATTGTATGTGCAGTGATTTATCTGGTGATAGCGTGCGGCTTTCTCAAGCTGTGTCGGAGTTGAGCAGTGACAGTCTGCTTAGGATGTCGTGTCGTGGGAAATCGCGTTGACATGCCCGTGGATGGAGTGCGCTCGCTCGCTGTAACGCAGGTGATGATGAGACAGGTATCCGCTTCAGTGAGAGTCTAGTGCCGCTGCCGATGTGCTGGAATTACTATTATGTTCTCGCGTCAGGTATTGTACAGCGAAAGTTTCCTATTAAACACAGAGACAGCCTCGGAGAAGGCTATTTGCATGCATGCGGAGCGCTTGATGTATTTAGTCTATTAGTGGACAATGTACGTGCTGTAAAGAAAAGAAAAGCTGCTGAACATCGTTCACTTTATTTTATCAAGACCTCATCGCAAGGTTAAGCGGTGCTCCAGTGCAATACAAAGACAACGATTGCATAGCTGTGCATGGCGTTTATCGTTTAGTGCGAAGCATTGCAATTCGGGACATCTTATGTTTGTTTAAACGTGTTTGACATGTTCACTCGGCGAAGTGTAAGATATGGACAATAACGTTGCACTTTTATTATTACCATAGCCTACACTATCAGATCTATCTATCTATCTATCTATCTATCTATCTATCTATCTATCTATCTATCTATCTATCTATCTATCTATCTATCTATTCGCGTCGTGGTTTATTGCAGGTTTAACCATTTCAGATATTCATAAAGCAGTGTTTCCAGCATGCTTAGCTGAACTTTTACTCACTATATAGAAATATATCGCTGCGCTGTTATGGCACCTGTCTATGTTGCAAGATACGCACGTTGCGTTATTGTTATATTCATCTTCAAACGTTAGTTGAGCGTCTCAGTCGGAGCATAAATCCATCTAAACACAATCAGCAAATTGCTGCTCGGTTCCAATTCTAATCATATCATTTTCAGGTGCCCACAAGTATATGCTCGCTCTCTCTCTCTCTCTCTCTCTCTCTCTCTCTCTCTCTCTCTCTCTCTCTCTCTCTCTCTCTCTCTCTCTCTCTCTCTCTCTCTCTCTCTCTCACACACTCTCTCTCTCTCTCACACACTCTCTCTCTCTCTCTCACACACACTCTCTCTCTCTCTCTCTCTCTCTCTCTCTATCTCTCTTTCTCACACACTCTCTCTCTCTCTCTCTCTCTCTCTCTCTCTCTCTCTCTCTCTCTCTCTCTCTCTGCATGTGCTCGTGATTAAGCGTGTCCGTGTTTTGCGAGGAAAAGGTAGAAGGCTTTAACAGAAGCATTTGATGCATGTGGTTTTATCGTTTGCTCATCATTGGATGTAGCGGCTTTGCTGCGTCTAAACATCTGTGACAGCGGAAGAACAGGATTTGTGTCATAAATAGATCTAAACTAAATCAGACACCGGTGATCAAGTTTGACCTGCGGGATTCTTTGGCACAGAATCTCTGGCGCGTTTTTATTTTGTTTACTTGTTGTACAATATTTGTACAAAATAAATATTTATCAAAATATTTATTTGTACAAAATAAAGATTTGTACTGTTCTCTGTATCGCCTCTTTACTAAATGCATCACTGTACTACACCCTCCGTCGTTTGTCAAAACTCTATACACCTGTGCGCACAGTCTCTCCGTCAGCTGCTTTTGGTTTTGCTTCTACTTCGCCTCTATTTTACCCCCAACATACTCCGTGGTATGAAGTACAGTATCTGACCAACCAGAGGGCGTGGCTGTGGCGCTCTTCCCCACGACGGCCCGCCCCTCCCCTCCTTCAGCCAATCACAGAATTGTTGGTTTTCTGCTTGGTTATGTTGTTGTGGTTTCCTAAATGCAGCAAATGCTGTGTGCACAGCTAAAAAATATGCAATTTTGTTTGATTTAAGTTCACTTCACTTAGTTGTTAGTATGTTTAATTTGTAACAATGCATCCTAAATTTGTAATAAATTTAGTAGTGAAAAGATAGCTTTTGTATGCTAGTCACACAGGTCTCAATTATGTAGCAAAGTGACAGTCCATATGAATCAAATAAAGGAAGAATTATTGGTTACCACAGTCACATACTGTGCAAATGGACAGGTGCAGAGATCTGAGATATGTTGGTGCATGCTGTGCACCAATTTGTCAAAGTTGTGCCTATAAAGACAGCCAAACTGATATAATTAAATGTGGAAAGTGTTTAATTTAAGATGTTTTATGGAAATATGATGTTTTGCTTTCAGTATTTCTCATAGTTAATTGTATCCTTTAAATAGTTTTTGCTCAATGACTCAAAAAATTGGGAGTAACTTCATATCCCTTTCTAAAAATGATCCAATCTTGAATACCAAACTGCCCCAAATGCCATAGTGCCAAAGGGTTCATTTGCATATTGTGTCAGATTTATTAGAGATAATGCCTTTGTTGCTTTAAGAACCTTAGCATTTTGTCAAATATTATCATGCATATTGTTGTAAAACCTGATAAAGCATAATTTGGCTAGTTTCACTTATGATTAGATAAAAAAAAAGAAAAGCAATGGAAATTAAATATGGGCTTTGGTTTAAAAAAAATCACTAAAAGCAGTGGAAAATAATTAGATTTGAGATGTTTGCCTTATTTGGCCTTTTTATGTAAAGCAGTGGCTTTTTATCTCACATTTGATTTTCTATTTCATTATTAGAGTTTGCATTAAATAAATGGGTACGCAAGCGTATTCCAGAAACATGTTTATATCGAGACTGCTGTCCATAAACAAGGTGTTGTGAAGCCTGAGCAACATTACATTGTTTAATATCTGTTGATCCCACCGTTAACAGTTGATACGGTTTGTGTTTGAGATCACATAGATGATGCAAAGTAAATGTTAACACATGGTAAAACATGGTGAATTCCATTTAAACAAGTCTACTATCAAACAGACCCTTACATTACATGTCATCATAACTAAATTGAATAGTTATGATGATGCCATTCATGGATTTTGAGAAACCGAGGACTCATTTCTTCACAAACACTGAATGAAGATGTCAAACGTATTGGCAAATGTGTGCTCAACCGTCTCGTCTCTCTTTCAGTGTGCTGCGCTGGTTGGTGAAGACCAGCCCCTTTGCCCTGACCTGCCTGAGCTTGACCTCTCTGAGCTGGATGTCAGTGACCTCGATGCAGATAGTTTTCTGGGAGGACTCAAGTGGTACAGCGACCAATCAGAAATCATTTCCAGTCAGTACGGCAATGAAGCATCGAACCTGTTTGAGGTAAAGAGAGTCATGCAATGTTTTCTTATCTGATTGTGCATGCTTGTATATTGTAAAATTAGATATGATTCCAGCCTCATGCGGTTTATTGCGAGCGTGTGGAATTCTTCACAAACTGGGATAGTCAGTCAGTGCAGTTTATTACAGAGCTTTACTCTTTGGGAACGAGCATTTATCCATGCTGTGATTATTAGGGTGGGTATTATGATAAGAACCCAACCTTTGTCCAATACTTAAGGTCAGTGTTTGTACCTTTTTCTACAATCTTGGGCTGGGATTTATGGCTGTTTGTATGCACTTTCTTCCTGATGTCCCTGAGTAATGGTCAGTAATAATACAGAGCCACAGTGTCTGCTCACTGTTTCAGCAGCCTTGGTTTCAGAAGTATTTTTTCCATAGGGATTTAAAAAAAAGTATTAATTTAAGAGTTATCAGCATTAAACCAAACCGACCAGCTCTGAAGTGAATCACAACATTACACACGTTGTACTTGGAAATCAGACAAGATTGTGCACTTTATGGCTTTAATGAGGGAAGAAAAAACTTCAATCCTATGAATCATTGTGAATGACAATAAACAAAAAATAAGAAATACAAAACTTGAACAATATTTCACATTTATTGAAGATGATACACAAACTGAAGTAGTTTGAGAGCACAAGTACACTGACTCATTCACTGGCACAGTTTTCTGATTGGGGGAGATTTCTCTGCAGAAACATGGGTATTTTTCAATAAAAGCATATGTCATTGATCAGAAGCCTCGTAATTCACAGTAGGTGTTTATTTAATGGCTTTTAATCATCGTTTAAAATCAATTCCACTATGGAGAAAATGAATGGCATTTTTACTTCTACACTCTGGTGGTAATAGTACCTTTTCCCAATGGACAACTCAGTCAAAATCTGATTCATTGAACACTATTGAACTCACCAGTGCCGTTCTAGTTCATTATACACCTAGTCTGCATCCTCACCCTGATCTAGTGGATCCACTTTTAACCGGCTTGGTCCTGCCAGGGGTTGTCATGTTGAAAACGGGAAGAGGTAAAACTTTAAACCTGTTGCACTTGCGCTTCTTCGTCACTGACAGAGAAAGCAAAGTCCAGAGGAAAAGAAATGAGGCAGCTGAAACAAAGCAGCCCTGACCCTGGCTAGTTCATTACGTCTTATCTGGGCAGATAGAGAAGAGAAATGATAATGCCGCATTGCTTTGAGTGCTGGCAAATATAGTGCAGGGTCTGTCGCTCGATTCGGGGGTTTGTGTCATGGTGTGATAGGGAATTCTCGAAGGACTGTCTGAAACACTTACCTAGACCGTGTGGTGGGAGAATGATTTAATAGAGCCCGCAATTACGAGTGGCAAAAATAATACTGTGTGTGGGTGCATGTTAATTAACATGGCAATAATTGACATGCACAACTGCTCATGTGATAGAAGCGTATTTTAAAGTCCTATAGATATAGAATATCTCTAACTGTTTTGTAGACTCCGATTTAACATTTCAGTTTAAGCACAATGTGCTGAAGCAGCTGATCCTAGTTCAGTGAAATGGGGCATGAGATGTCAATAGTGATGAATGTGTGTATTTGGATATGCGTTTCCAATACTGGCCTATGTGGGTCAGTGCAGTGCCCACGAGCAGAGTGAAGACAGGTTAATGAATGGCCAGTTCTTGTGTAAAGCTAGTTGGCAGGACTTTTTCTTCCTCCCGTTGCACTCATTCAAACCCCTGGCAATGTTTTCTTAACCTGTCTGACTGCAGTATAGTTAATGGGTGTCCTGGCGAGTCCTGTGATGTCACACAACAAGCAGGCCACACACGGACGCAGAGACTCAACCGCCTGCACAGTTTAGGGTCTGCGCTGTTTAAAGCATCTTAATAGCTTTTTTAACAGTTTTTTCTTAGATATTTTGAATTGCATTCTTTGATTTGTATTTATACATCATAAAAACAGTAAAAACCCATGTTTAAAGAATGCTCTGACATACTATACATCTCTCTAGTAAATTTGCATCTTTTGTTGAGTATCATGTTTGATACATAGCTTTTACTGCTCATATTGTATGATATAGTGAGAATATGAAACTCATACTCAAGGAGGAAAACACCATTTTATTCAGATACCCAAACTGAGCAAAAATATGCAATGTGGTTTATATTCTGACATTTATATGGTCAAAAAGCAACATGAAATTCTGATCAAAGAGATATTTTTAACAGTAAAACAGACTACTTGCATAAAATGCATATAAATATAATTTGACACCTGTATATTTTAATAACATGTCTTAGTGAGATATTTAATGGTTAGTTTTATATTCAAAGGTTTATATTCTGTAGTTCCAAGACATAAAACGCAATGCAATAAAATGATGACTGAGTGATGCAATCAAATAAACTTGCCTCAAAAGCTTGATAATCATTTTATACTCACATTTGAACATGATTTTTCTAGAAAATTATGAATGGGATAATCAAGTAAATCAAAGTTTCTTCAGTCCAGTAAGTGTTCATATTAAAATATGACTGACAGTATGAAAATGGTCACTATGTTTACTCAATAAAAATAATTAAAGATTGCCCAGCAAAAAGTCATGTGAGCCACAACCTGAAGATCACATTTGTACAATTATACTTTACAAAGTTGCTAAAAACTGTAAGAACTACCAATCAGACGACAGAAGGGATGTAACAGATTGCATACAAAAGGGTTTCAGCAAAGTTTTGACCATGCTGATCATTTAGAGGCCTTAGAAACGTACATATCACATATGAAACTGGACTTAACATGCACAAAATAAATAAAAAATTACAGCTGCAAAAGCATCATCCAAGAGGCTTACATATATTCGGATATGCACAACAGACACGTGGCTTTCACACACGCGATATGAAGCTTTTTTCACGATTATGATTCATTATTTCATGTCTTATGCTTTCCTGACATTTTGTACATGATGTTCCATTATTGCAGGGCCGTGTGGGGCAAGCCGGCAGGCAGATGAGAGAGAGCGATAGCGGCGGGCAGGGAAACGCAGCCTAAAGATTGCGTGTGACGTGACAGCTTATTCCTTTCAGTGGCAGTTCAGCCCTAGTTATCAAGCCCATCTCAGGGGCTCAAATGGATCTCTGGAGGAGGGGGCCGACAGGCAGCTCGCTCCGCCCCAGGGAGAGGGCCTGACAGCGCGGTCAGCCTGTCACCGGCAGCCCCTCTCGGGATCAGGGCCATGGGGGGGTTAGAGGCACTCAGACATGTAAAACCATGTTTTGAGTCAAATAGATTTACTCTTTTAGGCACTGGTTGAAAGTGTAGGGCTGTTATATTTGTATTGAGCTGCTTGTATTCCCTAAATGGAACATTTACTTCTCATACATAGTTTTAAGCAGTGCACAAGTTTTGTCATTTTTTCACGAAATTCAAAAGCAAAATAAAGTTAGATAGCAATTTATAGGATATTTAGACTATTAAAAAGACAATCCCTGGGAGATGCTTTAGTATCAGGCTGCCGTGACAAATATTGTAGCTATTGTGCTTGCACAAAAAGTACCATGGTGGTATAGTGATGGCAGCGGATCATTATGTTACAGAGAGAGAGAATATAGAGTTTGCACTCGAGGAGGAAAAAAAACACCTCAATTTTATTCAGAGGCCCAAACTGAGCAAATATATGCAATTTAGTGAAGATGTTGACATTTATATGGCGGGAAAAGAGCTGAATAGCTTGTGAATCAGTGAGATCTTTATAACAGTATAGCAGACTACTCACATAAAATGCATATCAATATCAGTTGTCACTCTGTCCTCTAATAATATGTCTTGGCAAGATGATTTTTAAATGCTTAGTTTTGTGATCAAAGCTCTATAGTTTCAAAAAACATATAGTCTGCAATGATGATTGACAGATGTACAAATAAACATTCCTATGCATTATTTTTATTTAACTCTGGCTCATTGGAAAAAAATTGCCTGTAGCACAATTTCTGCAAAATGATATTATGTTGCTTGTTTTGTGACCCTCGTCTTTGACTCGTAGAATCAAGCTTGTGTTTCAGGGTGCAATGCAGTGCAAGGCTGTACCAGGTGAGCAACCTAGCAAGCTTACTATGTCAGAAATACAACATTCAAAATGCATTAGTTTACATATCATGCACTGTTGAAAGTGTTTTGAGGAACATAATATTGAAGGAATTGCATGAAAATAAGTCTATTTTTAACCAATAATCTGCCGCGTAATCATCATTTGTGTAAAAAAGGAATAACAGATGTTGATGTTTTACTGCTACTAGTGTTCATTTCTGCAGGAAATTGCAGTGACTTGTATGTATAGATGCATTTTTACACATATTTCCAATGAGCCTGTGCTGTTCCCATTATTGCTAATTAATAGAACAAAAATAAATATGCATTATTTATATGAATTTATACAACACACCTAAAAGTATACCATGGTCTAAAGCATTGCACAGTTGTGTTAGTGCAGACTAGTGATTGAGCAAAAGCAGCAAAATTGAAGGGAAAAAACTATAATTTGCACTTAGGCATTAAGTTGGCTAGATTAGCAAGTAAAATGGTGTTGGTATATAAAACAGTCTGTACAAAAATGTGTAGTCGTTTGCAGAAGGACTGATCAGTTCTCAGTAATCCGTTCACCGTTAAACTCCAGCAATCCTGTGATTAAAACATGTTATAGGGGATGTTTTAAGCAGACGTCTAGTCCTAGATGTAGTCCTGATCGCTCTCTCATTTGATAAACAGGTGACTTGAGTGTGACATGCTGTCTTTTTGGATGGCATTTAGCTCTGAATCTAGGCTAGAGTTCTCGCTGTTCTCTCCATTGCATGGACGATGTGTGGAATGGAACACAACCGGACTCCAAGTGATTGCCGCAGCCTTTTATTTTAAGGGCACTTGACACCTAGTCAAAATAACTCCCTGTTAAAGACTGTACAGTATTAGGTCATGCAAGGCTGTTCGGTCGGGTCGTGTGAAGTTTATATCCAAACACAAAACTATGCTGCCAGCGAGTGTTTGGAATTACAACTTGTTCGTGGAGTGAAAGCACTGGCTGTGCTTTGTAAGGTGAGTGCAGTTACCGGTGACCGGTCAAAACTTTGACCAGACTCTGACCTAGCTATTGGAGAAAAGCCAAACTGTGTATTTGTAGGTGTGTATGTTTGGAGGCTCGGATGTCTAAGTGTGAAAGAGCGATTAATTGCTGAAATAATTCAGATGCACACCCAAGTATGCACATACTTACTCTCATATTTACACATAAACACATCCATGTAAACAGGCCCTATTTGCTTCTTGCTCTCTTGCTAGTAAATCTATAAACGGAAACCCAGATCAAATCTACTGTAGGCTACGTCTCTCAGAAGACAGAAAAACGCTCACAAGCACATCTACGCCCAGACACACGCACATGGTGTTAGCGGTGACTGCTGATGGCTTCGCATTTTTAATTTGCAAATTTATGCTGACATTTGAAAACACACCATCAGTTTAGCTGCGCAAGTTCAGCTGGGCCAAGCATATTATCATTTTGTGCTGTATAATGTGATTTCCTCAAGTGAACACTTACATGCCCGCGCATTTTTACTCACACACACTCACACACACGCACACACACGCACACACACACACACACACACACACACACACACACGCACACACACACACACACGCACACACACGCACACACACACACACACACACACACACACACACACACGCACACACACACACGCACACACACACACACACACGCACGCACACACACACACACACACACACACACTTTGACTTATCTCCTGGCCGTGCTTCTCGATGCGCAGACAGACGGGCTGAATGTTGTCAGGTGTCAAAAGCATCACTAAAGCTGCTGCTGTCATTTTTTGGTAAGTGTTATTTATCACTGTTATTGTATTCATTAATATTTCGAATGAGCTTTATTTGGATATTATTAGTTTTCATTTTTGTAATGTAGTCATGTACTTTTATCATTTTTAAAATTCGTTTTAACTTTAAATGATTTTTATTTCCGTTTTAATAGTTTTAGAACTTAGATCTAATCATCTAAATTAGCTGTCAAGGCGACATTTCTAGTTTGTATTTTATTTTTTTTGGGCCGATTCATTACTAACTATAGGTGAATAACTAGAACAATAACAAAGTGCATTAAACATTAAATGAGACTTTGTGCTGCAAACCAGTATTTATGATTAATATAAATAATATAATGACCAGTTTCTATAATGTATAATGGTTTTATCATATTGTTTAATGTAATATTATTATTTTATTTAAGTTTTACATTCAACTTAGTTTAACTACTTGTTGAGATTATCAACACTGGTTTTGTCATTTTTATGGTTTTCATGGAGTTTAGTCACATAAAAACTAAATGATTTAGATATTCTGTTGTTTTGCAGTGAATCTAAACGGTTTAGTACATTTCCTTTGTTATATCCCTCATTTTGCATTAACTGAAGATACAATCATTATAAATATTTAATTTTATTCAGTTACCAAAACCTGCAGTTTCTATCAGTATTTATATATTTTAATTTGACTTCAGCTCTATTTCAGTTGCCAAAAATGATGTAATAGTTTTAGAATTATTTAAGAATAACAACATCCATTAATGTTTTTTAGTTACACTTTATTTAAAGCTTTTATGTAGAATGCATTATAAAGGGTTATTAAAGTGTATTAATGCATTATAATTATTTTTAATGTGTATTATAATACATTAGGTATTGCTGTAAATAATTTAAAATGCATAGTGTAACAATGAAATGATAAGTATTATAATGTATGCGGTTACAATTATTCATGAGATTGTACAATGCATTATAAGTTGCATAATTAATGCATTAAAATATAATGCATTATACAGAAAGCTCTAAGTTATGTGCTGCCTGTTTTTTTTTAATAATTGTTGTTGTATAATGTTTACTCACCTAACAGCTACATTATCTAAATATATTCTGTTGCTTCAGAGTGAACCTGAATGGTTTTATGCATTTTCTTGGTTATATCTCTCATTTTGCTTTAGCTGCAGATGTTATCATTATTAATATTTTTGCATTTAATGTCAGCTTTTTTTGTAGTTGAAGTATTAGCTAAGAATAACAACACTGGTTTTGTAATTTGTTAATGATGTTTAGTCACCTGACGACTCTATTAAGTAGCTATTATGCTGCTTCAGACTGAATCTGAATGCTTTAGTGAATTTCCTTGGTTGTATCTCTCATGTTGCATGAGCTGTATGTCACGGCTCCATCCTGCTCCCAGAGGGCCTTCTTCCTGCAGAGTTCTGCTCCAACCTCCTCCAACAGGGTTACAGTAATCCTGACGCCTTTGATTAGCTAGTTACGGTGTGTTTAATTAGGGTTGGAGCTGAGCTCTGCAGGAACAGGACTGGACACCTAGGTAGTAAATTGGTGCCACCATTGGGCAGTGCAGGTAATTGGTTAGGGTTGTTTCGTCACACATTTGAAGTATGTTTCTCATATATAGCGCATCAAAAAGAGTTGGGCAATTTCGCAGCTGTACCAGGGTTGCAATAGTCTGGCAATGTGACAGAGCCCTGTCATCAATAAGGAGCCTCTGAAGTTTTGGCGGTGAAGCTTGTCAAACAACCGTAGAGAGAGTCTGAAATCCAGCGGGCATAAGCAAATATATTCACTTTGCAATGAAGGGTGGGTAAAAAAGCAAGGGAGCGCGAGGAGGAGGGAAAGAAGAGGGAGGGTACCGTCACTTGCAGCTGGAAAATAGTCCCCGCAGGGCATGTTTGGAGATGCACAAGTTAACATAACAAGGCTTGCTTGTTACTCTTGCATTCTGCTTCTTTCTCGGGCTCTGGTTTCTTGTCCTGTATTTATCTCCATGCTTCTGTCATCTTTCTCTGTCCACAAAGCCATTTTTTATTCTTTCATGCTTGCTTTCCTATCCCTTGCTGTCTAAAGTGGTTGTTGCATGTGAGATCTCTCTTCGAGGGCCTGTGGCCTCAGCTGATCTTGATTCTTAGCCACCTGATGCTCATCACAGAACCAATTTAACACCCCACACACCCCTGCGGGGGAGAGAGAATGGGGGGGGGGGGACTCTGTTACCAAGGGAATCCAAAGTATGTTTGTGCAAGAGAAAAAATAAGGATTTTTTTTTTTGTAAATTACATTGTGCCTGTTATTGGTATTTATTGACATAAAATACCTTGTTTGTTAATATTAGTATTGCATGCATTAAATTGCAGCAACCCAAAATATTTGAGCAATTTTCGAAGAACTAAATTATTGACCGAAACAGTGAAATTTAGTAAATGCTTCTCCAATGGCACATTCAGCATCTATTTCATGCATATGTTTATGTCAATCATTCTGTCAGTTTTGCATTCATATCTGGAACGCCATTCATTGTTTGTAGCTCATTAGTCAACTATAACAGAATACATACATTTGCTTAATTAATAATTAACTTTCAGTTTCACTGTTTGGCCTAAATGATAAATTAATTTTCATTTAGGTGAAAACCAAAACTGAAAATAAAATTTCGGTAATACAATTTGGTTAATTGACCCTTCGCCGGGAACTTGATTGTGATCTGACCAATCATGACGTAGAATCTGCCAAAATTGTGTGTATTGACATATTTCTGTGGTTGAAACAAGATACCTTCTGATGTTCATTCATGTTTATTTTGTGCTTTAAGTAAATATGAAAAGACAATCGGTTCATGTGCCACTTAAACTGAGGCGCTACAGCGATCTGATACGGCACATTAAAGAGCCACAACACGTTATTTATTGTTTGATTTTTTAACAACAAGACAACATTTGAATGTTGTCAGTCACACATGACTGTTTCATACCAAAAGTAACCTGCTCTGTCTTGTCTATCAGTGTCTATCTCTTTGCTGCGCGATGTATTTTTCACTGCCTGAGAGGATGATGCATGATGCGAGTGTGCCATGGCAGTAACTAAACTAAGGGGGGTGAGGGGCTTGGGTGTCTTTTCAAGGGTCAATTGAGTAATTTAACTCAGTATATTGTTCAGCGTTTACAGGTGATGCACCAGCTGTAGTGTTTTTCAGCAACAAACAACCTTGCTATATTTTAGCTGATAAGTTTTGCTACTCTAGCTTTATTTTGGTCGTGGTGAAGTGTGTTCATACTACTAACATTTTAACGTCTTGTATCATATCTGTGTTATCCACGAAATAGATATTGACAGTCAAAGTCTTAAAATCGACCTAACTTAAAGATTTCAGCCCCTTAAAACTATTTCCGCAAAACCTAAATTCCCATTTTTGGCAGTTTTTTCCAAACATATTTGGCTCTCCAAATTTCTCTGCATCAATAAAATGTGTTTCCTGTGACCGTTTGTAATCTAATCACAGGATTAACGACTGCATACATCACTTATTGCATCTCATATATGTTGCAAATGCATTTTGATAATGTGCAAAAAACACAGAAAATTCAGCACGCATCCTCTCTGAATATATCTCGCCACAGACTTGCTCAGTTATTTTAGTCGAGTATGAAATGAACCTTGTTTAGCGCAATGCTTGATTGACAGCTGAGTAGGCGGCCTTTTACTGTTGTCTGCAGCATGTGAGGACAAATTAGCATTTACACTACAAACACAATGTGGTCACATGCATTTCTCGATGCCATGATATTCTCTGAAGTACCATGTAAATATCTTGGTACATGAAGTACCAAACAGTATTATCTGATGCTACACTGCAGCCACAATAATTCTAGCTGTCATCTTTATGTTGCAGATAATTCTTTACCAAGACCTTATATCTGCTTACAAATCTTATCTAATTCCTTCAAGCCACCTGTATGAATTACCTTAAGCTTTGATCTAAACACAGATCTCCTGTGTGTGTGTGTGTGTGGCATGCTGGTACTGTTCAAATGGCTGTTACAAGGTTTAGCTTCCTTTGCTCTGGGACACACTGTGTTCTGCCAGTTCAGTGTCTGCTGACAGCCGCTACCCAGAACTGAAGCACCACAGGTGGTGTCACACATGAGACCGTTTTTCCATGTCTGAGGGCAAGTCACACATGGGGTTTTCCTTGGACAGAGTGGACATCCCCTTAAATCATGTTTTATGAGTCTGGCTCAGACGGCTTGTGCTGGAAGTTGCACTGATCTGGTGCCAAATTGAATCTGGGTCGTAATAAATATACTAAATGGACAGTACAGCCAGTACTACTCTGGGATTTAATGATTGCATACATCATGCCTATATGTTCATGCTTTGAACACAAGCTTCTCATTATTGACTACATGGTTGTGTCCGAGCATCCAAACGCACACATGCACGCAGTAGGTACAGTAATGTTCACGTTTTGTACCGTGTTACTCACCAGTTGTAAGTGCGGGATAACCATTGTGGGCTATTTTTAGTCTGGGACGTTAATCTCTTCTAAGAGCCTTTCAGGGCCTGTCTCTCTCTAACCTGGCCGGAAACGCTAAGCCAATAAGCCTCAGGCGTCTGGCTCAACTCTAGGCCGGGAGAGAAAGTGAGTCCCGGTACAGGCGATTCCTGGATTATTTAATATTTCAGCATGGCAGGGAGGGGGAGTTTGGATCTCTGAATTCCAGGAACGCTGGTTCATTTAGGGCTTATGCACTGCAGGGTACAGAGTGTTTCGGATGTAGCTTAGTGGCGTCACGCTGCATGATTTTACAGAGGGGGTAAATTAACAAACAAAATGCTAAATTTTTGCAATGGGGAATGAGCCGATTGGTTGCATTGCAGGAGATAAATTTGATACATGCTCAGACTTGCTGGAGCACTTTTAATAGCTCTGTCTGCCAGGTAAAATGAAACTATGTAACATATATTTCCAAAGTTTTGATTGAGGATCAGTTTTCCAGTTGCAGACAGTCTCATTCCTCCTTCCATCTGTAGTTCATCCCACAACATTTCTATGATATGTATCATAAATAAAAAAGTGTGCACATATGTTGAGTGTGATATCCTTGTCACTATTTTGTGTTCGAGTGGTAAAAAGATGTAGTTAACTGCTGTAAAAATGTGCTTTTTATCAGTTTGTTTCTGCCTTTAAGTGAAGAGGTGCGTTCCAAAAGCAAATGTAGTTTTAGTTTTGTTGGTGTTTTAATTTTTAGCCCAGGCCAAGCCAGACATCGTAAAGGTTTAGGCCTGCATGCATGCATAAACACAGTGCCTCCAAAGGTGTGAGCAGAAATCCTTATCATTTCTTGGCATATATGCATTACAGTAATTTGCAATTACTTAACAATTACTTTAGTTCTTTTTGATTACATAATTATGGCAATACATACACGTAACATCCAGGCAAGCTCCTTTGCCAGCTGTGATGCCTGACTAATGAATTAAACTTGATCCAGGTTTCTTCAGTTTAATTTTTTTGTTTAGATTATTGGTCTCCACCACACCTTATACCTTTACTGATGAATTAATACTGAATGTGTGTGTGTGTGTGTAAACAGAGACTCTGAACTTGCTTATAAAACCTGAAATTTGCTTTAAAACTTGAAGTAGAAAGACTAAAATAGTGTTTTTTCTTGCAAAACATACTTCAATGATATAATTTGATTTATAACCAACAGAACCAACAGAGAAGTTTAGAAATTATGTATAAATTCCTCTAGTATTTTTTCTAGGTTTGGGATATATATATATATATATGTGTGTGTGTGTGCATTCATAGTTTGAAAAAAATATTCAAATCATGAAAAAAAAAAAACACACGGATGAAGCTGATATTGTTTAAAATACAACATCTAGCGTGTTTCCAGACTTTACATGCATGTATGCCGATGGACTGAAAAAGGAGAATAAAAAAGCTTAGTGGGCATTTGAAACAGAATGGGAATAATTGTCTCACAAAGACAAGGTCTGGTAAATCTTACATCACCTACAGGAGATGGAAGTCAAGGTAAAAGATAATGCATTTAGTTAGTAATCAGCAAATAGCTTTTATCCATTGGGGTAAGAGCGCTGCAGTGGGGTCTGATAAGATCATTTGCTTTCAGGTGTTTTGCTTGCTACTGTACTCAGCATTGAGTGTAAATTGAATAGCATGACCTTTTGCAGCCGAATCAAATTGACTGCATTTCCACACACATTTGGTGGTTTCAATTACCATACATTTTTTTGATATTGGAGTCTGTAACCTCACTCGTTCCTCATGGATACTTGTACGAAAGCAGGTGTTCGTGATAAAACACACACGCATGCAGTCATGCAGTCTGTAAGTGCTTTTCTCGCCCTCGGCTTTTATACAAACGTATGCCGCCAATTGACCCTTGTGCAGTTATCACATGCTTTATTATAGAAAGAGTACAGTAGTTTCGTCTTTCTCCTTTGTTGTCGTTCCTCTGCGTGTTTGGTGCAGTACCGGTGATGATGTGCCCCGCTGCTGATATCAGGGTGACAAATGACGGACCGCCCCGCCGGTGTGCTGCTCATAAGCCTGTCAGACGCCGAAAGGTCAGAGGGGGATCCGGAGGATAACAAAGCACTTTTAACAATAGAAAATGGTGACTTTACACACCTAAATACCGGCTTTATATGTCCACATTTTCTCATTTCCACATGTATGGCAGTTCTTGCTGCATTGGAATGAAACAGGACTCGGTTTCCTTTCATCCTACCCTTCATGCTTACTTGTATTTTCTAGCGCATCATAGCATGATCGCCAGCCTGTATATGTTTATTGTCACAAAAGATGTCCTACCTCTGCAGATTTGCCACCTCAGACTTAAGCAAAGTTCTGTTTGCATGCACGTTTCAGAAAGGAATAACGATGTGTGTTTTTGTTTTCTCCGCTGCATTGAAATATTTATACTCCAGCTCTTTAGGAATCCGAGCACCCTAGTGTCAGCATTATTGGGTGAGTTTCTAAAATAAGCAGTGCATCAATATGTCTGAGCACCGAAAACTACGTTTATTCTAATTGCATTAGAAACAGAGCCGTGGGCCATCTGTTGCACCACAGCTAAAAACAGCATGCAAACTCCTCTTCCTCCCTTTATCATCAGTGCATCCATTTAGATCATGTCAGTTTGTTGCTAGCCTTTTATTTTTTACTTTCATCTCTTTCATTTTGAGCAAGAGAGCAATATTTCTAGGTAGAAATTGTTTGTTTGCAGCTCTGTTTGTGGGCACTTGCAAGCACACATTAATTCATCAATATTATATTTTAATTTACCTCTTCACTGTGCATTATTCTGATTGTTTGCATGCTAAAATAACGTGTTGCTGATGAGTTTGATTGCTACCTGTTCGAGCTTCTGGCCAGAGGGGTGGTAATGTTGGTTTGGGTTATGAAAAGTTAATCTTTGCCATACTCCGTTTCTGTGATCATTGCCTCTGGAGCAGGCATGCCTCGGTGCCCAGCGTGCAGGATCATTTACGGGGGAAATGAGGTTTGAAATAGTGCTGGTGATTCGACTGGCAGAATCCTATTTTTGAGTATGACTTATGACTGCTGTGCCATGTACATATATTATGACACGATCTGGTTAGGCTTATTGAGGGAGGCTTACACTAGAATGCTTTTGATAATGTGAGGGAAAATATCACGTGTGATTTATAATAGGTCTTTTATTCTTTTTATTGGAGTTCTGGATGTTGACATGTACTCTCTTTCTTCCCACCCACAATTTTATGACCAGGCACATATTGCATGGTGCAGGATATCACTTGGGTTTGTTAGCTATGGAATTAGATACTAATGAGACAATAACGAGAAGCCACCTAAAAAGAGAAATAAAGACACCTATTGTTCTCTTTTTCTGTAAGGCATATAAACCTTCAAGTTTTTTAATCTTTTTCAAACCTATCAGACGAAGCTTTGTCCAGCTAACATGCAACCAACTTGCTTTTTAAAGTTTAAATTGATCGTTTTTTTCTTAATTTCAATTGTAATAATTCCAATTCCATATAATTCCAATACTGCTATCAAAATTGATTTCAAATTCAGAAGTTGAATTGAAATGTAAAAGTTAAATTCTGAATGTGAACAAACTTTGTCTGGGTCACAGCTAGAAAATCTAATATTACAGACAAATATTGAATAATGTAAATCTATTTTAGAGCTGTGAACGATACAAACTCTATTTTAGTTTCAGAGAGAACCAAAAGAGAAAGAAAAATACATCAATCTTCACTTTAACCCTTTTCCACACATTCTAGGTCATTGAATGTCCTCCTTGTGGTGGTGCAAGCCTTTGGTTGTAAAACGCACTCTGAGTAATTGACTTTCTAGGTTTTATTATCTGCAGAGTCCCCCCCCCCCCTTCTGTCACGGTGGACAGGCAAGGCCGCAGACAGGATCACAATACAAACCTGTTACCTGTGGGGTATTCGCTCAGGTCCTCAAATGATACTGGACCATTTTTTTCCAGCTGTGAAGTTGGAGTAAAAGAGAAGGACCATGCTACCTGTTATCAGTTGCATAATTTATATCTCAGGAATACAATGGCGTAGGTGGAACTCAATAAAAGAGTTAAAGCAAGGACAATTTCAAAGACAGCCTGTCTGATAACAAAAGAGCGTACCTGATAATGAATGACTGGTGAGCGCTGGCGTCCCTCTGAAGGAGGGGAGCTAGATGGAGTGTGACTGCCGAGCGCTTGCCAGTGTGTTTTATGGCTAATTGAAGCATTTGTGGTAAAACAGCCATGAATGGCACCCTTTAGAATTAGAGCAGGTTAATATATTGTGATCCCACAATTAGCCCACGATTGTTAAGATCTGTTTAATTCGGTGGGGTCCATTAAGCGGAATGGGAAAGGTCCTACCTATTTTTCTTCCCTTCTTACTCAGACGGTTTCTCTTTAGAGGCAATCGATGGCTGGAGACATGGCTCCAGCGGTTGACTTGTCTGGAAAATCCAGCCACTCTGGCACAGGGTTGGATGTACTTTGTTTGTGTTGTTTACACTTTGAATTATGTGTCTGAATGGAGGACAAAGGTTATTGGCCTGTTTCATAAAATACCGAGAGATAACCGATGTTGTAAGAGGAGTGCGGGTTTTGGCAGAACTTTTGATTGCTGTTTTTTGAACCCTGGAGTAACTTCTGTCATGCTAGATAAAGTCTCACCAAGAGTTCACACTTTAGTTTTACTATCTGCTAGTCCTTATTTGGGTACACGCTGATACCATGAAAGCTGTTTCCGTAAGGAAAATGCCCAAATGAATAAAAGCTTTCCTCTTTAAATCAAACGATGAGCATCGATGGGAAGTCAACCTACAGTAAATAACCAGGATTATAATTAGCCTGAAGGAAATGCTTATTTTTATTGGCCTCCATTTTAGTAACTGCCTTGGTTTTTATGAAGTTGCAGAAGACAAATTGCGGGGAGACAGAAAAGGCATAGCTCATTGAAAGGACATTATTAGTCAACCATTAAACAACAGGCTGTGATTTTCTTTCTAGCCACTTTACGTCACAACTCAGGTGCCTCTGCAAATCTTTTATTTGTTATAAACTCAGATTTCGGAAATATAATCCCAAGGAGGGCATTATGAACTCATTTTCCTCCCTGTCAGTGGCTAATCAAATGTTAGCACTATCAGTACCGAAATCTCTTAAATGGAGTGAGATAAGTAAAATGGCCTTGTTTTGATGTCTCAAAAGCAGCTCCCGTGAGCATATGAACACGCTGGTGTGTAATCGTGGGGAAACTATTAATAGAAAAGGGATCAAACGGGGTGATCGTTGCACATGGGGCCGTAGGCTAAGCAACGCAACACTTCTATCTAAAGAGGACAGTCCCCCTGCAGCCACCATCATCGTGCCCGAATGCTATCAGCAAGTGATACTAATCCTGTGGTGTGCATAAAGGGATTTGTTCTTGTTGGCCTGCATACGCCACGTCCCCCAGCAATTTTGGTGTTTATCTTCTGCAATTGCTAAGTCCCGTGGGTTTTGGTGCTGGAACTTCCAGTGCTTGCAACTTTTCCACAGCCACCATGTATACTGCCCCTCCTGCGTTACCATCTACGGAAGATACAAAGACAGGAACATCAAAGAGTTTAGTATTTAGCATTTGATTCTGTAATCACACTTCATATGCTCAAGTCACAATAAGGCTCCTTATATATGGATTGCCAGCTTGAATTTGGTTGATGAGCCATTTAAAACGTCTGAGTTAGGATTGGAGGAACTTAACTTCCCTCTTATTGTTTCTTACATCTTTCTTGCTACTTCCCTGGGTAATTGTTGTGTGTCAGCTCAGTTAATGGGTTTCTTTGGGGAGATATTATTTTGGTCCAGTAAGCTGCATGTTTAATGTATGACTGACAGTGCTGACTCGTGTGGCTTAGGCAATTTGTAGTTGAAAGAGATTTTGAAGGAGAAAAAAAGTAATAAAAAATTGGATGCAGCAAAAAAATATCCATCCTCTATTAGAGATTATGGAGCGCCACTTCACCCAGCCTAAAAACAGACAAAATCTGCCACTACTCCAAACTAAAATGTCCTATTTTCTTCCACTGTTCTTTCTCTTTTCCTTTTTCTTTTTGACCCCTCAAGAAGATAGATGAGGAAAATGAGGCCAACTTGCTGGCAGTGCTCACAGAAACCCTGGACAGTATCCCTGTGGACGAAGACGGGTTGCCTTCGTTCGAGGCCCTGGCAGATGGGGACGTGACCAATGCCAGTGATCAGAGCTGTCCTTCCACCCCAGACGGCTCACCACACACCCCAGAGCCAGAAGAGCCTTCCTTGGTAAGAGACCCTCCCCGCCTGTGCTTCCCCTGTGCCCAATCCTATTTTGCCATGAAGCATGGCCCTCCCATTCCATTTCCTTCCCTCGCCCTTTCTCCGTCCCACTGTGTTTCACTGTGCTCCCTCTGTCTGGTCTTCACTAGCACCAGATAAGGAGATGCTGCAGGCCTGTCACCAAAAATGGGTACAGACTCGCCAGGTAGCAGTCTCCTATTGGTGTCTGCACAGAGAACATAGACACAGTGCTGTTGAAACAGCAAATCAAAGTAGATCAGTGTTCCTGAGGTGTTAATTGCATAGTTCATTGCTGCAAAAAGACAAATGCACAAAACAATGAAAAATATGCCAAAATAATTTAATTTAATCAAGTGACCATTTTAATCTGCACTTTCTCTACTACTATAGTGTAAACAGCAAAAGTTCATCATTAGTTACAATCTGAGCACCCCAGACAAATCATTGCACCTGATCTGCTTGACATGCCTCTGATATATATGATTCATAGCCTGCAAAATTTAATAATTAAAGTTTAATGTTGCAGCTCACATATTCATTCATTCATATATTGCATAAATGTTTTTCAAAACACGCACATGATTCTGCTGTCATCAATAAATTAGTTTGTCAACTTGATAAGATGCTTACAGAGAGGAAACTTTGAAAACAATCCATGCAAAAATTACCTTACAAGAGACCATATACAGAAACAACAGAATGTGTTAACATTGCCATGATCATGGATTTGATTCTCAGGAAATGCATAAACTGATAAGCTGTATACCTTGGATACAAAGTAAGTCGCTTTGAATAAAGCATCTGCCAAATGCATAAATGTAATGTAAATGCAATGGCATCGCAATATCTTTGCATTTTGTTTTAAATTCATAGCTGTAATCCCTGTGATCTGTTTCTCTGCTCTGTTTGTAGCTGAAGAAGCTCCTCCTGGCGCCTGCTAACTCCCAGCTCAGCTATAATCAATACCCAGGTGGCAAGGCACAGAACCATGCAGCCAGCAACCAACGGATCAGACCAACACCTGCTGTTGCCAAGGTAGCTGCTCGCTGCACTTCTTGCATCAAAGGCCTGGTGTGTGAGCTCATCTGCTAGTTCCATGTAATTTTTCCTTTCTGTGAAATTATACAAATAGTCTGCTCCCTCCAGGGAGCTAAAGCTTGATTAAGTTGTGTGTGTGGTGGAGGTGTCTCATCTGAAGTTGCGTTACCCTTGATGATTTTCAGGACTTCTGAATGGCACCATCTCATTTCCATGAAAAATAATACACTGAGATGTCTTGATAGAATTAGCGTTGTTGGTCTCGTTGTCACAAAAACTATGATTTATTACCACAGGCCCAGTCATATTGTAAACTAGAAGAAAAATGTGTAGTTATTTGAGGTGAACATCACATGTAATTCTCTCCGCTTCACACAAACACACTCACGCACATGCGCAAGCTCTCTTTGAGGAGTTAATTTTCCATAATGACTTTGACTCCTCTGTTTCTGGAGCTCTGCACATGGCAGGGTCCCAGAGGACACCGCTGTCTCCTCCTGCTGCCTGCGTGCAGATCTTCCTGGAGCCATCCCAAGACCTCGTAATTAAGATGATGGGCAAAGTACACTCGCATTGCCTTTTGGGAGACTAAACCACCTCTGTGCTAACCCCCCATTCTAATCTCCCTATATTACATCCCATGCTCATTCTGCCCCCTCTCTCTCTCTGATTTCTGTTCTTTAGACAGAAAACCCCTGGAACATCAAACCACGAGGGTCCTGTACCAACCGGTCTGTGAGACGCCCTTGCACTGAGCTGCTTAAGTACCTCACCTCTAGCGACGAGGCCTTCCAGACCAAAGCCAGGGAAGCCAAGAGCACTTGGACAGGTTGCGGCAAGGACAGAGGAGGGGCTTGCACATCCTTCTGCTCATCTTCTTCCTCTCCATCATCCTCGTCTACCTCCTCTTTCTCCTCCCTGTCGTCCTGCTCCTCTTCCACCGCCTCCAAAAAGAAGACGTCATCTGCCTCCCCATCATCACAGCAGCAGCAGCAGCAGCTGGCAGTGCAGGCCCAGCGAGGTGAGAGCCAGGCAGCCGGCACGTGTAGTGTGGCTGGTGAGGGGGCGGGGAAGTGGCGGCGGTGTACTCAAGGGGGGCACTCCGCCCCTGTTGCGCTGTCCCACGGAGGCGGCTGTGTCCATGCCTGCTCCAGCGAAGAGGGCCTGCAGCCAGGTGTTGACCCAGGCAGCTTGGCCGCTGCCCGCTTTATTAGGTACATGCACTCTTACTCTCTCCCGCCTAGAGAGACGGGTCATGCAGGCAGCTGTGGTCATTGCCTTGAGGCGGGCGCCTTGGCTGAGGCTGGCCATGCTAATAGGCACATCACGGTGACCGTTAGGAAAAAGAGGCAAGAGCTAGAGCACCCCATGCTCAGTCAGCTGCTCACCTCCAGGCCCAGGCCAGCCCGTTACCGGGCTCATCTGCAGTTGCCCCAGAATAAAGGGAGAGACCTACCAGACACAGTTTCTAGAGTCCAAGAGAGTCATAGACACTTAGAGCGAGCTAGTTGTGAGTACCCTAGAGAGGCATCTATCTTACACAAGCAGGCATTTAGTGTGGCCAACCAGAGCAATCTTGAGTGTTCGGTAGAGCTTAAATTAGACCTAGAGAGCTGGTTGAGCATGCCAGAACAGGTGACAGGAGAAAGTTTGCATGATCTGGTGGGTCAAGCCGGGGAGGATGTTTTTGATGATGTCATAGGCAGCCCCATGTCATTTTCACAGGGCCTGCCAAGCCCATTGTTCCCAGACTCTTTAGTTCCAGAGCTCATGCCCTCCGACTCACAAAAACAGGCACTCCGCAGGCACCTCGATGACCAAGCCCCACCAGTGTTAGGTAATCATTGCTGCATCCCTGCCCTCTCTCCTTTGCTTCTCCTCCTTTAACCGCTTCCCAGTTTGACCACACTAACCACAGAGCTAACCCAAACCTAACATTTACTTGGAAGCAAAAACTGATGCGGCTCTAAAGTGTAAACCTCTGAATTGGCACAAACCTTTGTCTGTAGATTAATTATAAATGAAAGACGGGGAACGCCTGCAACACTTTGAACCATCACGTCGCCCTATTTCAAACTCAAATCTGTGCTAAAAAGCTTATTTCTCAGGCTGCCGTAATATAGCTTTCTAACTGAGACATACTCCCTAGCTGCAGTTGGAGATGGTCGCAGCCTCAGGCAACTGCACACGCTTCCTTGACTCTTCTTTCTTCATCTGCTTTGGTTTCAATTGCATGTTCAATTGCATCTAAACATCTTGTTAGAGTTAATTTTAGTACCAGTATGAAACATTTGTGACGTTCTTTTTCATGTCATAGTCAGTTTTTATTTTTTACGTTTTCTACTCATTCTGACTGTTGGAATGTGGTGGATCTTGTATGATGGGCTGGGAAACTGAACACATGCCATCACTCCATCCTGCCTCACAAAGTATGCAGTCAGATAAAGACAAAATCTATGGGGTCAATTAGTCCAACTATTGGTTTATCACAAAATTTCTGTCTGGCTGGAGAGACATCTGGCCTTTCAGCGCAGGGTTGGATTTGCAACATCATTGCTGTCACTGATTAAGTCTAAGATATTAATTGTAGATATAGACCTGAAATATCTTGGGTACAGTGTGAACTAGTAAATTAATTACCCATGCTCCTTTGTGTTCTGCAGCCAAACCAACCATCTTGCCACTTCCTTTGACCCCAGATTCTCCAAAGTAAGTGAGAGAGTTTTTACCCAACTTTTGTAGAGCAGACAAAATCTGAAGAAAAAACAACAACAACAACAACAATGATGAGGCATTTTGTTAATTTCATTTCCATTTGTAAGCTCACACAAACACGTTCAGCACTCCATCCCTGTTCTCATATATTTATTTTCTCTTTTGTGTTACAGTGACCACAAGGGATCTCCGTTTGAGAACAAAACCATTGAACGCACATTGAATGTGGAGATCTGTGGAACCCCAGGTAAATAAACCTGTAAATAAACCCCATTTCCTCCTTTGTCTGATTGTTAATCTGAAATATCTTGCTTGGTGTCTTTTTATCATTCACTAGTAAAGATAACATTTCTTTGGCAAAGGTAAAAGTCTCATACAAGCCTACTTTGATAGTTTAATTAAAGTGAAAGGTTCAAGGTGAGCTGATGGAACATGGTCAGAATTTTGCACAGTCCTCCATTGATTACTTTTTTCATTCTTTGGCTGATTTATTTTAAAAAGTTCCACTCTTCCCCTTTGAAGAGTTCATAGTCTCTCTTTCTCATTTAGAATCGAATGCCTTTTGACTGGGCAGCTCGCTGCTTCAATACATCAGAGATAAATTGTTGTGGCATTATTATGGTTTAATTGGTTTTGCCATGCAATTTGGTTTTGCCGATATTATCTGGATCCTTGTTTTTCAGACTGTCTGGCAATTTGATTATATATTTTAATAATTTGATTATATATATATATATATATATATATATATACATTTATTTATATAGACAGTTTCAACGGCAACAACATAAACAAACGTTACTGCGCATGCACGTGTTTGTGGCCCTAACTTAACTTCCGGTAGACATCCAAATAGAATCAATAACAACAGATAAGTCCCTCTGGAGTAGATTATTTTTTATAACAAGCAAAATATGTTTGCTTCATAAATCAGACGGACTGAGATGCAGCGATTACTACTTGGACGGACTTATTAAAAATGCAAATCCACTCTCTGCCAGCAGGAGACGTATAAATGCGGGAGAAATAACGTTAATGTTAGAGGTTTACGCCCGGTAACGGCTGTAAACTGAGTTTAAAAATACTGCTTTATCAGGCATATAACATGCCAGATTAAATGAAAATGACATCAAACATTTCCTAAAGACAGTATTCCTTCAGAAATACAGTGATATAAAAACACCTGCGCCTCGTTTTGATTTTAAACGCGCATTACATGCTCATGTTTATTCAACAAAGCCTTTTGGAAAAGTTTTGATATTGTGGTGGGTTGCCATAAATAAATGTATGCATGTAAAACACATCCCACAGCACAACAACCTGAGCCCAACTTCATTACTAATCACTTTAACTGTGTTTGTAGCCGGCGACACTAACCAGCCCGATATACAAACACAGACTGGAAGTTAACTTCGGTCCGGGCGCATGCGCCCGATAAAACTGTCTATACATAAATGTATATTTATTTAACACATTGGTGTTGACCCAAAGTAATTAAACCAAACGAAGTTTATGTCAGCTGGGGCTGAAACACAGCTCTTCAGCAGTTCTCCCCTTTTCTCACTTTCTTTCTCTCAGCATAAATCATGCTGGTAATTATTTCTGTATCCCCCATGCAGAGATTAATCATTCCAAGTCAATAAAAACAAAATGGCTGCCCTTTCCCTCTCACAATGTGTCTTGGTGAATTATCCATTTGGTATTCACTTACTACAAGGTAATAGCCCTCAGTATACAGATTTGACCTAGCCCGAGGGTACAATGTAACTCTGTGTTTGGTGTTTTTGCTCAAATACGGATTGTGTAATAGTAGTTTATTGAAGATACACGTTTTGAGGAATTGTATGACTTCTACAAACTATTCGAGTTCTTGATTCCCTATATTACAGATTAAGGAGTCATGTGAGGTCAGCCTCTTATGCAAGGTTAAAGGGTTCATTTATCTGTGTATTTAATGCATGAGTTTGTGCCTACTTAACCTGAAGCAAAATCCAGCTCTGTTTAATATAATCTCAGGAAAGGGTACACTTTTTTGTTTTAGCCGAGACCCTCTTTTCAGATTTGGGATTCAATGCTGAGGGCAAGTGCTTTGTTGAAGCTCTTTGATGAGCATTAGTTTACATTCTCCTATAATGTGTCTGTTGTTCTATAGACTACTTTAAGCCCTTCTTACTCGTATGTCTTTACTGAGCATTATACCAGATTAACTGATTTCATGTCACCGTAAAGCCAGATGGGACTCTGATGCTATAAAATAAATTTCCGTTGGGGTTTGTGCCATCATGGCAGCAGTGCGAGAAGTCATTTTTACAGTGCTGTTGAATTAGAAAATGCCCAGGCGTTTCACTGCAGAGCAAAACACCTTGACACCTGCAGAATAGCCAGCTCTATGAAAGTGCCAGATTTAATACCATTCCCTAATCCCCATCCCTCTAATAGATTAACTTGAGCGGGGTTCCTTTAATTATGGTATCAAATGACACCCAGGTCATTCTGTGTTATGCTCCTTGCATGGCGTTTTAAGATTACCACAGGAATCAGTTCTGTAAGCTTTAAGTAATAATTCGTTCAGAGGTCCCTGCGTAATTCACACCCTGCCAGAAACAGATGAGAGAATCCACCGGTATATGATTAGTGTTTGTGTCCGTGTGCATTAATCATGGCTGCCTTTGACTGAACAGCTCATATTTATGTAATGCTATGTAATGTAATTTATGTAATGTAATGTAAAGGCGATAATGGTCCTTGGTTTATGACCCTGCGTGCATTGTATGCCAGATGGTGTTTGATTGGTGCAGCAGAAGTTCCTTTGGCAGTGCACGCTTTCTTTTCATAGCTCATTGCATTGGCATAATGATAAATTTAGTCATGGCCACTGTTGTTTTGTATGCCGAATCAGGCTTGCAGTACTGTATCCATTTAATTTAGTGATTTACGTAGACAGATTAAGAAAGAAATAGAGAGAAACGGTAAGGGGGATGTTATTTCAGCTAACTGAAATATCAGTTTCAGAACGTGATCGTAAAAGGAAGTGGTCCTAAAAAATATACCAAAAATGACTGTAGTTTGAAAATAAAAATAATGTATCGACAGGTTACTGTCGTAATGTGTGATTGTATCAGGAAACTAAAATCTGAGAGATGTCAAAATAGAAAGAGAGAGGAAGAAGTAGAGGAAAATAAAGAGGAACTACCTCCGGTTGTTTGTGCAAGTGCATTAACCATGCCATAAAGCAGCACATCTCAAGACTTCCCATATAAATGCCATCTGTTGGCACATAAATCTGTCAAGATGGCTGGGGGTTCATGAGGAGAAAAGGTGGCAAAGATGAAGAGAATGATAACAGCTCCCCCATCACTGTGCTTTCATCGTAGTCCCAGGAGTACGGCATTCATGCATCTGTCGAAAGCACCAGTATTATTATAAGATCCGACTGTTTACTTTTTAATGAATTAGGACTGGAGGAAGTTTAATTGAGTAGCTCTGTATGTATCATGGTGCAATCTGAGGTCACATAAATCTGTCAGGGTTGCAATAAAATGCAGATAAGGATTAGGTCTAAATGAAAGGGAATATTTTAATCAGGCTCAAGAGCGTGCTCGTTCAATCACTTAGAGACAGACCCAGCACTGTTAAGGAAGGAGAGGGATCTTGTTTGGTAAATCTGTTGTATCTTCTTCCCTCCAGGTCTGACACCACCTACCACGCCTCCTCACAAAGCCAGTCAAGAGAACCCTTTCAAAGTATCACTCAAAAACAAGCTGTCTTCATGCTCTCCCTCGGCCCTGACAAGCAAAAGGCCCAGGCTGAGCAATGGGGGCTCTTGCCCTCAGCCAACCAGCGGCTCTTTTCGGAAGGGCCCAGAGCAAACTGAGCTCTATGCCCAGTTGAGCAAGGCCTCCTCCAAAATGCCCCTAGGGGGCTTCGAGGAGCGTCGGGGCAAGCGGCCCATGCCCCGCGTCTTTGGCGATCACGACTATTGCCAGTCTACAAGCACAAAACGAGACAGCACCACCTTAGCTGCAGCGGTAACTGGGCCAATGGAGGGCCGGCATGTGGAATGTAAAGACTCGAACATGCCGACCTCCTCTACTTCTACATCATCATTGTCTTCCGCCTCCCCTTCGTCTTCCTCCCTGGCCAGGCAGCTTCAGGGCCTTTCCTCCAAAGCTCAGGAGGCTTGTCCGGACACGGATGCTCACGGACAGGACCGCGACTCCACTTTGGGCTCCAAAACATCATTGGACGGCAGTTCTGCTGGCAGGAAACTACTTAGGGACCAGGAGATCCGCGAAGAGCTCAACAAGCACTTTGGAAAGCCTCAACAAGCCTTCTACAGTGGGGTAGTGGGAGAGCAGAGGGGCATCCGGCCTCTCGAGGACAGTGACTCTGGGGATGAGTACCCTGGTCTTCTCAATGACTACATACACCCGGGTCTTCCTGACTTTGAGGACCTGGTGGTAGGCCGGGAGCGCCTGCTCTACTTGGGGGAAGGTTCTCCACTCGAGCTGCTCCTCGAAGGGTCACCCTCCAGCTCGCCTTCCAGCAGTTCATTCTCATGGAGCTCAGTCTCGCCTCCTTCCACTCAGCTCTCCCCACAGCACCTTCGCTGGCCACGATCCATCTCCCGCTCCCGTTCCTCATCTCACCACAGACGCAGATCCCTCTCCAGGTCTCCGTACTCCCGCACCGAGTCTCCCAACAGCCGTTCTCCCTCTTGGTAAGTTCTGGCATGAGCCTTCTGCCTGTCTCAGAAACACGCTTACTTAGCAATCTTTTCGGACACGAATACACGTGTCTCAGCAGGAGGGGCTGTAAACAAGGTAAACATCTTTCTGTGGCTGTCATTGCGATGAAGCGTGAGTCTGGGTCTCACAGCATGGCCACTGAAGCCGTTACGGCTGATTTTGCACAACCAGAGAAAGATTGAATACAATAGACTGTAAGCATTGGCTTTGAGAGACACAAGATAAAATGAGCTTGGAAGATAAACCATATTTTAGATGGTAAATTGCTCATCTACACACTTGTTGTAACACCAAATGAGCCATTCAAAACCTGAGTTCAGACATTCGCTTGCCATTATAGCGGTACTTTTTATAAATAGCAGAAACACCTTCAGAGGCATTTTGGAGTTTCATTTAGAAGTTTTTCATTTCTTATTATTCGCAAACAGTGCAGATGAAAAATAGAGTCCAAATAGAGTCATTTCGTGGGTAAACAAGCTTGTGTCACTTGAGATACTTGAGAGACTTATGGAAGTCTCACGTTGTTTCCTAAACGGACCTTCATTCTTTTAGCTTGAGTTTTAGATTAATTTCTCTCCAGCGCTCTTTGATGGGGCTCTGTTGTTTTTAGTAGCAGCTGTTGTTTTGCTCGACAGCGTTGCCCGCTCCATCCCCGCGAGATGAAAGAAACGCCCAGCGAGTGAAGTCCTGGACATATTAAAGTGGGTTTCATGCAGACAGCATGCCAGAAAGACAATATTTACAGTGCCTCCTTTTGAGATACATAGCAATTGTACTGATGAAGGAGACCCATAAAACCAAAATACAGAAGATTACTCCAATTTTATACCCCAATTTGATATCAAGTGATATCATTGTCATTGTACAAACATAACTATATGTCTTATTTTAGTCACATCCGCATGGTTTTCCCCCTTTTTATTCTAGTTTTATACTTAATTTATATTGTTTAGCTTATGCATGCTGTTTAAAGTTATATATATATATACATATCAATTGCCAATTTTCAGTGTTCAGGCTTGCTTTTGAATTTTTCTAAGAATTGTGTTTTCTTTCTGCTTGTATGTAGGTCTCCTCACAATTTGGACGATAGCACTTTTATTCCCAGGATTTATAGAAGCCCTCAGTCCCAGGCTCATTCTATTTTTGGTCGGAGACCCAGGTAAGTTCTTGCGCAAAGCAAATACTTTTCCATTTGTTACTTTTTTAATATACTGTGCATGTATTATGTGATATTTGCTCTATAAAAATCATATATGCTGATATTATAGACTTGTTCATGAGACAGACTTAAATAAGTGCTGCAAGATCATTTACTGTGTCTGCAATACTTTCAGAGTCTGTCCTTATGCAAAGGAAGCAAGTCACTTGCTGACTCTGTCTAATTGATATGATGAGTTATGATGATACATCATTTCAAGGCCTTAACTTTTCAAACTTTTACAATAAAGCTTTCGTTGGCAAGAGCAGCTTGCATTAGGGACCCACTACCTCCCAGCTACACCTTTTCCCTGATGGTGCTTTAGTCCGCTCATATTGTACTTTTACACCATGTTGCCTCTATTGCAAATGGCTGTAGAAAAAGTTGCACTTTTTGAATGTAAAGTTCAAACTAAGCAAAAAGTAATGGCATGTGAAGTTGTGCTGACAGACACAGCTGCCAAATTTCTGCCATATTCCCTTAAGAGTCCCGCCATTGGGAGCTGTAACCTTTTGCGATGTAATGAGACATCTTATTAATGTGTTTGTTTGTCTTCCACGTTAAGAAGAATGGAAAGCAGTCTGCTCTGAGCGAGCGATTCCCAAGGCCACTTGAGCAAAACAGCAAACAATACATCTATGTACTCAGAGAAAAAAGTTGTATTGCTCAGTGGTTGCTCTTTCACAGCTCAGAAGACATAATGGAGTTCTCATTTATGTTTCAATTTCGTTTCTTCGACAGCTCCTTTGGAAAAAAATTAAACCGAAACCTAAAAACTATTTTTTGGAACTCGTAGCTGAGATTATTTAGTTCTTAAAAGATTTGACAAGAGTTCCCACTAAATCCTTTTTATTTTCAGAATTTAGATTTTGTATATATTTTCTGAAACTCTATAGGAGACACTTGATCTTACTGGGGACTTTTTCCTCAAAGTATCTGAGAAGCAGGAGCCTAAACAAGTATCTCCACCTGCTCTCTAATCTCATCTTGGAGAAACAATTCAAATACTAAATATTATCAGTTTTTATATATATATAGTTGTGTGTTTAGAACTTAATTCGATTTTTGTTCACCTGCAGGTATGACAGCTATGAGGAATACCAGCACGAGCGTCTGAAGAGGGAAGAGTACCGACGTGACTATGAGAAACGGGAATGTGAGAGGGCTGAACAGAGGGAGAGACAACGGCAAAAAGCACTAGTAAGTGCACCCACCTAAGTCCTTTATTTAGTTATTAAATGATTCTTCAACTATGAATAAAGCCGCTGGTTTGTTATATAAAGCCTATATAAAACTCAGATTTTCAATCTAAAAAAATGTTCGGTACCACTTTAGATAAGGCAACACATATTCACTATTAACTAAGAGTTTTCCCTCAATAAACTCCTAATTTGCTGCATAGTGCAAGTAAGGTAGTTGATATGTTTAGGTACAGGTTAAGGTTAAAGGGATAGTTAAAGGGATGACATTTTGTCATCATTCATTTATTATCAAGTTGTTCCAAACCTATTTGAGTTTCTATTTTAAAGAATGTTGGTAACCAAAAAGTTGCTGGTAGTTATTGACTGTTTGGCTTCCAGCATTCTTCAAAATATCTTAATTTGTGTTCAACAGAAGATTTATACAGGTTTGGACCAACTTGTAAATGATGACAGAATTTTCATTTTTGGGTGAACTATTCCTTTAAGCGATCTAGAATATTGTCTTGCAGAATAAGGCATTAAGTGCTAATAAACAGCCAACATGCTAGCAAAATGCATGTTAATTAGCAACTAATTAATAGAGAATGTTCCCTAATCTAAAATGTTACCCAATATTCATTTAAAAACATTGATAATATTTATTTATTTTTTAATTCAAAGATGGTATTCTAAACAGCAGTAAAAAAAAAAAAAGATTTTACGCATTTTCACGATGTAATTTTGGAAAATATAAATAAATAAATAAATAAAATATTTCCATCCCAGAATGATATTAATCACAAAAGAAAAAGACACTGGGTTGAAAATGTTTCAGATAAAATGACAGAATTATTTATTTATGTATTTTTCAGAAGTCTGTCCACTGTTGAACATTATAAATAGAAAATTTAAGCGAACTAGTGAGAGTGTGTTCTAAAGCTGTTGATTTTCTAAAAGTCCACAGAGCCAAACTTGCCCATAGTCGAAGAAAACCCTATTACGCTTGGAGGTGTTTTTCAGTTTTGGTCTCTCTTCTGCTGGCAGGAATCATAGATTAGCACAGACGGCTTTCTCTGCCTCCATCACTGTGTTTGCCTGCAGAAAGCTCGAAGCACACAGCCATCCCAGTGCTCTCTCTCTCTCTCTCTCTCTCTCGCTCAAAAAGTGAACTCATGCAAAGACGGCGCTCTGAATCATTCAGGCTACACGCGTTTCCTCTTTATCTCCCAGTTGTGTATTTTTAACATCTCTGTGGCGTTTCCGAACGATGCCGGATTCTATTAATCACACCATGAGCTAAATGCTTTCGACCAGACAAGGGAAAAGTTTAAATAAGACCACCCCCCCCCCTCCCTCCAAATCAAAGGTATGTTAATACTTGGACTCAAAACGAGCAGTTTAATTTCGAACACTTACATATTTGAAATGCAGTTCTCTGAGATGGAATATCAGTTTTGTTCTCTCTCGCTGTGCCTGACCAGACTGTGAAATGAGACGGCTTTCCAACTCAGTTCACTGATAAATGCACACGTCAAATAATGCACGCATGACTCGGCCCCAGCGTACGCTTTTTTCCCCCTTTTTTCTCTTTTCTCCGTATTCTGCGGCAGCGAGACAATTACTAGCAGCGGCGGCTGAGCTGTCAGAAGAGGTTTTAGGGAGGCAAAGGATGTGAGAGCTTCATATGAAGCACTAGTCTCAGGGTGTCATCTTTAAAACCTCACCGCATTTATCAGCTGTCAGCAACAAAACCACCAATTCAGCAAACACTTTTGTCTCCTATTGTACATGATGGAAGCGTGAGGGGAGCTTCAGAGGAAATGCAAAAAAGAAACAGCCCTCCCAGGTGTTTTGGCTAATTTGTAGGTTTTTGTTTTGTTGTTGTTGTGACATGGTGACATCGTGTACACAGGTGAATTATGACTCTGTTGAGTGCTAATAAATTTGTATCATAATTTTATGTATGACTGGTTATTGTTACAAGAGTCACACATAACCTCTGAATAAATAATGTTATTGTTGAGGCAAACTAAATTAAATATCATAGCCTGGTGGGGTCTTTAGTATATTTTGTCGTTGAATAATGGAACAAAGTGATATTACTAAAATGGATGATAATGGCAGGTACATGAGCATATGAATAAATAATGCCACATAATAAGGCCTGAGGCTTGTGTTTTGTCTCAAGATTAGCAAACTAAATTAAATACCTCCATTTGATGAATTCAGCCTGGTGGGGTCTTTACGTTTTCTCAATCTATGTGTTCTCTCTTGTGCTTCGTTGAATAATGGAACAAAGTGATATTAGCCTGTGGCTAAAATGGATGATAAACGCACACCTGTGACTGCATATCAATTGATTTCTGTTTTAATGCCCTACATTTAGACGTATAAACAATATTATTTGGTAAAAATTATTGATTATTATTGTATTATAAATGAATGCGACAACATTTTATTTTAAGGAAAAATTGTCACTATTCAGAAATCTGATTGTATGATTTGTCATCTCTCAAAAATGTTCATTTCATTTTTCATAAATTAGATTATTAGAGAATATTTGTGATATATTTAAATAGTTTTAAAATATGTATTTTTATTCAAAATAAATAATTAGATTAAATGTTGTTTACCTGAAAATAATAAAAAACATTATATAAAACATGTAAAGCATTTATCAGCTATTTTGATTGATTGATTGATTGATTGATTGATTGATTGATTGATTGATTGATTGATTGATTGATTGATTGATTGAATCTGCTTGACAATGATGGATTTTTTTGTTTGAAAATGTACCCTTTAAATAATTTCACAATAAAATGTACATATCAAGATTTATATTGAATATATGTCAAAAGACGGTAAAATATTGATGAAAGTTATCAACCAGCAAGTATGACAAATTCTGCACATACTGTATAAAAAATTGGACTCTGTTTCTCGATCCAGAACATGTCTGCGGCATTTATAGAGCTCAAAACAACTCATTTTTAGCTGATACAAATTGGCTATAAAATCAACAGAGACCAAAGTTATACTGTATCATTGCTCTATGATATGATTCCCTCGTCCAGTTTGCACAATCCCAAGGATAGTCCACATTTAAGAGAGAGTCTCTCTCTTTCAGTCTAGCTTCTTCTTGTCCACACACACAAAACAGAGTGAAAGAGATAAAGGAGAGTCCTCCAGACTGTTCTTGGCTTTCCCACAGTGGTGGATGTTAATTACAGTCATGTGGTGAGGTTGAGAGAAGTCAAGGAGAGAGGGAAGTGGGAAAAAAGAACAGCAGAAGCACAATGTTAGACTAATCTCTTCTCTCTCGTTCCCTTTATGAGCAGGAGGAGAGGCGAGTGGTGTATGTGGGACGTCTTCGCGCCAACAGCACACGCACAGAACTCAAACGCCGCTTTGAAGTCTTCGGTGAAATTGAGGAGTGCACAGTCAACTTGAGACATGACGGGTAAGACCACGGGCCTGCGTCTGTGTGTTTTTCTGGATTGTGTGTGTGTCAAATGGTTAAAGGGAGTCAATATTTTCCTCCAGCATAAAAGGAATCGTCTAAATCTAGTTAATGATGTTCTTGTGGCCATTGGACGGTGATTAGTAAAGCAGACTTCACTGCTTCTCATTGCACATGCAAGTGCGTGTTGAATACAAATATAATGATGCTATAACACTAAGCGAGGAGTCCCATATTTAGGGACACATTTACTAGCAGCTTGCGCCAGTGCAAACCCTTTCTTGGCATTGAAAAACTGCTGTCAGGATCTATTAAAGATGCGCTCTGAAACATTTCTTAGAAAGGCATGGATGCAGTTTTTTTGCATCTGACCTTATTGCATTTGCATTTGTAGGAGTTTTAATTTAAGATGCAAAATTGTTGTGTCTTTGGTGATTTGCTAAGGTTTGCATTAGTCATTTTACTGGTAATTTAATGCCCCAAAAAGCATTTTTTTTTTACCATATTTCGCACCTCTGCTGTTAGTAGATTATCATCAGCTCTTGTTTGCCACCTTACGCTCATCTGCGCTGCTCTTGGTAGATTGCTTTGGTCATTATGGAAATTAACTGACAGTATTTGTGTTCTTTAACTCTCGGGTGCTGTTTGGTCGTTTTTGACTGAAACATTTTACAATTTTGTTTCTTTAGAATTGTATATTTCATCAGAATTGTATGAAACTTTGTAATGGTTTTGGCACTTGCTATGTGAAAAAAATTAAAATAAAAAATAAATCATGGACATGATTAGAAAGGATTAAATGGAAAATCGCCTTTGTGGTAAAAAACGACGACATTGATGGGAAGCAATTTTCATCTAGTGGAAATATTTGATACTGCGCCCCAAACAAAATTTATCTCAAATTTGAAACCTAACTTGTTAAGATTTAAGGGTTTTATTTTCCCCAAAACATGCTACTCTTATTTTAGAGTAAAACATGTCTTGCATGTTTTATGCGTTTTTCATATTAATACACTTTTAAGTTTCACTTTAGTTTTTTTGTTTTTTCTTCACTTCATCAATAATCTGCTGGCAGGTTTCTTCTTTAAAAAGAGATCAAACTCCGAATATTTCAAAATTTATGACAGTTTAAGTTGGAAGGTGATAAATGGATTATAATCTTTTTTATAAATATAATTAAATATACAAAAATAAATATTTAAATGAAAGAAAGAAAGAAAGAAAGAAAGAAAGAAAGAAAGAAAGAAAGAAAGAAACTAAAATATAATACATTCATTTAATTTCATTGAAAAAAGAAAAATGTATATTTTTGGACCTCCACTTGAGAAGCATCAGAGAGTTCATTTGCAGATTGTCAGTAGATCAGTAGATCACTCAGAACAATGTCCACTCCCGTCAGTGCTTTTATTGGACTGCAATATAACACTAATTTGTCCTGTTTAGTCAATCTGGCCCTTACTGATTCCAATTTTGCATTTATATATGGCAGCTGATAGAATCACACATTGTTCCTATACTCACTTCATTTTCTATTTGTTAACCCAGGGATAACTTTGGCTTCATCACCTACCGCTACACTTGTGATGCGCTCGCTGCCCTTGAGAACGGACACACCTTGCGCAGGTCGAATGAACCTTACTTTGAGCTCTGCCTTGGTGGACAAAAGCAGTACAGTAAATCGAATTACACAGACTTAGGTAAGTTTACAGGCCGAATGCATTTCTACACAACTGACTAGAGACACGTCCGATAAAAACCAACACCTTAATACAGAATGAAAAACTGCAAGGATAGTGGATCAAGTTATGATGCATTGTGGGAATTATCTATATAGTACTTCTGCTTTACCCGTGTACGTGCATTGGTGCTCTAGGCGGTTTATGTGACTTGTGAAAACAGTAAAGATGGATAGGAGAGCAAGGTCACGTTCCTCTTCTAAAACGGGCTTCCTTCTGCTGGGATGCTGAATAGCATCAAGACCTCGCCATGACACTGAGGAGTGAGCAGCCTGCAGAAAGAGATAGATAAAAAAGAGAAATGAGAGGATGAGCGATGTCAGCTGTGACTGATTCATAAACAGATTCATCTCCATCCGCCCCAGTCAAGTCCATATTCTGTCCTATTCTAAGCCATGCCACTTGAGCAACAGTTTTGGACAAACATAGATATTCTTGGAATTTTATTGTACACTTTTTTTATTCATGTGTTTTCCTGCATCATCTCCTGTGTTGTTAATGTTAAAACGTTAAATAAATAATAAATACATTGCCATTGGAATAAAATAACATAATTATAATATGAAGTACTAAAATGACCAAAATTACATGAAATTAAAATAAAGCTAAGCAGAAATCTACAACATATCTATCTATCTATCTATCTATCTATCTATCTATCTATCTATCTATCTATCTATCTATCTATCTATCTATCTATCTATCTATCTATCTATCTATCTATCTATCTATCATCTAATGTCTGTCAAAACTGAATAAAAAGATATATAGAAATCTAAATAGAAAAAGAGAAACAAATCCAATAAATCAACAAAAGCTTGTAACAAAATTACAAAAAAATCATTGTATTTTCCTGTGTTGTCTCCAGTGTTCTTACTATTTTATTACCTGTAATACAGCAGACATAAAATTAAATATATATTTTAGACCGTTCTGGTTAATTGCAACACTGAAATAATAATAAAAAAAAAAATATATATATATATATATACTCAAAACAATTATGTTGCCTTGGCAACTAACTAAAATAAAGTGAGTTTAAGATGAAGTACTAAAATTACCAAATGTAAAAATGAATAAAAAAATTAAGCTCAATAGAAGAAAAAAAACTAATATAAGTAACAAAAACGCATAACAAAATTACTAAAATTAAAATTGACAATTAAAAAAGCTAAATTGATAAATATCATTATAGTAAAAATACTACTAAAATAGCATTGGTCGCCTCTGTCCCATCCTGATGCATTCGATCGTTCTCACCCATCACCCTCTTCCCCAAAGGCTTTTAGACACCCATGCCTTCGTTTCATATGCACCAAGCCCTCTGTCCACGATTACCAAGGTGACAATCTAGATCAGATTGATGTATCTTTGAGTGACAAATTCCTCTGTAAAATGTTATGGGGTTTATTTCTACCCATGATGCCTGCGATAGGATTGTGGCAGTAATAGGCAATCATCATCTCCACCCAAAGGGGAAGGTGTCTTTTGGGGGAAGGGATGAGATAGGAGGCGAAGGAATTGAATCCTGAGGGCAGCACCTTTACATGTTGGCAAAGGGGGGATGCAGAAAAATGGGGATTATTATAACAGGAAAAATGGGATGCTGGGGAACGGCATGCACTTCAATATTTAGTCAATGCTCCACTTCTGCAAAATGTGAGGTCAGGGACGTGTAATGCTCGGGACGCTGGGATGATCCGTCTCAGTGGCGTTGATGGTGCTACAGGTCAATGGAAAGGAACAAGAGCAGTTTCGCTCAAATAATGAGGACATTAGCATGCATTTCAAAGGCTCAGACTAAGGCCAAAGGTATTCAGATTGTGGACATAATACGCTCTCCAAAGGTGAGCGCGGAAGCTTTGGTTCAGGGCCATATAGCAGAGTCATTGTATTTGGGAATCTAGCCCCGCCTCGAGGCAGATGGATGGCTTGACCTTCATTTTCTTGAGGCCTTTGGCTAGACGCTGGGTTTTTACGGTGAGTGTAGGCTGAAGCGCAGCGACAGGTTCAGATGAAGAGGGTATGGCGGAAAAAAGAGGCAGGTGTCTAGAATAATGCGGCCTCAGAACCTTCCTCTCAATCTTCTGCCGTTCTCTTCCTCTTCCTCCTTGTTTTCTGAGACACCATCCGTTAGTTCTAAGTAGAGCGCAGGGGCATTTTTCATCTTTCAAGGTGCGCGGCATGACACCGTTCTCCCCTTAGCCATAGTATTAGATCACGACTGGCATCTCCTGCATGCCACGGTCATTCCCATTTCTCACGCGCTCCGACTGCGCCGCTGTGCATGTGGGGCACCATTTGTGAAGCTGTCTGCCACTAGAGATAAGACAGCCGTATTTGTTATCCTGGATGCGAATCAAACTGTATGTGTAATGGTTGTTGGGTTCTCATCTTCGGGAAGTTGCTCCTGACTGTTTAATTATTAAACTAGGTGCTTCAAGACAGTTGAGAAGTATATTACAGCAGAGGATGAGACAGAGGCCTAGAAGACTGGTTTGTTGGGTTTTCAAGGATGACCTCTGAATTTTAGAGTGTAATACATAATACTGTGACAAAATCTTCTTTAATCTTCAAAATCATTTAAAAATCTGGTTTACAACATATGTGTGAGGTTTTTAGAGATGGGCTCTTTGTGCTAATGTTGGTTTCAGTCTAAATTATGAAATACAAATTCATAAGTATGACAGACAAAATCAATTTATTTAATTCTGACATGAAAAAGTGTAAATTATGAGATTTTTTTTAAATGATGCATAACTGACAGAAGTCTAAATTGACAAAATGTAATTTATGAGATCAGTCAAGATTATGACATACAGAAAGATAAAAAAGTTGAAATTGACATTAATTCAATGAGATAACAAATCAAAGATTTAAATATTTAAAAATGACTAAAAATATTTATGAAAGGAAAAATTATGAGATAATGCGTAACTGTGACATTAAGAGGCGTCATTATTACACGAGTCAAAATGATCTCATAATTGATTTACCAAAGCATGCTTTTTATGCACGTGGCACAAAGCGAGTAACACACAGTAGCCCCTGTTTGAATGAGACCAGCGTCTGTGATTTCCACAGATGTTCAAATCTGCCATTTTCTTCCTCCAGATTCCCATTCTGACGACTTTGATCCAGCCTCCACTAAAAGCAAGTACGACTCCATGGATTTCGACAGCTTGTTGCGAGAGGCCCAGTATAGCCTGAGAAGGTAATGAGCTGCACCGGCTGGCTGCAAAGAGAGGGAGTCGCAATACCTCACTGTTGTTTCTGTTCTTTTGAATACAAGACTACAAGACGTTTTACACTTTATCTAAGTGGATGACAAATCTCTACATACATGAAGGGATAAACATGTATATCTGCAAGCAAAGTTTACATGAACCTAGCTGCTGCAATGCTGGGGAGAGACTTTGACCTGTGGGAATAGCCAGTGAAGTAGCGGACACTACTTTAGTGGACTACACAGATCCGTGTGCCGCTCTGGAAGAGACTCGAGTCTTCGTCAGAGTTCGCTCCACACGCCGCATCACCCTCGGCACTTTTGAGAGGTGAAGAGTGCAGCTCGTTCGGTCTGTTTTTATTGTTTGGAGTTTATTTTTCTGGGCTTTTTCTGTTCCTTTTTTAATCTGGTGTTTGGACGTGGTGCTACACTGTTGAGAAGGGTTTGGGGAAAAATCTCTCGGATGTTCAAGGTAACATTGTCTACATTTACCGAGGGGGGGGGGAAATGTAGTCGCCTATTTACAAAATGAATATTTTTATTTGATGTGCATATCAGCGTTCTTTGTTTGTTACAGCTATGCACTGTAAAATTCAGCCTTTTTAAGAGGAAATTTTCTTAATTGAGAATGTTGATCTGTAGTCATTAAGATGATGTATAACCTACATGGCGTTTAGATGACGTGATTTGATTGTAAAAATATGTATGGCGATTTATCGCTCTTTTTTGGGGGAGCATGTAACAGTTTTTCTTTTAGTTTTTTCTTCTTTTGTATTTTATTTCATTTTCAAACTCCAGTTTCATCCGATTTTGAAGTTTAATAACTCAGTGTTTTCCGTATATACATGCAGCGTGTACGATAGAGTTTATGTTCACTATTGTGTAAAAAAAAAAAAAAAAAAAAAAGATAAGCCCCGAGATATTTTTTTATCCTTTATGTCTTGAAGGAATGGAGAGCTTTTATTTAATTTATCTGTGCACACAAATCATTGTTATTGTTCCTGTTTGATAATACACTTTCACAAAGAGATGATTACTCTTCTAACACAGAATTACTTATTTATGTATTTATCTCAGTATTCTAATCAAAATATTTATGGTAGCCATCTCACGTGATGCGCCTTACAAATTTTGCTATTTATATTATTTCTTATTCAACAATCACTGGAAAGGATGTAAATTACAAAGTTCTAAGAAATATCGTTTTTATATATGCCTTCAGAGATAGAACATATTGTATGATCACATTTTAGGCTCATGATGAACTTTGCTGCTCCTAACTCATTCGTTTTTCTAGCTCCGAAACACTTTCATCCCCCTTTTTCATCTCTTTTTTTATTACATGAAGCAATAAAATGATTTTGCAGGTATTTTGTTGTACCACAGAAAATCTGTCTTTGCTCCACACTTTTGATTATGTGAATGCCAAACTAAAGTTTACAATTTTTCTTTCCTGAATTTTTTTAAAAAGAAGAAAAAATATGTATTTGATGTAAAAAAAAAAAAAAACTATATATATATATATATGATGCTAATCTTGTCATTACCCACACTAACTCAAAATAATGAAAAGTAATAATGAATATGAAAATGTGAATAAAAAAATAAATAAAAAAGCAATAAATTATTTTTGAAAGCTGTACTTTAGCTCATGTTGTTGTATGGTTTTAGACATGACAAATTACCCAGACTCTGTTCATTCCAGTGCCTCGACACAGATGGTAAGACCACCGCTGGAGAGAGGTGTGTGTGTGTGTGTGTGTGTGTGTGTGTGTGTGTGTGTGCGTGTGTGTGTGTGTGTGTGTGTGCGTGTGTGTGTGTGTGTGTGTGTGTGTGTGTGTGCGTGTGTGTGTGTGCGTGTGTGTGTGTGTGTGCACACGTGTGTGTGTGTGTGTGTGTGTGAGAGAGAAGTAAGAATTTAATACAAGCAATGACTTAAAGGGTTAAAAAGCATAAAATGCATCTGTGAGATCGAGTCTCTTTAAAAAATGAGAGCTATTTTTGTCTTTGCTGTGGTTTGAAGGTACCTCAGAGGAACTGTAAATAATTCAAATCGCCCAAACACAACCGGCCCTTGTCACTGACACTCAAAGTAACCTTTTTTGTCAATTAAGGACATGTTTTATTGTTGTGCTGATCTGTTTTTGAATGAGAAACCCACATTGTGTTTCTGCACTTAAAGAGGCATCAAAAGAGCATTATTTTCTGCACAGAGCTTGGGTATGACGTCATGTCACGTTCAATATGTGTGGCTTTAATCAATGCAACGTGTCTGTTGCAAATCTGCTTTGTAAATTGCTGTAGCAATATGTTACAACACCTGATGGGGTGTGTCTTTTGGAGTGGCAGTCTTTTTACCACAGTAAAAACTACTGAAGGATTTGCCACCGGTTTGGATGATTTATTTAATTTAATTTTTTGGTGTTTCCATGAAGAAGCAGATCTATCTAAATGAGGCTGTGTGTGGTTTTGTGTGTGGACTCGATAGAGTGTGTGTGTGTGTGCTGGGGGTCAAGGGGACTGTGTTTGGCTGTTATCTTCTATTTGTCTCCTATCCGTGTTGCCTTCTGCTGAGTCCTAACCAATGCCTTTTGTAGTTGTACGTATTGTACAATATTTGTTGTGAATTTTCTTTTTTATGTGTAGTTTTCATCAGCCTCACCATGCCAATAAAGGGATTTGTGTCTAATTTATTATTTTCCTCCATTTTCTTGTGCATCTAAACCATATACAATTTGAAGCACTCACTCGGATGAGTATTTCTGCTACAGTATGGTTTTACCGTATGATTATGCTCAACGAGGCTGCATTTATGTGCTCAAACATACTGTAAAATCTGTAAAACTGTGAAATATTATTATAATAAAAAATAACTGATTTCTGTAGTAATATATTTTTTAAATATAATTTATTCCTATGATTTAAAGCTGAGTTTTCAGCATCATTACCAGTGTTGGGGGTAACGCATTACAAGTAACGCGAGTTACGTAATAATATTACTGAGTTTTTTTCTAGTAAAGTAAGTTACTTTTTTCCATTTACTAATTTACAGTGTGCTGATTTATTTTTTCAAAAAAGTAATGCCAGATACTTTTTCATATTTATTGATGACAGTGCGCCGTGTGAACATGATCTTACTGTAGTTATAATCTAGACTAAATGTGAATGTGTATTAATCATCCCACTCACAAAAAACAGATTCAGTATTCATCAAAATGAATTAAAACTCAGAATATGATGCAAACCTGCAATAATTAAATATGTTAAACAACACAAATATATCTAATCTCATTTTATTAACCAATTAGTTTGCTGCTGACCTTTGATGATCCAGTTTAACCATAATAATAATCAAAAATTACTTTAGATAAACTAACGATTGTGCTTCGTTGTTTAGTTGTTTTTATTGCTGAAGAGTGTTGAATATTCTCCTGCGTTCTTCTGTACAGACGTGACAGACTGTACAGACTCTTCCTTCAGCCTGAGGTTTATTTATTATGACACTTTTTGGTGTGAAAGGCTTTTACATTTGCTATAAATATAACTTATTGTATTAAAAACAAACAATCAAGCCCTGCTCATATTTAAAAAGTAACGCGAAAGTAATGCAAAAGTAATGTAACACAAATATACTATATACTCTATACTACCATTCAAATGTTTGTGGTTTAGGGTTTTACAATTTAAATACATGCTTTTTATTCAGCAAATATGCATTTGATCAAAAGTGACAGTAAAAACATGTATAATGTTACAAAATGTGTTTCCATTAAATATTAAGCAGCAAAAAAACAGTTTTAACATTAAAAATCATAATAATAACTGAGCACCAATAATAATTGAGCAGCAAATCAGCATATTAGAATGATTTCTGAAGGATCATGTGACACTGAAGACTGGCGCAATGAACACAGGAATAAATTATATTTTATATAGAAAACAGCTGTTTTAAATTGTGATCATATTTACAGTATCTCACAGAAGTGAGTACACCCCTCACATTTCTGTAAATATTTTATTATATCTTTTCATGTGACAACACTGAAGAAATGACGCTTTGCTACAATGTAAAATAGTGAGTGTACAGTGTGTATAACAGTGTAAATTTGCTGTCCCCTCAAAATAACTCAACACACAGCCATTAGGCCTCATGTCCACCAAAGCGTTTTTAGGCAGCTGGAAATGCCAGGCGCTCTGCTGAAAGAGTGCTTGAGAGCGCAGCGTTTTTTTTCCATTGAGATGCTGTGGTTGCTATGATTTGAAACATGACAGACGTGTCGCAAAATAAATGTTTCTCCAAGCATTATTTTTCATAACATTATTAGGGTAGTCTGGCAATTTGATCTAGTAAAGAAAATAAATACTCTGAGACAAGCAATATTAACTTCTCCATTGTTGTTCGGCCGTAGTACAGTCGGTAGTCCCGTCCCACCTCCACTCTGATTGGTTGGCTAACTAGAAAGTGACAGTGATGAGCGCAGCGTTTTATCCAAAGTTGAACATTCTTCAACTCTCGGCGCCGAGAAAAAAACGCCCGAACGCTTATCGCTCAGCGCTCAGTGCGAAAAAGTTGCTCAGCGCTCGGCACGCTCCTGCCATTTTAAAAAAATGCGGCGCTCCCATTGAGAACAATAAAAAAAAAATACGCCTGCCTCGGGAAAAAATGCTTAGGTGGACACGTGGCCTAAATGTCTAAAACGCTGGCCACAAAAGTGAGTACACCCCTAAGTGAAAATGTCCAAATTGGGCCCAAAGTGTCAATATTTTGTGTGGGCACAGCCTGCCATTTTAAAAAAACGCGGCGCTCCCATTGAGAACAATTAAAACCCTCAGCTTCTTTAGCAAGGCAGTGGTCGTCTTGAAGGTGTGTTTGGGGTCGTTATCATGTTGGAATACTTCCCTGCGGCCCAGGCTCCGAAGGGAGGGGATCATGCTCTGCTTCAATATGTCACAGTACATGTTGACATTCATGGTTCCCTCAATGAACTGTAGCTCCCCAGCACTCATGCAGCCCCAGACCATGACACTCTCACCACCATGCTTGACTGTAGGCAAGACACACTTGTCTTTGTACTCCTCACCTGGTTGCCGCCACACACGCTTTACACCTTCTGAACCAAATAAGTTTATATTGGTCTCATCAGACCACAGGACATATTTCAAGTAATCCATGTCCTTAGACTGCTTGTATTCAGCAAACTGTTTGCGGGCTTTCTTGTGCATCAATTACATTTCCATGTATGCATTTAACAGATGCTTTTATCCAAAGTGACTTACAATTGCATTCAGGCTATACATTATTTTTTTATCGGTATGTGTGTTACCTTGGAATTGAACCCACAACCTTTTGCGCTGCTAACGCAGTGCTCTACCACTGAGCCACAGGAACACATCTTTAGAAGAGGCTTCCTTCTGGGGCGAACAATTTGATACAGTGTGCGGCGTATGGTCTGAGCACTGACAAGCTGACCCCCCACCCCTTCAACCTCTGCAATAATGCTGGCAGCACTCATACGTCTATTTCCCAAACATAACCTCTGGATATGACGCTGGCAACGTGCACTTAACTTCTTTGGTCGACCATGGCAAGGCCTGTTCTGTAGTGGGACCTGTCCAGTTAAACCGCTGTATGGTCTTGGCCACCGTGCTGCAGCTCAGTTTCAGGGTCTTGGCAATCTTCTTACAACCTTCACCATCTTTATGTAGAGCAACACTTCTTTTTTCAGATCCTCAGAGAGTTATTTGCCATGAGGTGCCATGTTGAACTTCCAGTGCCCAGTATGAGAGAGTGAGAGCAATAACACCAAATTGAACACACCTCCTCACCATTCACACCTGAGACCTTGTAACATCACATGACACCGGAGAAAGAAAATGCCTAATTGGGCACCATTTAGACATTTTTACTTAGGGGTGCACTCACTTTTGTGGTCAGCAGTTTAGACATTAATGGCTGTGTGTTGAGTTATTTTGAGGGTACAGCAAAGTTATACAAGCTGTACACTCACTACTTTACCTTGTAGCAAAGTGTGATTTCTTCAGTGTTGTCACATGAAAATATATAATAAAATATTTACAAAAATGTGAAGGTGTACTCACTTCTGTGAAATACTGTAAAAGTTTGTACCATATTTGTGATCAAATAAATGCAGCCTTGGTGAGCAGAAGAGACTTCAATAAACATTGAAAAATCATAACATTTTCAAACTTTTGACCAGTAATGCATTGTGACGTTAAAGCATGCATGTGAACATCATACGAGCCTGCTGTTTTCTGCACACTGTTTTGGATGACTCACTTGCAGACTCAGTTATTGTTGGCGGATGCTTCGCACGAACCTGGAAAATGAGTGATGATAATCCCGTGGAGCTTTTTTCTCAATGCCCATACACTCTTCTGACAGTTTTTGCAAGCGCATTCGTGCCTGTAAAGGGGCCGAGAGGGTTTGATGGCAAATCTGTCCAGCTGTAATATAATACTGTATCATTATTATTCAACCTGTGAAATGGTAGAGGCAGGGGCGTCATGCCCTCATTATTTTGGAGGTGGCACTAGTTGGGGCGGGGGGGCACAACACAACACAGCTGCCACAACAGCACATATGTTTTATTTTTTCCTTTTTATTCGAAACATTCCCAAGCGCATTAACTATATCATGAAATATCTTGATTCTCACACCTGTATAGATTATGTTAATATATAGTGGCCTATGGTCAAAGTAACCGAATAAGGCAATCGATTAATAAAAACCTGTCTGTTTATAGGTGTCAATGACATAACATATTTTTAATAGGACTGACCTTATATTTAATGTGAATTTAACATTGAAAGTTAATGTGAATAAAGACATTGTAAGTTAGGCTACTAATCATAACACTGTCATTGTACAGAAAGAGAGCAAATAATATTTACATTATCAAAGAGCATTTTTCACAGACAGTCTAGAGTTCAAGCACTCCAAAAACTCCCATTAAAATCACTGACGCGGTTTACACTATGAAATTAATATCTTGCAGATTCGTACACACATTTGTACATTTGAACTGTTGTTTCTGATGAGAGAATTCGCCAGAAAGAGGTATTCAGTCAGCGAGCGAGTGAAGAAAACATCGGCATTTTAGTGATGACTCATCTGAACGCCTCTGATTGGTCCTTGCATTCATAAGCTCAACAGAAATAGTGTGTGATTGTTATGATTCAGCAGCTGTTAAAACGCGTCTGTCTCTGGCTCAGCGGCAGCCAGCTAACGCAGATTTGAATTTAGCAGCTGACGCACTGAATGTTCTAATCACGCTGGTGTGATTGTATCAAATATAAAAAATATGATTTGGCTATTTTTTGTCTTTTGGAAGCTGCATTCCAAATCCACTTGGCTCAAGGATCTTAGGGGGCACGTGTCCCTCACTTTGAATGGGCATGACGCCTCTGGGTAGAGGAGGTGAATAACCTCTTCTCTTCTGTGAGAGATGTGGCAGGAGTGGACATTAAATTTTAAAAGAAGAGGATCCAATTGTGGATTTAATTTATTTATTTATCTTTTTCATTAATGCTCGGGTTTAGCCTCGGAGAAAAGAGGCACTTCTTTCATTTTGCCGTCACACGTGCAGGCAGGAGGTCTCTCTGGCGTCTGCCCTTTTCCACACAATGAAGCTGAGCTTCACTTCACCTGTCGTTTTGTGTGATACAGATACTTACTCCGGCAATCCGTCCTTATCTTTCATTTCACAGCCATTGCTGAAAATGCCCATGTCTGCAGTTTCTGAGTGTCTATTTCTACATGCTATCCTATAATATATGACTGTATTTGAAATATGATGTATTTATAAACTAACAGTTAAATGTCTGAATTTCAGTCACTGATCAATTCAAAATCAGTTGAAACTGAAACTGCACAAATGTCTTATATTGCAGTATGAAACATATATATATTATTGATAGTATTTTACCAACTATATATACATTCTAATGATTTGCTGTTCAACAAACAATGATTACATATGTGGATTCTTTGATGACTACAATGTCAGTTTTATTTTAGTATTATTTATGTTTTTATAGTTTATTAATATTTAGTTTTCTTATTTTTTTAAGTTTTAGTAATTTGATATATACTTGTGTAATTTGTATTATTTTATTTCTATACATTTTATACAAAATTGCTTTGTTATATATTTTATCTTTATTTTTAATTTCAGTTTTATTAATATTAATATTATTCAGCTTAATTTATTTCAGTTAGTTCCCAAGGCAAATGTCTGAAAAAAATATACAATTTGTTTTTATGAAAAATGTGTAATAATAAAGAACTATTTTATAAATATTTTATTTATAAGTATATATACAACTAGAGTTACATGATCCTTCAGCAAGTCAATCTAATGATTGGTTGTTTATAAATATTATTATGATCAATGTTGCATTTTGTGGATTCTTTGATGGCTAGAAAATCTGATATATTGTTGTATTATTTATTTTAGAATTTTTTTCTCAGGTTTTATGTTTTAGTAATTATATACACTGAGCAAAAGTATAAATGCAACACTTTTGTTTTTGCCCCCATTTTTCATGAGCTGAACTCAAAGATCTAAGACTTTTTCTATGTACACAAAAGGCCTATTTCTCTCAAATATTGTTCACAAATCTGTCTAAATCTGTGTTAGTGAGCACTTCTCCTTTGCCGAGATAATCCATCCACCTCACAGGTGTGGCATATCAAGATGCTGATTAGACAGCATGATTATTGCACCGGTGTGCATTAGGCTGGACACAATAAAAGACCACTCTATAATGTGCAGTTTTATCACACAGCTCAATGCCACAGATGTCGCAAGTTTTGAGGGAGCGTGCAATTGGCATGCTGACCGCAGGAATGTCCACCAGAGCTGTTGCCCATGAATTGAATGTTCATTTCTCTACCATAAGCCGTCTCCAAAGGCGTTTCAGAGGATTTGGCAGTACATCCAACCGGCCTCACAACCGCAGACCACGTATAACCACACCAGCCCAGGACCTCCACATCCAGCATCTTCACCTCCAAGATCGTCTGAAACCAGCCACCCGGACAGCGGCTGCAACAATCGGTTTGCATAACCAAAGAATTTCTACACAAACCGTCTCAGGGAAGCTCATCTACTTGCTCATCGTCCTCATTGGGGTCTCGACCTGACTGCAGTTCATCGCTGTATCTGACTTGAGTGGGCAAATGCTCACATTCGATGGCGTCTGGCACTCTGGAGAGGTGTTCTCTTCACGGATGAATCCCGGTTTTCCCTGTACAGGGCAGATGGCAGACAGCTTGTATGGCGTCGTGTGGGTGAGCGGTTTGCTGATGTCGAGGTTGTGGATCGAGTGGCCCATGGTGGCGGTGGGGTTATGGTATGCGCAGGCATATTTTATGGACAACGAACACAGGTGCATTTTATTGAAGGTATTTTGAATGCACAGAGATACCGTGACGAGATCCTGAGGTCCATTGTTGTGTCATTCATCCACGACCATCACCTCATGTTGCAGCATGATAATGCACGGCCCCTGTACACAATTCCTGAAAGCTGAAAACATCCCAGTTCTTGCATGGCCAGCATACTCACCGAACATGTCACCCATTGAGCATGTTTGTGATGCTCTGGATCGGCGTATACGACAGCGTGTTCCAGTTCCTGCCAATATCCAGCAACTTCACATTGAAGAGGAATGGACCAACAATACACAGGCCACAATCAACAACCCGATCAACTCTATGTGAAGGAGATGTGCTGCACTGTGTGAGGCAAATTGTGGTCACACCAGATACTGACTGTTTTTTTTTATTAGTAATTTTAGTACTTCAAGTTATTTTATTTCAGTTATATCCCAAGGTATGTTTTCCAGCTATTTTATTTTAATTCCCATTATTGAAAATTATTTAAATAATTTTGATGCCATTTAACAATAACAACCTGGTAGAAATGTTAAAAGAACATCAGTTATTTTAAATTATTATTATTAATTATCATTGTTGTTGTTGTTGTTTAACTATATATTTTTTAAAGAGTTTATCGTCACTTTTGATCAATTGAATAAAAATGATGTCAGAAATGTATCTTACTGACCCCAACATTTCTGAGTTCTCTTGAAAGTACATATTCTAGTTCCAGCTACATTGGAAACAAATAACGTCAGCAGGAGTAAAGCAACATGAGCTGAATTCACCGTGAGATTTATTAGGATGGAGTTCAGAAGCTGTTATTGATGATGATGAAATAACATCAAAGGAACAGTGAGCTCACCAGTGTGGTATTTTAAGGCGTCATCGACACCGATCCCAGCCTCATGCTACATCTTCTCCTCTCTGGTTATTTTTAGAGAGCTTTATTAGCGCCACACAATTCCATTGTCTGGAGGTCTATCAGATTTACTTTCTCATGCTGGACAACAGCTGCAAGTCCCCAGACATTCAGCCAATCATCACCTGTATATGAGGAACATGTCAGCGGTTTACTCAATATTAACTTTGAAAACTTTTAAATATCACTGAGGATAGCAAATATGATGTTATTCGGTCTAAAGCATAAGAAATAAACCACGGTAAGGTGAGCAAGGGACCAGATTAATGTCAACGTTTTTATAAGGGTTTGACATGGAGCGGAAAAACATTAAAGTTGTTTACTACATTTGAAGTTAAAGCTGGCAAAGTAATAAAGAGTGGTTGTGTCTATAGATGGCAAACCTGTGAGATTGAAATTTGCTGCTTTCAAGATTAAAGTAGTGGATAGAACTTCAACCTTATTTGCATAATTAATTTAGTTAACTCCGTGCTCAACATTAAAAATTTACTAAAATGAAAATAAAAACTGAAGATATAAATATAAAAGCTATTTCAGAATATTGTAAAATATTATAATAGTATATAGTATAATAGTACTAAAATTATTACAACTGAAATAAAAATAAATTAGCCTATAGCTAAAAATACATATTTGTAATAAATAAATAAAATAAAATAAATTCTTAAATAACAGAATCTTGAATAAAACACCAAATAAAATAAAACTATAAACGGAAAGTGTATATATACAGTCATGGCCAAAAATATTGGCACCCTTTGTAAATATGATCAAAGAAGGCTGTGGAAATTAATCTGCATTGTTAATCCTTTTGATCTTTTATTTAAACAAAAACACACAAATCTAACCTTTCAGTGGATAATAAGAATTTTAAATGGGGGGAAATATCATTATGAAATAATTATTTTCTCAAATACACGTTGGACACAATTATTGGCACCACTAAAAATGATTATGAGTAAAAATATCTTCACAATTTTGAGCACTCCAGGGTGATTATGAACATGAAATTGTCCAGCCATGGCTTTCTGTTTATCAGAAATATAAATAGGAGGGAAAACAAAGCATAACATTCCCTTAATCATCATCACAATGAGAAAAACCAAAGAATATATTTCTGATGTGCAGCAAAAGATAATTTAGCTTTACAAATTAGTGAAGTGGCTTTAAGAAAAGAGCTAGAGCAGTGAACATTCACATTTCCACCATCAGGGCAATAATTAAGAGACTCCAATCAAGTAAAGATGATACTGAATCTGCCTGAAAGAGGACGTGTGTCTATATCGTCCTAATGCACGGTGAGGAGGAGAGTTTGAGTGGCTAAAGACTCTCCAAGAACCACAGCTGGAGAATTGCAGAAAATAGTTGAGTCTCGGGGTCAGAAAACCTTAAAAAGAAATTGTCGAACAACACCTACATCACCACATGTTGTTTGGGAGGGTTTCAAGAAGAATTCTCCTCGCTCATCCAAAAACAAACTCCAGCATATTCAGTTATCAGACACGACTGGAACGTCAAATGGGACTGGCTTCTATGGTCAGATGAAACCAAACACTCAAGATGGGTTTGTGAACACAGGGATATAAAGTACCCATGTGTACAATGAAATATACTGCTGTATGTTTTGTTTTATGTTGTGGGCCTATATTTCTACTGGAGGTCCTGGATATCTTGTTTAGACACATGGCATCGTAGATTATATCAAATATTAACAGATAAAAAAATCAATAAGTGACTGACTCTGTTAGAAATCTTATAATGGGCCATGTTTGGATCTTCCAACCATGCAATAATCCAAACACAAACCTCAAAAACAACACAAAAATGGGTCACTGAACACAAACCAAGCTCCTGCTATGGCCATTCCAGTCCTATGACCTGAACCCACTGCACAAACATGGAGCTGTGAATCTAAAGATCTGGAGTGATTCTGGATGAAGGAATGGTCTCTGATCTCGTGTCAGGTGCTCTGACCTGAACCTGAAGAGAAGAAGCTGTGAATCTGAAGATCTGGAGTGATTCTGGATGAAGGAATGGTCTCTGATCTCGTGTCAGGTGTTCTCTGACCTGAACCCTGTAGAAGATGAGGTGAACTGAAGAGAAGAAGCTGTGAATCTGAAGATCTGGAGTGATTCTGGATGAAGGAATGGTCTCTGATCTCGTGTCAGGTGTTCTCTGATCTGAACCCTGTAGAAGATGAGTGAGGTGAACTGAAGAGAAGAAGCTGTGAATCTGAAGATCTGGAGTGATTCTGGATGAAGGAATGGTCTCTGATCTCGTGTCAGGTGTTCTCTGACCTGAACCCTGTAGAAGATGAGTGAGTGAACTGAAGAGAAGAAGCTGTGAATCTGAAGATCTGGAGTGATTCTGGATGAAGGAATGGTCTCTGATCTCGTGTCAGGTGTTCTCTGACCTGAACCCTGTAGAAGATGAGTGAGGTGAACTGAAGAGAAGAAGCTGTGAATCTGAAGATCTGGAGTGATTCTGGATGAAGGAATGGTCTCTGATCTCGTGTCAGGTGTTCTCTGACCTGAACCCTGTAGAAGATGAGTGAGGTGAACTGAAGAGAAGAAGCTGTGAATCTGAAGATCTGGAGTGATTCTGGATGAAGGAATGGTCTCTGATCTCGTGTCAGGTGTTCTCTGATCTGAACCCTGTAGAAGATGAGTGAGGTGAACTGAAGAGAAGAAGCTGTGAATCTGAAGATCTGGAGTGATTCTGGATGAAGGAATGGTCTCTGATCTCGTGTCAGGTGTTCTCTGACCTGAACCCTGTAGAAGATGAGTGAGGTGAACTGAAGAGAAGAAGCTGTGAATCTGAAGATCTGGAGTGATTCTGGATGAAGGAATGGTCTCTGATCTCGTGTCAGGTGTTCTCTGACCTGAACCCTGTAGAAGATGAGTGAGTGAACTGAAGAGAAGAAGCTGTGAATCTGAAGATCTGGAGTGATTCTGGATGAAGGAATGGTCTCTGATCTCGTGTCAGGTGTTCTCTGACCTGAACCCTGTAGAAGATGAGTGAGGTGAACTGAAGAGAAGAAGCTGTGAATCTGAAGATCTGGAGTGATTCTGGATGAAGGAATGGTCTCTGATCTCGTGTCAGGTGTTCTCTGACCTGAACCCTGTAGAAGATGAGTGAGGTGAACTGAAGAGAAGAAGCTGTGAATCTGAAGATCTGGAGTGATTCTGGATGAAGGAATGGTCTCTGATCTCGTGTCAGGTGTTCTCTGACCTGAACCCTGTAGAAGATGAGTGAGGTGAACTGAAGAGAAGAAGCTGTGAATCTGAAGATCTGGAGTGATTCTGGATGAAGGAATGGTCTCTGATCTCGTGTCAGGTGTTCTCTGACCTGAACCCTGTAGAAGATGAGTGAGTGAACTGAAGAGAAGAAGCTGTGAATCTGAAGATCTGGAGTGATTCTGGATGAAGGAATGGTCTCTGATCTCGTGTCAGGTGTTCTCTGACCTGAACCCTGTAGAAGATGAGTGAGGTGAACTGAAGAGAAGAAGCTGTGAATCTGAAGATCTGGAGTGATTCTGGATGAAGGAATGGTCTCTGATCTCGTGTCAGGTGTTCTCTGACCTGAACCCAGAAGATGAGTGAGTGAACTGAAGAGAAGAAGCTGTGAATCTGAAGATCTGGAGTGATTCTGGATGAAGGAATGTCTCTGATCTCGTGTCAGGTGTTCTCTGACCTGAATGTAGAAGATGAGTGAGGTGAACTGAAGAGAAGAAGCTGTGAATCTGAAGATCTGGAGTGATTCTGGATGAAGGAATGGTCTCTGATCTCGTGTCAGGTGTTCTCTGATCTGAACCCTGTAGAAGATGAGTGAGGTGAACTGAAGAGGAGAAGCTGTGAATCTGAAGTGATTCTGAAGGAGTGATGTCTGGATCTGAACCCTGTAGAAGATGAGTGAGTGAACTGAAGAGAAGAAGCTGTGAATCTGAAGATCTGGAGTGATTCTGGATGAAGGAATGGTCTCTGATCTCTGATGATCTGAACCCTGTAGAAGATGAGTGAGTGAACTGAAGAGAAGAAGCTGTGAATCTGAAGATCTGGAGTGATTCTGGATGAAGGAATGGTCTCTGATCTCGTGTCAGGTGTTCTCTAACCTCATCGGGCATTATAGGAGAACATTTAGAGTTGTTAAACTGGCAAATGGAGGTTTCAAAAAGTATTGAATAAAAGGGTGCCGTTAATTGTGTTCAATGTGTATTAGAGAAAAACATTTATTTCATAATGATATTTACCCCCATTTTAAATTCGTATTATCCAATGAAAGCTTAGATTTTTGTGATAAAAAAGATCAAAGGATTAACAATGCATATTAATTTTCACAGCCTTCTTTGATCATATTTACCAAGGGTGCCAATATTTTTGGCCATGACTGTATATATTGAAAATAATCCTACATTAATGCTTGCCTTGTTCAGTTTAAGTCTACATCAAATAGTTTACTAAGTGTGTTAAATAAGCCGATAAAGCGATATGCAAAACCAAACAATTAGTCAAGTAATGAGCAAAAAGCTGAGTGTGAGATTTCTGTCTCTTTCTGCCAGCTGCTCAACAACAGCGTCCTCCATCTCCATCCACACGCTGCCATCTTACGCTTTAAAGAGTGATGAGCGACAGAAGGGACGTATTCCTCTTCTCCCAAACTATCAACTTTGGGGACCAAACGTAAACTTCGCTTGATAATTAATGACAGCAGGCAAATAGCGGCTGATTGAGCAACTTGCCTTTATTGTCAATCAGCATCTGTTCCGCAGCGTCGACGCAACACAGCGCTAATTACCTCGAGTGCGCTTAAGATGCCTTTATTAATAAAAAGTGAAAATAAAAGGGTTTTAGGGACGCTGTGGACTGTGCAGGCTCTTCTGAGGGAGGTCCCATCATGCCCTGAGGCAAACGCAGGCCTTTCAGATTGCTGCGGCGCGCAAGTCTCCGGGACATCAGCAGAAAGTCACGGGCCGAGGGGAGCGGCGCTGACAGAGCGGGCTGGCATGGCCAGAGGTGGATGGGATGTTCTTCTGTCAGTGCTTTACCTTGGGGAAGGGGATGGATGGATGGGGTGAGGGAGAACGATGGAAGCGATGGGACGGGAAGGAGAGATTCACACAATGGTGTCTCAAAACAGAGCTGTCTGTGTGGCATGGTTTGGGGGGGGGGATTTGAATTTCATTGTGGCAGAAAAATCCAGGTTTGCTGTGTTTGTTTGTTGGGACTTTTTGAATCATGCATGATTATATGTCATTATGGCTATAAAATAAGAGTAATATAATTACTGTTGACGGATCCAACATGGCGGCGCGTTGATCGGACATGTCTAATCACACTCCTACAGCATTCGGAAATTTATTTCTAAAACAGCCTTAAACTGAACAAATACATATAAATCACCGTAAACAACATCACGACAAAATGACATCGCGTACAACAAAGAAAAAACACGGAAATCAAGATGAAGCCAATGCTGAGTCTGCTAATAACCAAGCTATAGCACGACACACGAGCCAGAGAAGCCAGCGCAAATATCAACAAGAACATTATAATAAGGCATGTATAATAAACTGTCTTATATAATAACTGGATTGATAAATCTAGTGAAAGAGATATAGTTGGTATTCCAGGTGTGTATAAATGTGGAGGTTTTTATTGATTTACTATCCTTTAATGCACACCCTGGCTTGTGTATAGTTATTGTACATCACAGAGTCATGCATGCTGGCTTTGTTCTACAATAAATAAACAATGATAAAAATAAGATAGTAACATTTTAAGATTATTGTTATTTAATATTATTTGCATAAAATGCAATATTTTAAAAATACTAAATAAAAGCTAAATAAATATTTTTATATTTTTATATTTAGTTGTCAAATTAAAAAAAGAAAAAAAGTCTTATTAAAATAATTAATTAAATTTACAAATGTGCAATTACTGGTATTGATGTCTTCTTTCCTTGATTTTCAAACTTTTATTTTGATGGAAAACTGCAGGTTAAAGATAGTCTTTTGTTGATAAGTGCTTCTCTTTATAATTATTTAAAGACGGACAATGATGGAAAACGTAGGGCAGCATGATTTGGAGAATAATTTGATTGTAATTTTAAAAAGAAAATCCAGGTTTGCTGTGCTTTGCCCAAATTTCCCCAAAATGATGTCATTATATACAGTATCATTATGACATTACTATTGTAATATTTCACTGTAAAATAAAACAATAGAGTAAGTAAAATAACATACTACTACTAATATTACTACCTCCACTACTACTAAAAATAATAATAAAATAAGAAATGATTATATAAGAAAATAATATATTATTATTAATAATATTTTTATTTGACATTACAATGGTAAAATTAGAGTAGTTAAATAATAATAATAAATACTTTAAAACTGTAAAATTTCAATAAAGATATTTGTGGCTGTAATATTGTCATATTTCAATTCAAAATACAAATATATCATTTAAGAAGAATAATATATTAATAATTTTAGTCATACAATACTAACACTTATGGCTGTTTTTATTTCTTCTTTTTCAAACATTAAACCATCAACAATATCAAGTAAACAACAATAATAATAGTAATACTTTACAGCTGTAAAATTACAATGCTATGGCTGTCGTATTGTCATGTTTCATAAAAAAAGAAGGAATTTAAGAAAAAATATAATAATAATATAATAATATTGGTTTGACATAACAACAGTGAAATTACAATACTAATATTTATGGCTATCTTTACTTCTTCCTTTTAAAACATTAAACATTAAACCATCAACAATTCCAAGTAAAATGATCTGTAAATCTCAAAACAACAACTAAAAATGATATCATATTATTATTATTATTAGCTATCCATGCTAAATCCGTTTCCTGTGAATCGATCTGTAAGATTATGAGCTGCTCACGTGTAAACGAACACAGGGCGGCGCTTCACTCTGAAACACACAATGCACAGATTTATTTGATCAAATCATAGCCTTTGCAATTTGATCATCGCAATAAGCCATATGACGATTCTGGTTTTATTTTGATTAATCGTGCAGCCCTAGGACAACGTAACATTTTATGCTAGTGCCAGATCCACTCCTGTTGAATAAAACATGCAAATGTAATGCTGTGCAATTATTTTCCATATCATCAGTAATTTGGTTTAATTTGGTAATTATCAACCGTCATCATTACTCATTAATGTAATAGCTGAGAGTCGCGTTGCTTGAAATGACAGGCCACATGACTTCAACGTTTGGTTCAGACCGAGAGGATCCATCCAGAAACACAACAACATGCTGAAGATCTATAAAAAATGTGCATATTTCCAGGCTGTCATAACTTGCGCAGTTTGACATGAATAATTATTTGACATGGTTATGTCCTTAGCTTTCTGTCAATATGATTTGACATGCAAGGACGAGAGAAAATATCACACTGACTGTCTGCACATGAGCCGCTTCACTGGATGCTTTTTAAAGCATCTCATCAATAAGGTATCATTTCATAGTCATTTTAGAAAGATATCAGGAACATAAAAAAGCCTTATTCTACATTATGCTAAATGTTTAGCTCGGCAAAACAGCAGCCGAAAGCCATAGATACAAACCGCTGTGAATGCATAGACAGAGAGACCGTAATTGCTTGTTTAAAATATTGGTGACCTTAATCCACATGCTAATGGCATAATTAAAGCAGTGTTTCGTGGACTTCGTAATCTTCTGTGACAAGGCTTAAAATTCAATTAACCCCAATTGAACACTTTTGTTTCAAATGTGTTTAGAAAGCTAATTTGCTTCAGATTTGACTCCACTAAACGTAATTAAGATTGGAAAATAATTTGGTCTCTAAGTACACAAGCATGGGATGTTTCTGTCTTTAGCACACTGATTTGCTTTGTTTTCTGATATACAGGATGGCAGGATGTGTATATTACAGGATGTCTTGGTATTAAAGTTCCCCTATAGGTTCATATTTTGGTTTTGGGAGTCCTCAACAACAGGTGGACATGCATGCGAGGTCAAAAAACACTTTCATTGTCTTAATATGCCTCCAAATCGATTAATTTAACAATTCATTTTTCCAAACCCCTCCTTTGTGTGATGCTAATCTGCTGTGATTGGTCGATTTCATTTAAAGCAGTGTTTGTGAACGCAGTGCTGCTTTGTGTACAGCGTTACCGGTGAAACCGCTATTTTTACCGCTCCAAAAGCGGCATCTAGTGGCAAAGAATGAATTAGCATTTTCATTCAGACCAACGCGAAAAGACCAATAAGTGGGCGGTAATATGCTAATGTTTCATGTTGACATTAACATGAAACGGCTTGGGATTCGTTTTAAAAACGACTAATTTCAATGATTCATAGTTGATTCTTTCTTTTGAGAGACAATAACTTTAGGGTGCTTTCACACCTGCCTCATTTAGTTCGGTTGAATCGCTCTAGAGTTGGTTTTCCCTCATGGTGCGGTTCGTTTGGGCAGGTGAGAATGCAGCAATCGCACTCGGGTGCGCACCAAAAGCAGACCAAACAAACAATCGGAGACCTCCTTGGAGAGGTGAACCCTGGAGCAGTTTGTTTGTGGTGAGAACGCAATCCAAACTCAAACAGACCCAACTGCAAAAAGAACTTCAATTTTTGGACTAAACCAGCTGCCGTAGTCAGCTGCGCTGTGCATTATGGGATGAGGATGTGTTTGTTGACAGTTTGCAGTGTAGCATGGCAGGTCGCGGTCAAACTTGGGGTTGTGAGGAGGTGCGGAGCTTCATAGAAATTTGGTGACTTGCGATGCGCCTTCGCCGTTTGAAGTGCATTAATACATTATTTTCCAGCCACATCTGCGCTTCACTCTCAAAAGTTATATATTGCCTGAAGTGGTATATACAAACTATGTAGAAAAGGATGACCAGGGATAAAATCAACCTGTGCTGTTCATGATAGCAGTGTGCTGTCTGCTGCATTTGACTCCTGTCTTTGTTTACTTCCAGGAGCACCGTTGGAGTTTTCCCGTACGCTCTTTCTGACCAAGCAGTTTAGGGAATGCGTTCAAAGACACATCTAGCCAACAAGTGAAGCGGATTTGGTCACGTGACTGCATTTTGGTTCGTTTCAGCTGGTTTGGACCAGAGCACACAGTGTGGTGTGAAAGCGAACCAAAATGGCTAAAAATAGCTACGATGTATATTTTTTGTGAACTATCGGACTCTCCTGGTGTGAATACACCCTTATACACGCTGCACTTTCAGCTTTAAAACGTTCACTTAGAGCTGTTACACACTGCATGAAAGGTCTTTTTCAAAAATCCATAATAAGGGCACTTCAACTCCTACATTAAAACCTCCAAATTATCAAAATGAATCGTAAATTACTCAAAATTATACACAAACAAAGGAAAATGCTTCGTTAAGTGCTGGTCCAATTTAACAATATCCTTTTAAATGTACAGCTACCAATATATGTGAACTTCCAAATCTGCTTTTTTTACCTTTAAAATGTATTGATAAATAAAAAAAATGAGTACTTTTACTATTTTATATTTTTTCCCATACATTATATAATAAATTTCCCCTTTTTTATTTTTCAAGATTTTACTTGCAAAAAATAAAACATGAATTTCACACTGTTTTACAGTAAAATTACATATCATATGATGATAACCCATTTATAGTTTGTACCTGTATATGGTAAATTAACTGCTGCATTTTTAAATGTTTACAAATAGTTTTCTGCAGGTTTTGAACATATGATAATTTTTTATGATATTTTTTTATGTTTAAAATTGCAGTTGGCTTGTTTGTAAGGCTGCACAATTTGGCCAAAATGTTGTGATTATATGTCAATATTTCTGCAAAATAATCATAACAATGAGTAGTAGTAATTTAAAATGTAAAATAGTTTTCAAATTTTAAATAATATTATTATATATTACCAGTGGCTGCTGGTCAACCCCCCCTTCAAGTTAGCCCCCTTTAACATGTTAACAATAAGTTAAAAAGATATCGCAAATATTAACTAAATAAAATCATTTAGTCATAGTATTCTACTGTTAGTTATATAATTATTTATTGAAAATCGAAAAAATCTAAACTATATTTCTTTCATATTTGTGTGCGGGGCGCCGGACTAATGAGTGTGTATGTAGGTACACAAACTTTTCAAAAGCATGTGATTTGAGGCTAAGCTCTAATTGGCTTGTTTCAAATTGTCCTTGGGGCGCAGGCTCCTCCCACTTTTGTTGTTAGAGCGAATCAATATTGTTTTTATATGTTTGGCCTCATGTGATTGGACCGTTCTCAACGACTCTCGTTCCACTCAGCAGCAGCTCGTCAGTTGACAGACAGGTACTAATTAATGTAGAAGCAAGCGCAATATCTCGAGATTCGGTTTTATCTTTACAAAAATACCCGTTCACAAGGCGTTCGGATGAAGAAAAAAAAAGGATCAAGGAGCTTGGACCAGATCACCCGTACTTTCAGTTTGTTTGCGCCCCCCCAAAAAAATTTTAGCACCAGCCGCCACTGATTATTACTAAACAAAAAAATTAAATAACAAAAAAATAACAAATAAATATTACTATTGTAGAATTTCACTGTAAAAGAGAGAGAGAGAGAGAGAGCGAGAGAGAGAGAGAGAGAGAGAGAGAGAGAGAGAGAGAGAGAGAGAGAGAGAGAGAGAGAGAGATTCTCTTTTGTTGAT